>CM065126.1:37087500-37687500 GCA_033026305.1 Cirrhinus molitorella
TTTAACATGTATAAAAATAAAAAAATATATATATTTTTAATTTGAGAAATATATGAGATCATAAATTAATTTATACCAATATTTAATATATACATACATACATGTATTTATGTACATTCATTTTTTTTATTTTATAATTATATAAATGCATAAGATTATAAATTAATTTATATCAATATTTAATATATACATACATGTATATAAAAGTTCTACAATTTTTTTATTTTATAATTATATAAATGTATAAGATTATAAATTAATTTATGCAAGTATTTTTAACAAAAAAAAAGCTCTACTATCAGGAATAAATAGAATTTTAAAATATATTAAAATAGAAAATATTTATTGAATATGTATGCAGATTACATGTTTGATTTTATAATTTTATAAATGTAAAAAAAATAATTTATACAAGTATTTTTAACAAAAGAAAAATAAAAAAATAAAAAAATAAATCAGCTCTACTATCAGGAATAAAGAACATTTTGAAATATATGAAAATAGAAAGTAGTTATTTAGCATGTGGAAAAATAATATGTATTTTTAATTTAGAATTTTCAATACGTAAAACATAAATTAATTTATAAAAGTAATTTAAAAAAAGAAAAAAAAAAACAATGCACATAAAATTTCCATTACAATAAAATTTTCTTTCAAATCTCTTTGCCATTCAGGTTGGATTGCATTAATTTGTTGTTCCATTAGCTAACTATAAACATGTCAGCAGTTTAACTAATTTGTATCTTGTTTGCCTAAAAGAGAAAACTATAGAAAAACCATGACATCTCTTTGCAGCATCTCTCAAAATGCAATGCATACTAATGTTGCATTAAGAAGTGTTTCATAATGCAGCGACAAGTGAAAACAAGCTTGAAAAAAAACCCTGTCTGTCTCTCTCCCTCTTCTGTATGTCTGTCTGTCCCCTCTATCATGTCCCTCTCTGTCCATCTTTCTCTCTCTTCACCCATCTCTCTGCTCTCGAGCAGCCAGGAGCTATGGCCGCAGAAGAGGTAACCTATCGCCTCCTTTATGTTTGTGCTCGCAGAAATAATGGGGCTTTTGCTCGGGCTGAATTCTTCATTGTCTATGAGGGGTCACTGGGACATGCTAGAGTGTGGGGGGGGTCATCATATCTATAATATCTGCTTCATTTGTCCAGTGATTGGATTAATTCATGTTAACTTTGCCTTTTTTTCTGTTAACAATTGAAAAATTGCTTTTATGCAATTGCATATAAACAAGGGAATATTTTACCTTGGTTTCCTAACAAAATGTTCAACGGATGCTAAACTGTTATATAGTTTGAAGTTAATCATATGGGCTTGCTGTGCAACTCTCGTTTCAAGTGTTGGTCTAATTCTGTCATCCAGTTCTGTGTCAGAGGGTTTTATGTTGGCTTTCGCTCTAGTTTCGTTCCAGTACTCCTTTCATACCCCTTTTCCACCATGAACCACTAACATCTTAAAACTACAATCACCGTAGCTGTCTGAAAGTCCCAAATGTTAAAGGAGAAGTTCACTTCCAGAATAAAAATTTCATTTGCTCACCCCTGTGTCATCCAAGATGTTCACGTCTTTCTTTCTTCAGCCGAAAAGAAGGTTTTTGAGGAAAACATTCCAGGATTTTTCTCCATATAGACTTCAATGGTGGACAGTTGGTTGAAGGTCCAAATGACAGTTTCAATGCAGCTTCAAAGGGCTCTAAGGAATAAGTGTCTGATCTGGTGAAACGATTGGTCATTTTCTAAAAAAAAAAACATTTATATATTTTTTATTGACCTCACGCACAAAGTTGAAGTCACCGTTTAGAATATTACTTAAGTAAAAGTCTTAAAGTATTTGATATTTATTGTACTTGAGTACAAAAATTATTTTTTAAATCTTAAACATACTTAAGTATTGAAATAAAAGTAAAAGTAAATGCAAAACGGAAAAGAATATATGAAGAGTTCAGATGCAAAACCAGCTAAAAGCCATCTTGGTCAAAAATGAGATAATGATACTGAGTGAATGCTCTGGACACATATTATACATGCATCAAATACTTTTACTTCAAACTCTTTAAAATCCCAGCCTCAGCCCAATCAGAAATACCAGTACTTACATAGAAACCTATACATTGGAGCCTGATAAAAATGCATTTTTTAAAGAAAGACATCAGATGGATTTAGAGGCTTTTGCATCTGAACTCTTCATATATATATTTTCCGTTTTGCATTTACTTTTACTTTCAATACTTAAGTACGTTTAAGATTAAAAAAAATAAATAAATAAATATATATATATATATATATATAAAAAAAAAAATATATATATATATATATATATATATATATATATATATATATATATATATAAATATATATATATATATATATATATATATATATATATATATATATATATATAAACATTATTATTTATTATACATAAATAGGTCTAATGCCTAATGTTTTCTTTTGAATATAAAACATTGAATACTGATATTCAAAATAATTTAAGACATGAAAAAATTGTCAATTGACTTGAGATTCAACCGATTCAATCAAACAACTAATTCATTCAGTAACAAAGAACTTGACTGTGTTAATAAGTGAATCACTGAATCATTTTTATCAACTGACTCGTTCAAAAAGCTAATTCATTCAATAAGTAAACACCGTCCATTGCTCAGAGATGCAAGGTACTGCTGTGATCTTTGTTTGGAACTATTTTCGTTGTCAACATTTAGCAAAAACAAGTAATATTATGTCTAAAATGTAAGCCACTTATTGTTTTACTGAACTTGTAAAAAATAAATATTAAATGTGTTATCATGCTGATATCTGCTGAAAAAACGGTACACGTTGTGTGACATAGATTGTTAACAATATTAATTATATAATTATAAAAAGCATACAAAAGCATTTTTGCATCTACAATTTAGCAAGCCTGGAATTTTGAGTTTTAATAGAGTAATAAATCAACGTGAGTGCGTTCTGTGTGTGATTTGGTGATATAGTCTACTTGATAATGTTAGATTACACATTACAACAACACTTAGCATATTATCGCATACCCCAGACACGACTTGAGTGGAAAATGAATCATCCGCGGTTGTGTGCGCACTTGTTTGCACATGAGCAAATGTGATTTTAGGAGTCTAACTTGCGAGCGCCAGACACTGATTGGTCAAACCTGCTTTCCTGCAGTCAGTGTTCTTCTGTCTATTTTGTAGTAAGTAACGAATATGCTTTAGGGAAATGTATCGGAGTAAAAGTATACATATTAATTAGGAAATGTAGTGGAGTAAAAGTAAAAGTAGGCTGAATTATAAAAACTCGAGTAAAGTACAGATACTCCCAAAAAATACTTAAGTACTGTAACGAAGTGTAATTACTTTGTTACATTACACCACTGGTAGGCAGAAGAACTGACTCAGTGTTTACAAAAGAACATGCAAGGAAAGTCCAACGCCCTTTACAAATAAAGATAAAACAACAAAGTTGTAGGAGAAAATGAGATTGACTTTTTCGCCCTATCCTTCCTTTTTTTACAAAAGCACACAGACAATGCAACAGCGAGCAGGTGCACGACAAACATTAATGCTTAAGGTATATAATTTTTAATCGTTTCTCTAAATAAGACCCTTATTCCTCGGCTGGGATCATGTAGCGCCCTTTGAAGCTACATTGAACCTGCAATTTCAACCCATTGACCATCATTTAATTTCACTTTATGGAGAAAATCCTGAATTGTTTTCCTCAGAAACTTTCATTTCTTTTAGACTGAAGAAAGATAGACATGAACATCTTGGATGACATGGGGGTGGGTAAATGTCTCATCTGTCTATAACAAATTGATTTACAATCATATATGTGAGTTTATTTTTATTTTTGTTACGTGTTTAAAAAAACTGATCAATTAGGACAGCATGATGACTCTGAATTGAACAACGATGGAAAAGGGATATCAGTGTGTGTGTCTAAGGGTCTTCCGATCGCAGTGCTAATTTTTATTTAGTAATATTTTTTTTTGCATTGCAATATGAAAATGTGATTGTTGACACTTTGGATATTAAGAGATACCTCATATCAATTGCATCTCTGTTTTTTAACGAGTCTTCAGGTTAACACTTTTAGTTTTTATTTTTATAGGTGATTAAATGAGTAATTTAATGAAAGCGTCATTGCTCATTGCACAATCCAGTTTCATATAATATTTAATTAATTAACAATTTTGAACCAAAATATATGGTTATTCATGCCATTGAAATAAATATATATGTGACCCTGGACCACAAAACCAGTCATAAGTGTACATTTTTCAAAATTGAGATTTATACATCATCTGAAAGTTGAATAAATAAGCTTTCTTTTATGAAATGACAATATTTGGCTGAGATACAACTATTTGAAAAGCTGGTATCTGAGGGTGCAAAAAAAATATATATATTGATAAAATTGCCTTTAAAGTTGTTCAAATTAAGTTCTTAGCAATGCATATTACTTATCAAAAATTAAGTTTAGATATATTTACGGTACAGAATTTACAAAATATCTTAATGGAACATGATCTTTATTTAATGTCCTAATGATTTTTGGCATAAAAGAAAAATCAATCATTTTGACCCATACAGTGTATTTTTGGCTATTGTTACAAATATACCCCAGCGATTTAAGACTGGTTTTGTGGTTCAGGGTCACATACGTATAACCTACCATTCAGATGTTCGGGGTTGGTATTATTTTTTTTTCATGTTTTTATAGTCATTAAGTCTCTTATACCGTTAAAAAAAATAAAAAATACAGTAAAATCAGTGATAATGCGAAATAATATTTTACATTAAAATAGCTGTTTACTATTTAAATATATTTTAAAATGTAATTTATTTCTGTAACGCAAAACTGAATTTTCAGCATCGTTACTCCAGTCTTCAGTGTCACATGATCTTTCAGAAATCATTCTAATATGCTGATTTGCTGTTCAACAGACATTTCATCTTATTATCAATTATTATTATCAAAAATATATTACTTTTTAAAAAATTGCAGTCACCCCAAACTTTTGAACGGTAGTATAGTCAATTAAAATAATAATACATTTCAGTGAGTTTAAATTAATTGGTGTAGAAATTAAAGTTTTTTTGTCCACTAATCTGTTTCTCTTCTCTGGCTTTCTCTCTCTTTCATCTCCTTTCCTTTGTGATTCCTCCTTTTCGTCTGTTTGTTGTCTCTACTTCCTGTTGTAGGTCGCTCTTCACTGTTTCCTTTTGAGGACGGCTTCCTGGACGACGGTCATGGGGATCAGTCGCTGAACCCTGGCCTGAGCTCGCCCACCCGCTGTCAGAACGGCGAGAGGATGGAGCGCTACTCCAGGAAGGTGTTTGTCGGTGGACTGCCACCTGACATCGATGAAGGTACATACATAAATTATACATACACAATGATTTTAGTGCTGCTATGTATCCGTTTCAGGTTTATTGTTGTTATAGCGATAGTTCAAACAAAAATTGAAAGTACTGTCATCATTTTACTCACCCTCTGTTTCTTAATTCTGATCTTTTAAGATATTTTGAAGAATGTTGGGAAACAAACAGTTGCTGGTAGCTATTGACATCAATAGTTTGGAAAAAAAATATTATGGTGTACTATGGAAGTCAGTAGCTACAAGCAACTGTTTGATTCTTCAAAATGTTAGGTTAACTTTCCCTATAACTGAAACAGAATCCTCAAAATTTTTGTTAATTGAAATAAAGCTGAAATAAAATAATATATAAATATTAGATCAACTTAAACTTACTTAGTTTAGGTTGGTGCCAAGGCAACATAAAAATTTTTTGAAAAATGACTAAAATATTATATATTGAAGAAACAAACAAGCACATAACAATTTTACAAAACAAATGAACTAAAATTCATTTGAAAAGTATACAACTAAAAGCTAATTCAAAATGGTAATTAATATATTATAGTAATATATTATATATATATATAGTATCATATAAAATAACACCAATCTATTTGTTGCCTTGAAGAAAAATTGAGGCATGTCAACTTTTTCTGCATAGATGCTTATTGACAAATAAATAAAGATATTAAAATTACCACTGATATACAAAGTATATCTTCAGACCAAAAAATAAAAGAAAAGAAAATATTTACCACTGACCCCAAGTAAATAAAAAAAAAATTAAAAAAAAAAAATATATATATATATAAAATAAAAAAGTGTATCTTCAGACCAAAATAAAAAATATTAAATAAAATATAATAAAATACACTGACCCAATATATATTTTCAGACCAAAATAAAAAATTAAATAAAATATTTACCACTGACCCAAAGTATATCTTCAAAATAAAATAATCTAAAATAAAATAACATAAAAAAGTATATTTTCAGACCTAAATAAAACAATAAATTTAAAAAAAAACATAAAATAAAATATATAAAACATAAAATACAGTAAAATATTTACCACTGACCCAAAGTATATCTTCAAAATAAAATTAAAAATCCAAAATAAAACAACATAAAATAAAATAAAACTTTTTTTTATATGTTAAGACCAAAATAAAAATAAAACAATAAAATAAAAATATAAAATAAAATAAAATGTATAAGAAAAAAATAAAATACAATAAAATATTTACCACTGACCCAAAGTATATCAGACCAGAATAAAAAAAATAAAAATAAAATAAAAATACAAATATTTACAGCTGACCAAAGTATATCTTCAGACCAAAATAAAAAAATTAAATATAAAATGAAATAATAATAAAATATAAATATAAAATAAATATTTACCACTGACCCAAAATATATATATATTTACATCAAAAAGTAAATAAATAAAATCTAAAATGAAACAATAAAACAAAACAAAATAAAATAAAATATTTACCATTAACCAAAAGTATATGCACTTTTGGCCACAAAAACACCAGGTGAACGACTAAAGAATTTTGATATTTAAAAAAAAAATGAGAGTCCACAGGTTTATTATATAGAGGGGAGTGCAGTAACTCCTTGCTTTTTTACAACATTTAAAATCCATATTTTTGGCCTAAATACTTTCCATTTTTCCTACAGATGAGATCACCAACAGTTTCCGACGCTACGGTCACCTGGTGGTGGACTGGCCTCATAAAGCAGAAAGCAAGTCCTATTTTCCCCCTAAAGGTAATGACATTGACATCATCTCTCCTGCAGCACTTCAATACAGCTGCAGATGCTTAACGAATCAGTGACCGAATGATTCCCCTCGACACTTCCTTCGTTTGGGTGAAAGTATTACGTCACAGCAGGTCAAAGAGCGTTCGTAATCGGCATTTTCCTCAAATGAGTCTGTCGTGTGGATGCTGGTCAGCGTTGAGTCTCAGAGCATCAGGAAGCTGTTGTGTTGTGCATAAGATTGGTCTCTGTTGGTTCAAAATGCCTCCAGGTGTTCATTGCTGTGGCTTGAACAAACGCAAACAGACAAGTACTTACAGATACACACCTAGAGGGAGAGACCAACTGCATTTCATCATGTTACACACGTACACATTTGTGTGAATAGCAGAAAGGAGCAAGGAGTTTGTTTGGAAGGGTAAACAGCACTGAAACGTTGAAATTTTAACAAATGTGACCCTGGACGACCAAACCAGTCTTAAGTTGCACAGGTATATTTGTAGAAATAACCAAAAATAAATTGAATGGGTCAAAATTATTATATTTTTTGCCAAAAGTCATTAGGATATTAAGTAAAGATCATGTTCCATGATGATATTTTGTACATTTCCTACTGTAAATGTATTAAAACTTACTTTTTGATAAGTAATACAACTTTAAAGGCGATTTTCTCAAGATTAAGATTTTTTGTACCCTCAGATTCCAGATTTTCAAATAGCTGTATCTCGGCCAAATATTGTCCTATCCTAACAAACAGTACATCAATGAAAAACGTATTTATTCAGCTTTCAGATGATGTCTCAATTTAAAAAAAATTGACACTTAAGACTGGTTTTGTGGTCCAGGGTCACAAATATAACTATATACTATATACAACTATATACTTCATATAGGATTAGTATGAGTAAATGTCACTTCTTTTGATTATATATTATATAATGCAATGATGTCACACATTAGGAATGGTTTAGGCATCCAAGTACTTCTTGAGCCCACTGTAATGATCTTCACTGGTGGATTTTATATATTTGGCCTCCTATAGTCCTCGTGGCTGTACGCAGTGTGTAAGTGCTGTTTTCAGATGTGCTCGTTGTTCCTCCAGCTCATATGAAACACTGATCCAGACTGAGTGAATGGAAGATGCTGGTCATTTTTCCATCCAGTGTTGTGTAAAGCGTCGTGACTCATAGTGGGCAGGACTGAGGTCAGCGCTGAGGCTCTAAAAACATTAAATAGGGTTAAATGCCTTCTTGAGGCATTGTTATACGCTTATCGGTAACGCTGAGATTTATTTAAGAGCTCATTCTGTCCAGGAACAAGCTGGAAAGGAAAGCTGGTTAACATGGTCCAGTTAGCCCCTGCTGGTGGGTGCAGAAATTACACAATTAAGACAAAAGGGGTTGTTTTTACAAATCATTTAAACGTTGTAGTGTATTCTGAGATTTTTTTTATTTATTTATTTTTATAGTAAAATACAGTAGTTAATTTAGGGTAAAGTGTGAAGTTGTTGTTGTTGTTGTTATTATTATTATTATTATTATTATTATTATTATTATTATTATTATTTATAAACAATAATTACTATAATAATAATTATAAAAATTAAATATGTTTTAAAAATATTTATTAAAAATAATACATTTAATGTTTTTGATATATAAAATATATTTTAATTAGATTTATGTGTTTTAATTACATGTAAATATGTTTACATGATTTAATAATTTTTTTAAGAAGAAACATTTATTATTCTTCATAATCTGTAATTGAGTAGAATGTTCCAATCTAAATGTATTTTTTGGTATTTATTTATTATATTTAAGATCAGGAGATGGTCTCTAAAAGTTGCAGTGTATTCTGATGAATACTTTTATTATTATTATTATTATTATTATTATTATTATTATTATAGTAGATATTTTACCAGTGTGTTCATAAAAGCGTGAAAATATTTTTGGTCACAGTAGTTCATTTAGAGTGAAGGAGGAAATGTATAATAATAATAATAATAATAATAATAATAATAATAATATATTTTACAATTTTAGTAATTTTACAATTTTTTTTTATTTAAATGTTTACTTTTAAGTGTTTATTTAAAATAATTGTTATTATTATTATTATTATTGCTATTATTATTATTATTTCAGATATATTTATTATTATTCATTGTAATCTGTAATTTAGTAGAATATTCCAATGTGAATTTATTATTTGGGATTTGTTTATTATATTTAAGACCAAAAGATGGTCTCTGGAAGTTGTATTCTGATGAATGATATTTATTTAAATATTTTATTATAGTTTTTACCAGTGTGTTCATAAAAGCGTGAAAATATTTTTGGACACAATAGTTTATTTAGGGTGAAGGAGGAAATATGTAATAATAATAATAATAATAATAATAATATATTTTACGATTTTAAATATATTTAATATTTAATTATATTTAAATGTTTAATTTTTAAATGTTTCATTATTATTAATCAAAATCTCTGAGTATTTGCAAGCATATAAATAGTTAATATTTTATTAGATTTTATTATAGTAGTTTGTTTAGGGTAAAGTGTGTTGTTGTTGTTATTATTGTTATTATTATTATTATTATTATTTATAAATAATAAATACTATAATGGTTCCTTATAATAATATACAATAATAATTATAATAACATATTTTACAATTTTAAATATATTTACATTTAATTATATTTAAATGTTTCCTTTAAAATGTTTCTTTCAAACATCTTTATTATTCATTATATATTATATTATATTGTTCACCTCTAACTGAGTAAAATAATCCAATCTGAATGTATTTTAATGCTTTTATTTATTATTTTTAAGCTCTATTGATGAAACCTGAGGCACTCTTAAATCTGATTCTTGAACATAAATCTCTCCCAACACATTTCTTTTGATGTCTTTGATTGACTTTCCCAAGGTTGTTCATATTTTTGTTCTTTCTACTCCTACTCTGTCTCTCTCTCTTTCCCTGGGGCAGAACGCTGTGTTCTTTTCTTCCCTCTGGTCTTTCTGCTGGCTCTGATCCTGATGTTGTCAAACTGCAGTGTTGTAGAGGGAAAACACTCCTTTAGAAGGGCTGGAGAATGATGGATGTTATAAATTCACAGACAGACAGACAGACAGAGACAGACAGCATATTTGCTCTCTAAGGCAGTCAGGTTAATGCAGAATGCAGGTTAAGAGTCATAGCAGTGAGAGGAAAATTTCAGACTAGGACTGGGTGATAAATCGATAACGATAATTATCGCGCGATATGAATTTTCTCGATAAAAGATAACAAGAGCTTGATATATGTTCGATATAGTTTTATGCGGCAAAGGCGGAACAAAAGATCGCTAGTCAGAGCGCGCCACTCGGACCGTTTATCCGCTCGGATCAAAGTTCAAACGGCGGCACAGCGCGAGCTACTAGCAAAGCTAGAGCAGATGCTTTCAGTCGCAGATGAGTCTCGTAGTGATGGATCATTTTACCGACTCGGATCTTTGAGTCTCGTTCAGCAAAATGAACGAATCTTTTTTTCATTTCATTTCGTTCATTTTAGCAAAATGTAATTAAAATGTTACTACTTCCCTAACACATCTACTATTTACACAAACGTTGGTCACACTACAAACAAGAAAACTATAATGCTATAAAAAACAGAAAATATGAATTAATTGTTTACCTGGGTCTTTTGTCTATGCTTAGCTCACCTCACCTCTTATCTGACAAGTTTACGGTTTTGGGTCGTTCGTTCATCACGTGACAGCCCCATAATATTAACCTCTGCAGCCTGAGCCGGAAAGAGAATTGATTAGTTCGTCTCTAGAGTTCGGGTTTGAGTCGTTCGTTCATCACGTGACAGCCCCATAAGATGAACGAACGACTCGAAAAACAGGTGAAGTATCATGATCTATAGGATGTTGCGCATGCGCGACTGAACGAAGCACTACCAGAGACGACTCGTTCTTCCCGAGTCACATAAAAGATTCGTTCAAAATGAACGAATCGTTCAAGAACAACCCATCACTAGAGTCTCGGTCACTAAACAGCGCATGAAGCGCTTGGATTCAGTAAAGAACACAAATAACTCGGTTTATAGCAAGTTGAAACAGCGATGACAGACAAGAGAAACGCTGTTCTCAATGATACAGTCAGAAGGCTTTTTAATTAACAATCGACATCATTTACCATCGATTCACTAACTGCACAGTGGTCGTGTGTCAGAAATGTGGGTGTATTTGTGTCGAATTTTGTTATATTACTAATGTAGACATGTATTAAATGTATTGAAAGAGTTGTAATGGAATATAATTAAATTTTTATTGTGATTAAGCTATAGGGTTTGACTACTGTTTTTTTTTTATACAAAAACCTTGGAACCATATTACATTTTTACCATGGTACTGAGATGCGGTATTTGTGGTTTTAACTGTTATTATCATGATGCTATGGAAGAGCAATGGTTAATTAAAAAAAAAAAAATAATAATAACTCAAACGGTCAGATTAATTACATTTCACCATTTAAAAAAATTAGATTGTTTTTATTTTTATTAATATTAGCAGGTAACATAAACCTGGTTCTCGATTTGAAACCATATTGCTCATTAAAGCATGCAGAACTAAGAAATTATTTTTTCTATTAAGATACTCATTTTATTAAAGAAAAATGACTGGAAAAAATGTTAATTCAAAAGACATTCATTCAAGGTCTGACCTTAAGGAATATTTTAAAGCCACATTTAACTGTCTGGTTTTTATAACTTTTACATTATAGCAAAAATCTGCCTTCCAACGTGAAAGAAATAAAAATTGTACATTTATCGTGATAATTGTCTATATCGACTGATATGGAAAAAATTATTGTAATAATTTTTGTTAAAAAATTAATTTTGTTAATTATTGTAAAAAATTATTGTAATAATTTTTTATTACAATACAATTAATTTTTTATTACAATACAATACAATTATTGTAATAATTTTTTGGCCATATCGCCCAACCCGACTTTAGACAATAACCACTCTATGTTGATTTACAATAACTGATAGATTTGGTTGTGCAAAAATACATGATATAATAATAGACTGCTATAGCGACCATAAACATTGACTGTGTTGCTTAGTTAATGTCAGACTGTGTAGGAATTTGCTTAACAATATTGTTTGACAATGATCATTTGTAACTATAATATTTCATTTATGTGACATAAATATGACAGTAGCAACTTGCAGACAGTTTTATTTCCCCAGTGTTCAGCCAGGATTTCAGCTACGATAAACATGTCCCAGTTTCACCTCATCATAGCCCCGCCCACAACCCCGCCCCACTCACACATGCTCCTCCCACATCTAGTTCTAGCTCTCACGGCATATACAGGAATGAAACGGTGTCCTGTGACGAAACAAATGAGCATAAACAAGTGTACTCTCTCTTTCTCTGTATATTTAAGTATGAGATGAAGTGCTCTGATCATCAGAATGAATGGTTACTGTTAGTTTCAGACTAGGTTGTGTTTATTCCTCCACATGCAGACTCAGTTCAGTCTGTGCCGTCAGCAGCGGTTATGTGCTTCCTGTGTTCTGAGCTCTTCTGGTCTTGGCTGCAGTCTGACTCTGCGTAGCCAGGGATTGTCTCATCTCTCATGCTCTTCCTTCTGCAGGTTATGCTTTCCTGCTTTTCCAAGAGGAGAGTTCGGTCCAGGCCCTCATTGATGCCTGCATCGAAGAGGACGGGAAACTCTACCTTTGTGTCTCGAGCCCCACTATTAAAGATAAACCAGTGAGTGAAACACTGCCACAACCCACTAAAACTCAGTATCTGTCATCCATAGAAGTATGGTTTAAAACCCTGTCTAGACAGAAGCAATGTTTAGAGAAGATCAGATTTTCAAATGATGTTTGATGATGATGATTATTTCAATATAACTGAAATATAGTCATATTATATAATATAATAATTATATTAATATATGTCACAAGGATCTCTTTTTTTTATATATCATAGTATATTAATATAGTCATATTTATTATATAATAATTATATTAATATATGTCACAAGGATCTTTTTTTTTTTTAAAAAAATGAGATTTATGCATCATCTGTATAGTTTGTTAGGATCAGACAATATTTGGCCGAGATACAACTATTTGAAAATCTGGAATCTGAGGGTGCAAAAAAAAAAAAAAAATATTGAGAAAATCGCCTTTAAAGTTGTCCAAATTCTTTGCAATAATCAAAAATGAAGTTTTGACATATTTACGGTAGGAAATTTACAAAATATCTTCATGGAACATGATCTTACTTAATACTTAATGTCCTAATGCTTTTTGGAAAAAGAAAAATGTATAATTTTGACCCGTACAATGTATTTTTGGCTATTGCTACAAATATACCCGTGCTACTTAAGACCAGGATCACGTATATTGTAATATATTATTATAATATTATATATTAAATATGTTAAAATAAATATTTTCATTTTTTAAATTACATATATATTGTTGTGTGTGTGTACATAAAATGTATATGTAAATATGAAATGTGTAATTATAAAATGTATACATCTGTGTGTTATTTTAATATCTGTAAGTCTCGTATGCTCTTTAAAGTTGCACTTATTTGATCAAAAATACAGAAGAAGCAGTAATATTATAAACTATTTTTGCAATTTAAAATAATGGACTATTTTAATGTACTTTAAAACATTATTTATTTCTGTAATGCAAAGCTGAATTTTCAGCATCATTACTCCAGTCTTCAGTGTTAGTGTTTTCTTCTGTTTTTGTTTCTTAATTTTTATTTTTTTAAACCTGTGATACTTTTTATACTTTTTTTATACTTTTTTATACTTTATACTTTATATATATATATATATATATATATATATATATATATATATATATATATATATATATATATATATAGTAATAATGTACACTACTGTTCATAATGTTTTTTCAGCAAGAATGTGTTAAATTAATAAAAAGTGATTGTAAAGGCTTACATTGTTAGAAAATACTTCTGTTTTGAATAAATGCTGTTCTTTTTAACTTTTATTCATCAAAGAATCCTGAAAAATCTATCACAGGATCCAAAAAAATATTAAGCTGCAAAAACTGTTTCCAACATTGATAATAAATCAGCATGTTGTTCATAAATCAGGGGTGCGTTTCCCGAAAGCAGCTATGGTCGTAAGCTCCGTCGTTACCAATAGAGTTCAATGGAACTAACAACCATAGTTAGCTAACGATGCTTTTGGGAAACGCACCCCAGAATGATTTCTGAAGGATCATGTGACACTGAAGACTGGAGTAATGAATGATGAAAATGTAGCTTTGCATCACTTGAATAAATTATATTTTACAGTATATTAAAATAGAAAGCCGTTATTTTAAATTGTAATAATATTTCACAATATTAATTTTAATAATGTTATATTTTTATTAAAATATATATAGTCAAACCAAAAATTATTCAGACACCCGATAGAATTTCTGATATTTTTTTACTAGTGGGTAGTGCAGGACACCATAGTTCATTTATGTATGTGAGAATAGCAAAATAAAGTAAACTGTGACACATTATACCCAAAAGTTGTGAAAAATTTGGGACTATTTGAATTTTTTAATCTGACCATGTTTTGCTTGAGTGTTGTTGTTTTTTTCTTTAATTGCTAATGCGACCTTTTTACACCACAGACTGAACAAAATTAAATTAAACCAAAAATTATATCAAAGTTATCTGACACTATCAAGATTAATTTTTCCTGACACAGTTCTTGTCATATTTTATTACCATTTTGTAAACTATAGTGAATAAACCTGTGATTAATGTGAGAAATGTTGAAGTTATATTTTAACTGTATAATTAACATATAATAATTTAATTTTATATATAATTAATTCTGCATATTAATTATATCAAATATATTTAAAGAATTAGTGTAATAAGCTAATATAATTTTCAGGGTTGATTTGAGTTGCACAAATTCACCTGACCTTCCCACAGAAAGCAAATTTGGCCCCACTAGGTCTTAAAACACGCGTCTTGTATTGAATTTCTGCTAGAGATTAACCGTTTTTCATTCTCAGGTCCAGATTCGTCCGTGGAACCTGAGTGACAGTGATTTCGTGATGGATGGCTCTCAGCCTCTTGACCCACGCAAGACCATTTTTGTGGGAGGCGTTCCACGACCTCTAAGAGCAGGTGAATTTCTCTCTGATGCACATGCAGCATCGCTTATGCTGGGTCTGAAATATCAAACATGTCATTATTGATATACTGTGGATCATCATCATTATATTCTGCATAATGCGTGTTTCTCCTCTGTGTGTGCGTTTAGTGGAACTGGCTATGATCATGGACAGACTGTATGGAGGTGTGTGTTACGCCGGCATTGACACTGACCCAGAACTCAAATACCCTAAAGGTGCAGGCCGTGTGGCCTTCTCCAATCAGCAGAGCTACATCGCTGCCATCAGCGCCAGATTTGTCCAGCTGCAGCATAATGACATTGACAAACGGGTGAGTGAGATTCAGTGTTTGTCATTATACACGATGCAGACGACAGACGATTTAATAGCAAAATTCAGTTCAGCATTCACTTTTTGTGACTCCTAATGAGGGTTATTAAGCTAAATCTAAAATTATTAAAAAAGACATTATTTGAAATAAAACAATACTGAAATAAAGTAAAATTATAAATATATTCACACACACACAACCAGTCAAAAGTTTTTGAACAGGAAGATGTTTTTGGTTTTTTTTGTTTGTTCTGCTCACCAAGCCTGCATTTATTTTTTATATCCAAAGTACAGCAAAAAAAAATTTTTTTACTGTTAAATGAATATATTTTAAAATGTAATTTACTCCTGTGATTTTATTTATTTGTTGTTTTTTTTAAAGCTGAATTTTTAGCATCATTACATCAGTCAAATGATCTTTCAGAAATCATTCTAATATTTTAACATATTTTAACATATAATTTCTTTGATGAATAGAAAGCTCAGAAGAACAGCATTTATCTTAAATAAAATCTTTGTAACATTATAAATATCTTTATCATCACTTTTGATCAATTTAAAGCATCTTTGCTAAATAAAAGTATTCATTTCTAGAATTTCTTTCCTCCAAAAAAAAACATGAAAAAATGTACTCAACTGTTTTAAATATTGATCATAATAATAATAAAAAAAAATGTTTCATGAACAGCAAATCAACATATTAAAATGATTTCTGAAGGATCATACTGAAGACTGGAGTAATGATGCTGAAAATGTAGATTTGATCACAGGAATAAATTACATTTTAAAGTGTATTCAAACAGAAGTTATTTTAAATAATAAATATTTTACAATTTTACTGTTTTTGCAGTACTTTGGATTAAATAATTGCCTAGTGAAATTAATTCATAAATTAAAATTAATATTAATATATATATATATATATGTATAAAAAAGACTTTTGACTGGTAATGTGTGTATAGTATTTATAAAGTTATTTATAAATAATAAGTAATTTATTCTTGTTTAGTTTAGAATGTTTAGTTTATTCGTTTAGTTTTAGTTGATGTATTAAACACTAAACTGAAATAAAAATCAATGAAAACTATAGATATTAAAAATATATATTTCAAATAACAAAAACAAAATAAAATTTGTTAAAATTGAACTAAAATCACACTGAGCTGAACAAATGTAAATAAATATAAAATAACTACAATAGATATTAAAATAAAAACTAGTTCAAAATATTGATTAAAAACTATAGTAGTATCTCAATTACACTAAGATGACACTGGTCCCAGTGCTACAGCGTTACCGTTGGCAAAACATTATAATGTGACATTTTGCATGAAACTATTTGAACTTTGATGCCGTTTGACCTTTCGAAACACACCTGGATTTTACCAGACAGTTTGCATGATGAGTCGTTGTGTGAAAGACTCTTTACAAACTGGAAATCTGCTTAATCACGAGCCTTTTCTTTCTTTCTTTCTTCTCATTTTAAAACCTGCAGAATGCCATATTGACTAGTCACATCCCAGAAGAGGTTTATACTGTACTTTTATGACTGTAATTCTAGATGTGATTGCATAGTAGCATTTCTGTACCGTGGTTTTCCTGCAGGCCGTTTCAATACGGCCAACAGTACAGACTGGAAACCCCAGAGCAGACTGTGTGTAATCAACATGACCATGGGCTTCTGGAGGCCTGACAGCCATTTGAAGTCTCAGACGTGGCGTTTGTTAATTATAGCTCCATGCTATTCCTGTGCGTGTATGTACACACTGGACTTACTGGACTGTTTTGGGAATGTTATTCAGAAGCAAATAGCTGATGGTCACTGGACTAAAACTAGATGCACACCAGAATCACCCTTACATCAGTATGTCATACTCATTTTATGCTGTTAGTGTAAATGTGAATTTAGAAACATCAGTCAGCAGCTGACGTCCTCTACCACAGTGATTCTTAAGAGGTAGTTAACGAGGTTTGATGGTTAAATGAAGAGATTTTTGTTTTGCTTTGTTAAACCATGTATTTAGATCTTCTATCTATCAAAATATTATAAATATTAAGCATTGCTCATCCCAAACTATATATATATATATATATATATATATATAAAGGGAAATCATAAATATTATATTATATTATATGATATATAAAATGTTTTTATTATTTTATGAACTGTACGTTCATTATTTTATTTCAACATATATAAACCTTAATACATTATGTTTGCTTAATAATCTAGAAATACATATTTATAAATAAATAGATGAAGTAAATGCATTATGTATTGTATTATAGTATTGTATTATATATATGTATTATATACATATATATACCTACATACATACACATATAATCATAAATATGATATTGTATATAAAATGCTTATTATTTATACTATATATATATATATATATATATATATATATATATATAGTTTAGTAATATTATATATAATATATAATATATGATAAAAAAAAAAAATATATATATATATATATATATACACACACACACACACGTATATAATTAATATTATATTAAATATGTTTTACTATTATTACATATATAGTATATTGTATATGATGAATAAATATACAAAAACTTATTAAAATGTTGTTTGTCTATCTATAAATTGTTTGTCTATAATTAAATTATTATTGTATTTAAAAAAAGGAAAAGATGTAGTTAAATTGTAATATTATTTTAATATTTTTATTTTTTAAACTGTCTATATCAATGAATCATAATATAACAATTGTATATATTATATATAAAAATAGAAATTAATAAATATTGTATATTATGTTGTTATTTCAATCACAATATTATATTGTGTAATTTTTATTATTTTATCATTAATTTTATCTATCTATAATCTATCCATCATCTATCTATCATTATTTTTATTATTTTATAAACTGTCTATATAAATGAAATCGTAATATAAGAATTGTATGTGTTATATATATATATATATATATATATATATATATATATATATATATATATATATATATATATATATATATATATATATGTGTGTGTGTGTGTGTGTGTAAAATAATAAATAATATTATTATCATTGTGTATATAGTTAAATCATATTGTACCATTTTTGTTATATCTAAAAAATTTATATCTATATCTATATATATATCTATCTTTTTTTTAGAAAGTGCAAAAGTATTTATTTAAAATAGAAATCTTTTGTAACATTATAGATGTCTGTACTGTCACTTTTAGTCAGTTTAATGCATCTTTTGCTGAATAAAAGGATTATTTCTAAATATATATATATATATATATATATATATATATAATCATAAATATTATATTGTATATAAAATGCTTATTT
This sequence comes from Cirrhinus molitorella, assembly GCA_033026305.1. NCBI lineage: Eukaryota > Metazoa > Chordata > Actinopteri > Cypriniformes > Cyprinidae > Cirrhinus > Cirrhinus molitorella. The sequence goes on from CM065126.1 coordinate 37,106,542, forward strand.
ATACTCTATTTGTAGTTTTCTAATATTGTCAATTTTGTATATATAATGCATCTTTTGCTGAATAAAAGTATTATTTCTAAAACAAAAAAAACCTGACTGACCCCAAACTTTCGAACAGTATTTTTTAAATGTATAATTGCTGTCTCTGCCCGTGTCCGCAGGTGGAGGTAAAGCCGTATGTGCTGGATGATCAGATGTGCGATGAATGTCAGGGCGCTCGCTGCGGAGGAAAGTTTGCCCCTTTTTTCTGTGCCAACGTCACCTGTCTGCAGTATTACTGCGAGTACTGCTGGGCGAGCATCCACTCGCGCGCCGGCCGCGAATTCCACAAACCGCTGGTGAAGGAAGGCGGAGATCGACCTCGGCACGTGTCCTTCCACTGGAGCTGATGGCAAGCGTCACGTCACCCTCTCCACCCAACACCCTCAACACCATGACCAGTAACCGCACACGGATCTCCCCTCTCAGCTTTTGTTTTTAGAAAACAAATACCATGGTATCTCTGTCCACTATATTCTCTGCTTACAAACACTTAGGAAAATATGAATTTTGAGTCTGCGTGCTCAAACGTTGCACTTTGGCACAAACCGTCGATGTTAACGCTTATCAGGATGTTGTGCTTTAATTCTCTCATTATCCTTCGTTTGATGGGTTTAGTGCTCCATATAGGTAACATTAGGCAGTGTGAGACTATATATAATATATACAGTACATTTACAAAAAGGATCTATTTTTATTTTATATTTATCTATATACACACAGATAATACGTTTTGGGTGTCAGACTTTTTAAAGGAGCATGCACTTATTGTGAAAAACAGAGTGGTGGTAGGAAACTCCCTCTTAGATGATGGCAAAAAAAAGTTACCAAAGGTAAAATGAATTCATCGAGAAAATCATGTTTAAGTGAGCTGTTAAAAAAACACTTGAGTTCTATTATGAGTAAAACGCCATTTGCTCTCCATATTGAAATGAATAGTAATACCTCATGCATGCATCTCGTTCTGTTAGATTTTTTTTACCAGTTTTTTAGTATTATCTACATGTAATGCTGCAATAGCTTTTGCTGCTAAATCCATGGTATGAGTTCATACCGTCATACTTTATTCAGGCGAACGAGCGCTCCGGAGGGTCTGCGTCTGCACCGAAACTGCATGTTAATGAGTCTGCGATGCATGCTGTAAAATCGGGTCTCACTTTCATTTCCCCCACAATGGACGAGTGATATGGAGCACTATGGAAGCTTATTTCCACCACAGAATAAAAAATAAAAAAGATATTGCATCTTTTTAATCTTGCATATTTGACTTGTGAGACATAAAAAAATAATAATTCTGAGATATAAACCCACAATTATGAGAAAAAAGTCTGAATTGTGAGAAGAATGTTCCATTTTTTTGTAACTTACAATTCTGATGATTTATTTCACACTTCTGACTTTCTTTCATATGTTCCTTTACTTATATAATTTAGGGATAACAAAAACATATCCATAATTTGAACTTGTGAGTTTGGTTTTTATATTTTCAACTTTTTATTTCACGATTTCATGTTACAATTTTGGTCACAATTCTGAAATATATATATATTACGAGAATTGCAAAAAATGAAATGCAAAATTCTGAGGGAAAATGTCAGAATGGCAAATTGTGAGATATAAACTCAAGAAAAAAGTCTGAATTGTGAGATAAAAAGTCAAGATTCTGTGTCAAAAAAAAAAGGAAAAAATGCCCAAATTGTCATCAAATTACCTTTTTATTTTTGTTTTTAATAAAAAAAAATCTGATTTTTGAATCAGATGACACATGATCTGATGTCATGAAAAAAAGTCAGAATTGTGAAATAAAACGCAGCATTTACCCTTTTATTTAATTTTTTATTATTCTGTCTTCTGATTTTTATTTATTTATAAAAAAAATTTGGCAGTTGCAAGTGTATATCATACAGAGAAAAAAAATCTGAATTGTGAGATTAAAAAATATCAGGATTCTGTGCCACAATTTGACTTTTTTTTTACAATTTTGAAACAGAATTGTGACAGAAATGTCCTAATTGTGATCATTTTGACTTTTGCCAGAGAAAAAAAAATCTGAGTTGGTAATTATTTATTTATTTATTTTTTGTCTTCCGTGGTGGAAACTCACAGCTCACAATTAAATTTGTTTGTTTGTTTTTTTTTTGTGCCTACAAACTCACATTTGAGAGAAAAAATGTCAGAATTGCCGCAGTTAAATAATTTTTTTAATTGTTTATTCTTTTATTCTGATTATTAAAAATCTGATTTTTTTTTATTATTTATATGATACGCAAAAAGTCAGAATTGTGAGATGAAAAAGACGCAATTACCGTTTTATTTTAAATTCAGTCTTTTGCTCTCATTTATATATATATATATATATATATATATATATATAGTTATATATAGTTTAGCAGTTACAAATTACCAAAAAAAGTTGTGAGGTAAATGTCAGGATTCTTTCACAATTTGGACTTTTTTTTTTTTTTTCTAAATTATGAGGGGAAAAAAATCCAAATTGTGACATAAAAATGTCCAAATTGCGATATAAACTTAAAAAAAAAGTCAATTATTACGTTAAAAAGTCATGGTTCTCTTGTGTGGTGGATCTTTTTTACATAATTATGACACTTTTTGGGGCGTCTATATCTCACAGTTCTGACTTTTTTTCAGAATTGCAAATTTATGTCTTCTACACTTGCAATTACTAGTTTAACTCCTCACAGTTGTGAGACATAATTTTTTTTTATTTTGTGGTGACAATAAGCTTCCATAGAGCACAAACCCGGCATGACAGGAATACTGCAAAAAAACAAAAAACAAAAAACCCTGCCAGATGACAGAACCGCTCAACCCAGTTAGCTGTAGGATCTTCTAGCAAAATGTCTTTAACAGGTGAAGTAACTTTTGCAGTGATTGTTCATAGACTTGTGCAATTTTTTATACACTATGTAGTTCGGTTAGACGACGCCTAGAACTGTGATTCGCTTTAACTGTTATTGATGTCCGACATGAAACGTCCTGTGAAACTACCGTATGTAAACATACGATCCCTTCTGTCCACGGATCTCACACACTTCTGCTAGTCAGCCCACGACACGCGTCTCGTCACAACCAAAGAGCTGTCCGACCCGAAACGACCAATTACACTACGTTCTACGTTGCACGCCGACGACTTAAAATACTGTGTCTGACCGGTGACTCTGGGAGAATAAGCGAACACTGGTTTAAATCACTAGCTAACTTTGAAATACTGCGGGCGGAAGTACCTCGCGTAGCCGCCGCGTCGATATCCAGATTATCCAGCGAAGCTTGAAGTAAAATCACGACCTGCTAACGTGGTGGACATTTTGAAACTAAATTACGAGATGGTGGAGAGGAACGCCAAGAAATGCAACTCGGCTGCTGATCCGAGAGTTAAGAAACTGTCAGCTTTCGGTTAGCTCGTTTAGTTCGTTAAAAACGACAGATGCGAACACTACTTTTGTACCGATGGAGAAAAAGAGGATTGTGGGTAACCCCGATCCCGATGATGGTGAATTCTGGGTGCGTTTGTGATGTTTCTTTCCCTGCCCAGATTTTTCTATGTTTGTTCCTTCTGTGTAGTAGATATAATATTTGTTATGCACTACTCTTTGTATCTGGATGGTTGAACAGTCTGCGTTGTTGTTTTTTTTTCTTTCTTTTTTAATAGAAAAAAATATGTGTGCTTTCTGACTGACGTAATCTTTTGCAATACCTCAATTTTGAAATAGGAGAGAGATTGATATTTTCTAAGTAAGTTTATTCAGATAAAGACTATATATATATTAATTTAATTCTGCTAGAGAAAAAAAAAAGAATGATTTAACAGATGCTTAATTTTATTTTTGTCATGCTTATTTGCTTTTAATTTTATTTTTGGAAAAAAATTAAAAACAAAAACAACTGAAGGAGTTAGAGCTGTATTATTTTAATACTGTAGTAGGAAGCTGAAGTACAGCCGCTGTCCCCGCTGCGACATCACAGTGTTCCACATCTGATCTTATTACTATTATAAAATATATATATTTGATATAAATATATATATTCTATAGGGTCAACGGGCCGTCAGGTGCTTATCAAGTCAACTGAACATACTACTTACGTTTTTTTATATTTGCATACAATCAGACCTTTACTATGCTGACCAGAGTTGTGAAATCTTCTGTTCGTTCTATTTTTTTATGTTTCGTGAAATGGTGTTTCCCTTTGTTTTGTAAAGCGAACACGCCCCTGATTTGTTAAAGATGGAGAGGAAAAAAAAATTCATTTTGCGAAGCTGGAAAGATCTTAAACGTTTCAACTTGACGGAAAGCCCCAGATGCGGTGGCCTTCTACTCACCCGAGACTTGAATTAGTCCCTTTTTTAAAGGCTGAGAACCTCGATTTCTTTGTTGTAATGTGCAATACTGTTTGTACTGTTTGTAAAAAAGAAAAAAAAAAGAACAGAAAAAGAAGCATAAATCTTTATTGCAGATTTATTTTCATTGCGAGCATTGTGATTCACTAAAATCATTTTCTACTGTGTATTTACTCGACGTGCTAGTACCTTCCAGTAGTAATGTAGCCTTTGTACTGAGAAATTTTTTCATTATTTTTTAGAGATTTTTGCAAAAAAAAAGACGAGAATTAAAACATATTTACATATTTTCCATTTATTATTTTTTTTAATTTGTGTTTTCTTCACACACTTATTCCTCAACCATTAATGTTAGCTATGTCTGGGGGAGACTTTCATATCTGGTCAATGTCGTTAATATTATTTTGTATTTTTATGTGGAATAAATTAATTTTATGGCGCTAATTCTTAATTTTTTTTCTTTTTTTGAAGTTGAAAACTTTGTAATATTGTTACTAAAATGTCTAAGCTTGTTGCTTACATTAAGCCCAAAGTATACTTTACTTTTAATTTCATCATCAGAAGTACGCATGTCGCACGTGCGTGTAAAATTTTTTTTTTGCAGTAAGCAGTTGTTCCACAAGGTGGCAACACTGTCCCAGGCCCTTTGTTTCACAGCAGAAAACGAAACAAAAAAGACATAACAACAAAATGAGACTGAAACAACAACAGACACTCACACTGACAAGTGCTTGTGAACAAGACATCCCAGCTTTGGTTTAAAAAAAGTTTAAGACTGTTTGCTATTTTGGTTAAAAAAAAAAAAAAAAAAAAAAAAAGTTCAAGTGGTTCAATACGGTGATGCATTACTGCCACACATATTATTTTTTCCACTCAGTTATGTCGAAATAATGAGATGTTGTCAATTTAATCTTTTCTCATTAAAACAACATTTCTATCATGATAACCACCAGTCATAAAAACAATATTTTTTCCCCATTATAAAAGATATATGGTTACATATGAATGCAGTTTAATGAGAAAACAGCTTGTTATTACGAGAAAAGATGCTGTTTTAATGCGAAAACATCTCATTATTATGAGAAAAGATGCTGTTTTAACGAGATAATTTCTTGTAAAAACAAGATATGTTATTAAAACAATGATTGTTTTAACAAGATTAAGTTGTTTTAACAGCATCTCGTTTTTACGAGAAAACATCTCGTTATGACCAGAAAACATTACAAGAAAAGATGCTGTTTTAACAAGATAATTTTTTGTAAAAACAAGATTTGTTAAAACATCTCGTTATGACAAGAAAACATTATTACGAGAAATGTAGTTTTAATGACGTCTTGCTACGAGAAAACATCTCGTCATTACGAGAAAAGATGCTGTTTTAACAAGATAATTTCTTGTAAAAACAAGATATGTTATTAAAACGACAGTTGTTTTCGTTTTAACGACATCTCGTTTTTACAAGAAAACGTCTTATGACAAGAAAACTATTACGAAAAATGTAGTTTTAATGACGTCTTATTACAAGAAAACATCTCGTTATGACAAGAAAACATTGTTATTACCAGAAAAAAAGCTGTTTTAACAAGATAATTCTTGTAAAAACAAGATGTTATTAAAATGACAATTGTTTTAACGAGATTACATCATTTTAACAATATCTCGTTTTTACGAGAAAACATCTCGTTATGACAAAAAAAACATTATTCAGAGAAATTATGTAGTTTTAATTGCATAATGTCTTATTACGAGAAAACATCTCGTTATTACGAGAAAAGATGCTGTTTTAATGAGATAATTTATTGTAAAAAGATGTTATTAAAACGACAATTGTTTTAACATTACGAGAAAACATGACAAGAAAACTGTTATTACGAGAAATTGTAGTTTTAACGACATAATGTCTTATTACAAGAAAACATCTCGTTATTACGAGAAAAGATGCTGTTTTAACGAGATAATTTATTGTAAAAACAAGATGTTGTTATAACGACAATAGTTTTAACAAGATTACGTCATTTTAACATCTCGTTTTTAAGAGAAAACATCGCGTTATGACAAGAAAACGTTATTACGAGAAATTATGTAGTTTTAACGACATAACATCTTATTACGAGAAAACATCTCGTTATGACAAGAAAGCGTTATTACAAGAAATCATCTCGTTATTACGAAAAAAGATGTAGTTTTAACCAGATAATTGTAGTTTTAATGACATCTCGTTTTTCAGAGAAAAAAAACGTTAAGATAATTACGCAGTTTTAACAACATCTCATTTTTGAGAAAACGTCGTTTTAACAAAATTATTACGCTGTTTTAACATCTTGTTTTTACCAGAAAATGTCTTTTAACAACAAATCTTGCTTTTACGAGAAATGCAGTTTTACTTAGATAATTGCGTAGTTTTAACAACATCTCGTTTTTACGAGAAAAGATGTCGTTTTAACACCTTGTTTTTACAAAAATGTCGTTAAAACAACAATTATCTGTTTTTACAAGAAATGTTTTGAGATAATTACGTCATTTTAACTTCTCAATTTTTTTGAGAAAAGATGTTTTAACAATATAATATTGTTTTTACAAGAAAAACGTTTTAAGATATTTATGGTGTTTTTAACGACACATAGTTTTAACATCTTTTCTCGTTAAAAACAAGATAACACCTTATGACAGTTTAATGGAAAAATGATGTGTGGCAGCAATGCGCCACCGTATGTTATCGGTCATAACGCATGGGGAAAAAAATCTAGAGCAGACACTGGATATGGATGAAGCCCGGGTTCGCACACAGTGTAAAGTGGAGGCTACACATCCGATTGCGTGTACGCTAGTTGAAAAACAAAGTCGACCACCTGTGCTCGTGTACAACATCAAACGCAGGCTACGCTAGCGCATGTGTACAAAAACAAAGTATACTTTGGGCTTTAGTTTGATTGGGGAAAAAATTTGCACACAAAATATTAACAGCAATCATGGTTAGTAATATAATGTGATGGGCAATAAAATGAACGGCAGAATGGAGCAAATGTGAGGTTGTTGTGGTGAAACCCAGTCAAGATCAAAATCATGAGGCTTCGCAGCTCCACTTTCATTCACATTACGGTCTGTGTGTTTAACTGAGTGACATGATGTTTCCTACAATGGATTTTATTTCTGAGCAGAGTGTTGCGGAGTCGATTTTATGTAGTCATGGTAACGGCCTCTCAAACACTGTCAGAACACAAACATGAAACTCCCTTGACTAACTTAAGACGTACCTCGTTTTCTTTTTAAACCATCTTTGTCTTAAGATTTTCCTATATCGCAGTCCTTTGATAATAAGCTGTGCTGTATAATAAGTAAGATGTCCTGTGTTGTGACACTTTCACAAAAAAATATCTAGTCGAGTCATTTTGGCTTGTGGTTTCTCTTCTACCACACTTTTAGCTCCATTTGTCATTTAAAAAAAAAATTAACTTTTTTTACAATGTGGTTTCATATTTCACATCCGGTTCCATCTTCGCAAGGCTTTGAGATTGTTATCTTGGACCTCTGCTTGTCTAACTTTGCAGTAAAACTGTGATCAAAGGATTTTTTGGGTAAAATAAGCGCAGTGCTGCTAATGCTTACTAGCTTTTTCCCACCGTCATGATTTTTCCCTTTTCTGTACTAAACAGCAAATCTTATTAAATGTAATTGTATGACACTGTGAAACATTGTCATCCTTTGCGGTCTCGTTCTCTTCTTGTAAAATTTCACTGCTGAAGTGCAAACCAGCCACCTGCTGCAAGAAATGTTGGAAATTGCTTTGAATGGGGCTTTTTGAAATTGAACTTCAATCTTTTGAACAGCAGGTGAAAAAAGCAAGATCGTAACATTCTACAAAACAGATGTCATGTGTGTCCCTTGACATAAAAAAAAAAAAAAAAAAAAAAACTGATGCCAATATAAGAATTTTAAGCAAATAAATTAAAAATCCAGTAATAGCTAGTTTACCCACCTGTCTTATTGCACTCTTTGCTGTATGAAAATAAATATATTAAATATTATAGAAAAGGTATGGACAAAAAAAATTTATATATATATATATATATATATATATACATACTTTCATATTTATTTATATATATTTTTTATATATTCATATATTTCATATATATCCGTTTAAATGTATAAAATTAATATATGTAATTACAATAATTAGTGCATGTGTGTATATGTATATATTAAAATTGTATTTATAGTTTATATATACACACATTAATTAAATTATAAAATTATTTTGAACATTTATATATGATACATTATATATATATATATATATATATATATATATAATTTAAAAATAATTTAACATTTAATATATTTTTATATTTCATGTTATATATATATATATATATATATATATATATAACATATATATTACATTTATATATATGAAATATAAAAAAATATATATAATTTATATTTATTTTTATATATTTAATGTATCATATATAAATGTTCAAAATAATTTTATAATTACAATAATTAGTGTGTATATACAAACTATAAATACAATTTTAATATATACATATACACACATGCACTAATTATTGTAATTATATATTAATTTTATACATTTAAACGGATATATATGAATATATAAAAATGAATGTGTGTATATATATATAATTTAATCATATTTTTATATTACATTTATATATATAATAAAAATATGATTAAATATATAAAAATAAATAAATATATTATATATATATAATATATTTATACACACACACACACACACACACATATTAATGTCAGGTAGAATTACTCAATTCATTTCAGGAAAAATGTGATTAGCTCATTTTTTCATTGTTTGACACCACTAAAATACAAAACATTTTAAAATACATCTAAAATATATTCCATATAGTCATATATAAATATTTAACTATATTACAGACAAATACACACTATTTTAAAATATATAAATGTATATTAAATATAAAAATTATATAAAATAAGTATATATATTAAATGTTTTATATATTTATATATACATAAAATACACACCACATATACATACGCACACACTAATTATTGTAATATAGATTTTTTGAAATGGAAACACCCAAAAATTGCTTAAATATATTAAAAAGGTACACACACTATTTTAAAATATAAATGTATATAAAATGATAGAATTCTTTCAGTGTTATTTTACTTAGCTGCTGTTAAAAAATAAATAAAATAAAACGAGCAGCTATATTTGAAATGATGCAGCATTTAAGTGTCATGTAGGGTTTTTTTTTGGATTATGTACACTATTCAGTCAATTCTGTAATACGACACAAAAACATTATATGTGGTTTAGCTACTCACTTTCCTAAATGCAGAAAGACACAGACAAGACATTTTAAAGAGCGCTCATTAGAATTTATTAAAATTCTACCAGCTTACCCAAAAAGGCAAATAACAGAAATATTTAGTTCTATCTTTTCCTTTTAAAACTCTACAATGTTTCCGAGGCCATTGTCCTGCTGCTCTTCCAGCTGTACCTAAACACCTCAGTCAGTGCATGTAAGACATTTCTGATGAAGCAGCAGCTACAAGCCCTTCATAATCCTACAGGAGTTAGTCAAGCGCCTCCTAGTGGTCTGAATGAACCACTACAGTCAGTCTACACGATCGCAGAAGCGTTTCAGTGCGTTCCAGTTCTCGTCTCACCAGCTCTCTTCATTCAGTTCTGAAATACTGTCATCATGGATACCGATGGCGAGTTCTGGAAATCCTGAGGTTCAAATGTTGCCATCTGTACAACACCCAACTTTTGTAAGATTAGCTTTAAGACTTCCTCCAGTGACACATTAATAACGGACAGTTTTAGATCTCAAATCTTGAGCGAATTGTAAGAACCTACAGGAAGAGCTGTAAGACTGTGACGAGCGTTAGACTGGAGTGTTTAAGGCCGATAGCTACGATGCTTATAGCACATCTCTCCGCTGTCCAATCAGATGGCTTCAAGTCTTTTCTGGTTTTGTGCATGATGAACATGGCTCATTTAAGCGAGTGTATGAAGCTGTCCAGGTCGTATTCGTTCTCGTACTGCTGCTGGTCCCACAGGTCTCCAAGCCCGTCCAGAACAGACTTTATACTGGCTTTACCAGAAGACGACGCCGCTTCGCTCTTGTCCGCTTTATAATCCTATAGCATCAACACAAAGCATCAGTATGAATGTGCATTATTAAAATAGTGTTTGTGCAGTGTTTAGGGCATTTGTCTATGCACGCAACAGCCTGTAAAGACTGACCTTGTCCAGTGTGAAGAGGTTGAGTAGCTGTTCTGTGCCCATGCTCTGCAGACTGGCGTTCTCTTGGCTGATGACTGTATTTGCAATGGTCATCTTAAATTTCTGCAAACCCATGATCTTCTCCTCCAGTGTTCCCCGTGTGATGAGACGATAAACATTCACCACACGTTTCTGAAACGCACACAAACAAGCATTCGTTTTATGGATGCAAATGGGCTACGTTCACAATTTAAATTTGGTCCAAAAATCAGATTTTTCCATATTTTTTGTAACGTGACTTCAGAATAAATAGACAAGTCCGAAAGTGATTTTTGTGCAAATTAAAAAAAAAGCTAAAACTCAACTGAAAAAAAAAATAATAATAATAAAAAAATAATTGTTACAGCCAACACAAAACAAAAAGCAAACAAACACAAATGGAAAAACTCAAAATAATAATAATAATAATAATAATAATAATAATAATAATAATTTTTAAAAAGCACAACTGAATTTATTGCTAATATTTCTTAATAAAATTGGCTTTAAAAGTTGCTTTCAAGCAATTCATCTAAAGTAATTTATTTATCTAAAAATAAATAAATGACAAAAGCACAATAGGAAAAAAACTCAAAAAAGCAGCAAAAAAAAAACAAAAAAAAACAAAAAAAGACAAACACACCTCTAAAAATTTATTTATTAAAGCACAACTAAATGTATTAATAAAATTGGCTTTAAAAGTTCCTTTAAACTGATATTAATAATTTACAAAAACAGAAAAAAAACTAATATTGACATACTGATATTGATAATTCTGAGAATTATTAAAAACATTATTGTCAGATAATTATTGCTTTAATATAAACACTAATATAAAAAAAGGCACAAAAAACAAGCACATCACAAAAATAAAACAAAATGATATTACATTATATTATACAGATAATTTTAAATCGTTTCCACTGAAAAAAATGCTGGTGCCTGCATGTCCTGCAAAGCAGCTTTAGCCTCCAAACAATTGGATATGCACCTAATAGCACACATTTATCTAGGCTTAATGATTAAACTAACATTGTTTTATACTTGAACCGTTTTATATCTATAGATTTTATTTTAGGCAAGTGGTGGTGATTTGAAAAGGCAAAATGATCAAACAGACCATGAACAGTCTTCCGCTGGCCGCTACTTTGAAAAACAAAAAATTATATTCAACAAACAAACAAAAAAAATGCTCCTAACATTTTTATAAATTAACTTAAAAAAAGGAAACAAAATGTTGAGAAGGAAAATATAGAGAAGGGGGAAAAAGATGGGTCGAACTTTTGCAACAGCAAAACAACTCTTCAGTACCTGTCCTATTCTGTGAGCTCGATCCATGGCCTGCAAGTCTCTCATGGGGTTCCAGTCGTGCTCCACAAACACCACAGTATCAGCTCCGGTCAGATTCAAACCCAGCCCACCCACATGGGTAGTGAGCAGCAGAACATCTATGGACGGGTCATTGTTGAACCTGTAGAAGGAAAAAGATCCCATATAATGACCAAAATAGAACTGCCTTTGACATTAAATATATTTCCAAGGTAGTTTGTGTGGCCATTTCACCTGGAGACTATGGAGTGTCTGAGGCCGGCCTGAACACTTCCATCCAGCCTGAGGTAGGTGACAGTGGGCAGCTGTGCTTTAAGCAGATCCTGCTCCACGATGTCCAGCATGCTCTTCAGCTGGCAGAAGATCAGAATGCGGTGCTGGGCCACCACAGCCTCTGTGCCACCATCAGATGCTCCGGCAGAACCCAGTCCACAATCCAACAGCAGCTACAGAAAACAGGACAAAAATAAATACATGCTGCGAATGTGTTGTTTTTGTTTGTTTTGCACTAGATAGCATTTGATGATTTGGAGGGAAAAAAAAAAAAAAAAAACAACAACACACCACACCACAAAGACAAAACAAAACAGCAAAGCACAATGGGGGAAAAAAAAAAAAAGGTCAAGTTTTTTTTTTTTTTTAAATCAAGTTTTAAAGTTTGTGTTTTTTTTTAAATTCATTTAGTTTTTTTTTACTATTAAAAAAAAAAAAAAAAAAAGATCAAAAACAAAACACTAAGTTGACATTGATTTAAAATGAAAAAAATACTACAAATAATAAAATAGGCTGCTAATGATTAATTTTTTTTTTGTAATTTATAGAAAACGACTGAAAAAAGTTACTTTGCATGTTTGTCAAAAATAGTTTGCCTCATATGTAAGCGGGTACATTTGAAGGCCTCAAGGCCAAACTGACTGACTGTGTAGGCCTCAATGTCTATGTGAAAGCGCTTATGAACAGAGAATACAGAAGGAAGTACCAGCGATGGCAGATGCCACAGAATTAGATCATGTTAAAATAGACAATGTGTGTAAAACTCCTTAAAATCCTGAGAGCTCATTAAAATCCTCTAACATATATGCCTCTGCAACCTTGGGCCGGAAAGTGGTAGATAAGAGAAGTTATCCCTTGAAAAAAAAAAAAAAAAACTAGCAGATGTTTTCTACAATGGAAGCAAGTGTTATTAAAAAAATAAGCAATTGTGGAAAGTATTACTGATATTGACCTCAGGCATTTCTACTTTATAACAAGGTCATGTTTTGAAGCACAGATAAGTAGACGGCACCTGTTTGAGGGCTGAGAGTTTTGGGGCGTGCTGAATGTCTCTGAGGTTGGAGTGCTGACTGCTCAGCTGTTCGGTAATGTGTTTGTACTCTGGGTGTTGAGGGGTCAGCACCAGTGCTGGGTGATTACACAGCTTCCTCAGATACTGCAGAGCCTGAAACATCCAACACAACATTACAGACTATTCGACTGAGAGGAGGATAATCTTGCGCTTTTATAAGACTTCCTGGGATCAACCTGGAAGACGTGTCCGGTGGCCTTTAATTTGGGCTTCTCTTCCTCCTCTTGCATAGACGCTGTGGAAATAACATCATCCACGTTCACCTTTGCTCGAGACTTTGCAAAGTCCTCGTACAGTTGAACCTAAGTAGACACAGTTGAGAGAACAAAAGCGAAGTCAATTTTTTTTTTTGTGATTGCATAGTTCAGTTTGGCTTTCTTAGTAGCACAGTTTGTACTGATCTCTCTTTAGACACACTGAAAGAAAAAAAAAAAAAATCACCAGCTACATCCTTGATAAACATCCTGTGTTTGTGTTTAGTACCTGCAGAGGACTGAGGTTGCAGTAGTAATCTTGTATGATCTTGGGTGGCAGATCTTGAAGCACATCATCCTTCATTCTCCTCAGTAAGAAGGGCAAAACCTGTCTATGCAGCGCTTCCATTGCCAGCACACCTGAAAAACACAATCAATACATTATTTTAGACCAAAGATGACAAGTATTAAAACTGTGCAAGTTTTTGAAGGGATAAGTTCACCCAAAAAATAAAAATTAGCCCATGATTTGATCACCCTCAAGCCATCCCAGGTGTATATGACTTTCTCTTTCAAATGAATACAATCAGAGTTATATATAAAGTCCTGGCTTTTTCAAGCTTTACTTATGGCAGTGAATGGGTGTTTAGATTCTGAAGTCCAATAAAGTGAATCCATCCATCATGAAAAATACTCCACACAGGTCCAGGGGGTTAATAAAGGTCTTCTGAAATAAACGGATGCGTTTGTATAAGAAAATCCATATTTAAAATTTAGAGGAAGCTAGAGATTGGGGGTTCATGAACTGTTGTATGCCCATTCACAAGAGAGTAGCGTTCCAGCGGATGATATAGAAAGTTAGCGTAGTGTAGCAAACACATTGATTAGTTTCAGAAGGCCTTCATTAACCATGTGGAGTACTTTGTATGGTGAATGGATGCACTTTATTGGACATCAAAATCACTGTTATTGTAAAGCTTAGAAGAGCCAGGACATTTAATATAACTTCAGTTGATTGTATTCATCTGAAAGTAGAAAGTCCTATACACCCTGAGGATTCAGTGCGAGTAAATCATGGGGTAATTTTCTTTTTTGGGTGAACTATTCCTTTAAAAGCGTTCAGTTTCATGAGATTCACTCAAGTGATTTACTTAATACAGAGCATAAGAAACTCAAGAAGAGCTTCACACTGAGAATTATGTGATGCTACAATGAGGACACAGAGAGAAGTGAACAAAATAAAAATAAATAAAAATCACACCTGCTTCCTGCTCACGTGAAGAACTTTTAGCATCTCGACTGGCGAGGATGGGCTTCCCGTAGCGGGCAGCAAACTGACGCTCTGTACCAAGAAAGCCTGGCATCAGGAAGTCAAATAGAGACCACAACTCCAGGACATTGTTCTATAGAGCCCAAAAAAAAAAAATTCAGAAGTACAGTCATAAGCTTGTCAAATTCAAACTTGACAGTGTTTTAAGTCAAAATTCATCTACATGTCAGCAAAATGGAAAAGGCACACCACCATTCAGAGGTTTGGGTCATTAATAATTTTTAAATCACTTAAAGGGATAATTAACAGAAAAATGAAAATTCTGTCATTAGTTACTTCCCCTCATGTTGTTCCAAACCTGTAAGACCTTTGTTCATCTTCAGAACACAAATTAAGATATTTTTAATGAAATCCAAAAGCTTTCTGTACCTGCATAGACAGCAATGCAACTATCACGTTCAAGGCCTAAAAAGGTATTAAGGTCATTGCTAAAATAGTCCATGTGACATCAGTGGTTCATCTGTAATATTATAAGAATACTTTCAAGTGGTACTCTCATAAATGTGTCAAAGACTTTTTCTTTGCACACAAAAAGTATTCTCATAGGTTAAAAACATTGACGTGACATGGACTATTTTATCGATGTCCTTGCGACCTTCCCGGGCCTCGAACGTGGTTGTTGCATTGTTGTATACGCAGCTCAAAGGTCTTACAGGTTTGGAATGACATGAGGGCGAGTAATTATTGGCAGTTTTCATATTTGTCTATCCCTTTAAGACTTACATTCAGCAGACCAACTAAAGTGTGACAAAGGCAGAAGACTAGAAGAAGACTTCTATTTCAAATAAATGCTGTTCTTTTGATCTTTCCATTCATAAATAAATAAATAAATAAATAAATAAATAAATAAATAAATAAATAAATATTATTATTATTATTATTATTATTATTATTATTATTATTAATAAAAATCACTGTTTTAAATCACAGTTTCTGGAGCATCAAAATCAATTACTGAAATATCATTTGACAATGGCTTCCGAAAGCTATTTTCTGACTCCAAGCTTTTGAACAGTTAATGTATGCAACCCATCCAAGAGTTCAGTTCTCACCTGAATGGGCGTTCCTGAGAGGATTATCCTGTAGTTGGCAGTTAACTGCTTGATCGCTTTAGAAAGTTTGGTCTTTCCATTCTTAATGACGTGACCCTCGTCAAGGATACAGTAATTAAACTTAATATCCCTGTATGAGAGAAGTAACATTGAAATATTAAGGCTTTTTATTCCCCCACTGTATATAAAGTCTGTGAATGAGTAACATTAACAAGATGTTACCTGAAAAAGTCAATGTCATTCCTAACGACATCATACGAGGCAACAACAAGATTGTGCTTCTTCACCTGGTGCTGCAACCTGTATAGAACGAAAAGAAAATTGTACATGCCTTTCCTTTTCTGGGCAACAAGTCAATATTCATTTAACAAGCAATTTCCTATAATGGTACCATGCTCTTTCCGTAGGGGGGCCAGTATAGTGCAGAGGATTGAGGTACTCTTTAGAGCAGAACTTCCCAACCTCATCCACCCAGTGTCCTGTCAGGGTGGGCGGACACACTACTATGGAGGGCATAGGGCAACAGTCTGGAGCCTTTGACCTGGCATACTCCTGGGCCCTGCACACATGCAGCAACATTATTTGCAAAGTCAAATAAAGTCTTGAATTTTAACTAGATCCACCTTTTTCTTCCTGTAAAAGTGGGTGCAGGCATTTTTACATTTTATGGGTCTGGCTTCCGGTCTCATCCGCATCCAGCTATTTTTAGCTGTACAAAACAGCTTGTTTTGCTGCTTGATATTTTATATTGGTGTTATTTTAATGCATCATCTTAATTATGAGCACACTGGTTTGTAGTTTTACTGTTTACATTGTTATTCTTTTCGTTATTTCACTATAGGGCCTAAAGAACCTGAAGTCTGACCCATAGGCTTACTTCCAAGTTGGGGGAAGAAAAAAGTGGATACGAATTTTGCAATTTTTGATTATGAAGGATGAGGTTGGTTTGGGGTGTACCTGAGGAAATGATCGCCTGCCAGAATACAGATGGACTGCAGGGTCTTACCCAGACCCATATCGTCACACAAGATCCCATGAAGCTTGTACTTGTTCAAAAATGCCAGCCAGTTCACTCCATCCTACAAAAGAAAACAGGACAAACTTGAAAAACAGAATGCATCACCAGCAAGTTATGCAGTCAGATTTCTTAAATTACAGTTCTCAGCCTCACTTCAATCTCAGGATTTGCCAAAAAAATAAAAATAAAGACATATCCATGGACAGAAGCGTAAAAAGCAAACACACCTGTTGGTATTTCCTAAGCTCTGCTTTGATGGGCACAGGAATCTTATAATTTTCCAGTTTCCTTCCATCAAGCAGCTGCTCAAGGAAGTGTCGTTCTCTGGCCTTCTGTCGAATGAGATCTTCAGACATAGACGGCGGGTCTGGGATTCCAGCCTGAAAAGAACATAAGATGAAAAGGAAAAAAGCTGAACAGAAGTTATGCAACAAAGTGATGCACTATAACGTACTGAGAACAGACATGCCTCAACATCCCACACTTTAAACTCTTTGCTGAAAGTTAGTAGAAATTATAAAAAGCGTGAATGCTGGACCGTGCCATTTACAGATCGCTCACCTCAAGAGGAAGCAGTCGGATCAGAGTTGCAAAGCACTGTGTGGCCATAAACCGCACGCTGTCACAGGGGTCACTCATACGGCCCAACACAGGGACCACCAACAGCACGATGTAGGGCACAATATCTACATCCAACTGCTCCATCACACCTGGACACTGTGCTCAGGAATAATATTTTGTTCGAAACACCACACACACTTTAAATTTTTGTAAACTACCGTTTAAAATTTAAGGTCAGCAAGATGCATACACTCTTAAAAATAAAAGGTACTTCACGATGCCATAGAAGAACCCTTTTTGTTTAAATGGTTCCCTAAAGAACCTTTAACATCTGAAGAACCTTTCTGATTCACAAAAGGTTCTTTGTGGTGAAAGAAGGTTCTTCAGATTCTAAAAAGGTAAGAAAGAGATGGTTCTTTAAAGAACCCTTGACTAAATGGTTCTTTGTGGAACCAAAAATGGTTCTTCTATGGCATCACTGTGAAGTACCTTTTAAAGCACCTTTATTTTTAAGAGTGTAGTACATGCTTTACTCAACTTGTAAAAATCTGGGAAGCATTTAAAGGGTTAGTTCACCCAAAAATGAAAATTAGCTCATAATTTACTCACCCTCTAGGCATCCTAGGTATATATGACCTCCTCCTTTCAGACGAATCCAATCTGAGTTATATTAAATTATTTTGACATTTCCAAATTTTACAATTGCATGGACAGGTGTTTCTCTTCATCGGTCTAAAAAAAAAAAAAAGTCCAAAAAAAGTGTATCCATCCATATATATTAAAAAAAAAAAAAAAAAAAAAAACCCAAAAGGCTCACTCTTTAATCTAGCTTTCACCAACTGGTCGTATATGGAAGCCACTTCGTGCGGATGAGTCTCGCACAAAACAACGTTTGTTTACAGGAGCAAAAGAAGCAAAGTTTCCTCTTTAGGAGACTAAACTAAACTCCTTACTTTGGCAAAGGAAAACCAGTCTCCTCTTGGCTTATACTGAAATCCTCCAACAGCGCTGACATCATGCTTCATCAGCCCAGAGTGATTATTACGTTAAATATGGATATTAAATCGCATCAGGAGGCCTTTATCCCCCGTTCCCGGAGCCATATGAGGCACTTTTTATTATGGACGGATACACTTTATTGGACTTTATTTCGGAGTGATGAAGAAAAAGACCCATGCAACTCTAAAGCTTGAAAATGGCAGGATCATTTTTAATATAACTCCAATTGGACCTGTCTGAAAGGAGGAAGTCATATACACATAGGATGCCTGGATGTTGAGTAAATAATGGGATAATTTTCAGTTTTGCTGAACTAAACCTTTAACCCTTCTGTGAAATACAAGAAAAGAGCTTGATTTTCATTTGTGGCATGCAGAGGATACAAGCCAGGGCTTCGATGGCTCCCTCCTGCTTGGTGCTGTCATCAATAGCACCCAACCAGGGAAGCACATGCTCCAGGAACACATTCATGGTCTCCATAGTAGCGATCTTGCTGAGCACGCCCACACAGCGCGCGGCCATGTGACGTACGGCTGTGTATGGATGCTGCAGACAGGTGCACAGCAGAGGCAACTGCTCCATCAGCTGCAGACAGAGACACAACAGGAGAAGGGTTAAAACTGTCATTGTTCATGTACTGATGCTAGATGTTCTCAATAGATGTATGCGTGTGCGTACTTACTAAAGGGATGAGCTCTTGTGACATGGCTCCTGCTGTGACCTCCAGCACCTGCAGAGAATTCACAAGCTCCTGAGCAACTGAGTCTCCCTGCTTTAACAACTGGGTGGAATCTGGAACAAACACAAAACAAGGAGTAGGAAGAGCATTTACTAAAGGAATAGTTCACCCAACAATGAAAATGATTCCTGAGGGCATCCAAGATGTAGATAAGTTTGTTTCTTCATGGAAACTTCATTTGGAGAAATTTAGCATTACAAGGGTGCTGTCAGAATGAGAGTCCAAACAGCTGATAAAAACATTACAAACAAAAAAGATGTACGTTTGTACTGAACAAATACATCAAGATGTTTTTAAACTTTGGGTAAAATATGAGTCCTCTATCAATAATATTGCTTTCTCCAGTGGGAAAAAATTAATCTCGTCTGAATCAGGAGAGAAATATGCACAAGCACTTTTATATGTGAAAACAGTCCAAACAGTTGTAAAAAAAAGTATGTTGATGAATTTTGATGCAAGAGGAAAAGAGAGAATGGACTTTTGAAAACTGGAGGGTTAAGGACTCAAATGTTATGTTATGGCCTAAAGATAAAATGTTGCATTGATGGAGTTGTTTCTTACAAACATGCAGCTTTTTGCTTCACAAGATAAACTAAAGTGGTGTGGAATATTGTGATGTCTTTAATCAGCTGTTTGGACTCTCATTCTAATGGCACCCATTTACTGCAGAGGATTCATTGGTGAGCAAGTGATGTAATGCTAAATTTCTCTAAATCTGTTCCATTGAACAAAAACTCATTTACATCTTGGATGGCCTGAATTGTAATTTTTGGAGTATTTCAAAATGAATTAAGATTTGTAGTTTATTTTATAGTTCAGATTAATGTTTCTTAAATCAAAACCTCCACTGGTGGGAAAACATTTAACAAACAAAGTTAAAGCAGACATACCAAATCCCTGAGCATCCAGCGCATTCCTCAGTGGACCAGTCATGGATTCCCACAGATATGGCAAAGTTTTTGTCAGCTCCTTACTGAAATGCCTGGCAACTGTCATTAAGCAGAACTCTGCCCCTCTCCTCTGGATAAGACATGGCTTCTTGCTCTAGATTTGTGTTACAGAGACTTAGCATCACTCGTATGAGATTACTAAAGAGAATACAATGAAACCTCCAATTATATTATTGTAAATACCTCATCTGTTTCCGTTGTAATGCTGCCTCCAAGGGGCAGGTCATTGTTTGTAGTTTTGGGGGCTTTGGGTGTGGGTCCTCTCTTACTGGTAATGGCAAAAGCGGCTTTCTGATGTCGGTAAAGGGTGATGATGCCCTTTGTCTTGTTCACCATGTGATGCATCGCATCCTTCTCTGCCACAGATGCTGCAGGACAGATTAAAGGATTAGTTCACTTCCAGAATAAAAATAAAAAATCTTATAATGTCATCCAAGATGTTCTTTTTTTTCTGTCAACAAGAAATTAAGATTTTTGAGGAAAACATTCCAGGATTTTTCTCCATATAGTAAACTTCAATGGTGGTTAAAAAGCAAATACATTTAAATTTTTTTAGAAAATGACTGATCGTTTACTAGACTAGACCTTATTCCTCAGCTGGGATTGTGTGGAGCTATTTGAAGCTGCACTAAAACTGCAATTTGGACCTTCAACCCTATTGGGCACCACTGAAGTCCACTACATGGAGAAAAATCCTGAAATGTTTTCCTCAAAATAATTGAGACCCTTTACAAACAATTTACACATTCTTCCCCTTACCTTTACTGCTCTCTTGTATTGCTGGAGTGTTGGCTGGCGGGACAGGACATGCAGCACTAGGGGTGAGCATTGGATCTACACACACTGAGCTGCAGAGATTCTTCACGATCTTGGCATTCGGACAGGGAGATCTGGCAGAGCACAGCTGTAGCAGGCGGGCAATGTTGGACGCTGCATAACCCTGGACAAGAGTGTTCTCTTCGCGACGGGCCGCTTCCATCAGGGGCCTGACAACAGGATTGAGTTTATCCGGCAGCATGGTCAGTCCAACCACTGCGCAGGCAGCGAAGGTATGGACTCTCAGCTGCAGCTGCTGCCACTCGGTACTGGTCTCGCACACAGTGGAACGAGCCTGCAGCCTCTTGCTGTCCAGCGGCTGGAACTGACGTGACTTGAGGTTCAGAGAGGAAGTGCATTCTGAGAAGATGGTGGTCACCTAGACAGCCAGGGGATGAATAAGCACCTGTACTCAATCTTTTATTATTGTTAATCATTATTATAATCTTCATCATTATCATAAAACAGTTGAGGTCAAAAGTTTACATACACCTTGCAGAATTTTCAAAATGTTCATTTTACCAGAATAAGAGGGATCATATAAAATGTGTCATTTTCTTTTATTATTTTTTTTTAGTACTGACCTGAATAAGATACATAAAAGACACTTACATATAGCCCTCAAGAGAAAATATGTGAATTTATAAAAAACGACCCTGTTCAAAAAATACACTTGATTCTTAATACTGTGTTGTTACCAGTTTTTTTTTTTTTTTTTTTTATTAGTGATAGTTGTTCATGAGTCCCTTGTTTGTTCTGAACTGCCTGCTGGTTCCTCAGAAAAATCCTTCAGCTCGCACAAATTCTGTTTTTCAGCATTTTCAATTTAAACCCTTTCCAACAATGATTGTATGATTTTGAGGTCCATCTTTTTTACACTGAGGACAAATAAGGCACTCATACGCAACTATTACAGAAGGTTTAAATGCTCACTGATGCTTCAGAAGGAAAAACAATGCATTAAGAGCCAAGGTGTAAAATTTTGAAGACAATGAAGATATGCATCTTTGTCTTATTTCTTTTTTTTCCATTTAGTACTGCCCTTTTGAAGCTACAGAAGATACTTACATGTTTCCCAGAAGACAAAGTTAAATTTACCCTGACCTTCAAATTCAAAAAGTTTTCACCCCCGGCTCTTAATGATGGATCCCAAAAATCATACAGTCATTGTTGGAAAGGGTTAAAAAAAAAAAAAATGTTTAACTGTTCAGGACAAACAAGGGACTCATGAACAACTATCACTAAACAAAAAAAAAACTCTGTTGTGGATCATTCATGTAACAACACAGTATTAAGAATCAATTGTATGCAAAATTTGATACAAATTTTGTCATTTCCATAATTTACTAACCTATTATTTTCTCTTGTGGACTAAATATCTTTTATCTGAAATATATATATATTAAAAAAAACAAACAAAAAAAACAAACACACAACAACATGCATTTTGTAAGATCCCTCTTATTTTGGTAAAATAATTTACATCTTGCAGATTCTGCAAGGTGTATGCAAACTTGACCAAAAGTTTACTGGCATGCATTGACCTTGACCTTCTTTCTTTACAACTCCATTTTTTTTGTATCCGATTTGAGTCTTTTACTAACCAGCTCATTAGCTTGATCGATGGTGAATACAGTGGAGTTGATTCGCTCTCTCACATCAATTTGGGCATCAGCCATCAGCGCTATGAGCTGTTTACATTCGTTCTGCATGCGAGTAAAAGGAATGGCAATCTCGTCGTAGTAGAGTTGCTCTGAGAGAATGACCAGCAATCTGGGCTGAACCACGCTGGACAGCAGCTCACACTCCTGTGAGGCAAGACAGCAATAACAGTCATTAACATGTATAAAAATAAACCTGAGATTGACCCCGTTCCATTCTCACCTTCTGAAGGCCTGCCCACTCACAGATCACCATGGAAACCGCAATCCGCTGCAGGGCCGATTTGGAATTGAGATGGAATAGTAAAAGCTGCGCTAGAGACTCAGCAGGCCGGAGTTCCTGAGAAGAGCTATTCAACCGTGGGTCACATATACAACTGCACAGCGCCCCCAACAGCCTAGGAGGACAAAAACAGTCAGATGCAAAGATGGGATAGAGAAACAAAGAAAGTTACGAGAATTTCTCCCCCCACACACTTTGCAGCCATTAGACGTGCACGTGTCACCACATAGTCTCGCGTGGCAAGATCTTCCGTAATCGTCTCTGCTCCACCAATGTACTCCTGGACCGTTTCCTTGGCTGGAACAGATCCCTGTCGGGTCTTTCCAGTAGCTTTCTCCTGCAGAATAACAGAATGAAGCTTAGAGCAGATCTGCTTTTGAATGAGTGGGAAGTGTGAAGGTTGTAGGATGGATTAGTTTCAGCCTCAGACAGCATGCCCACAGACCACCCACAGTCCATTCGCTGAATGTCTGATGCATACCGTACAGGAAAAAACTGGAAAGCACTTTCTCAATGTGGTGAACGCTAATCTAGAGTTTAAAATCAACTATTTGAGTCATGTGTACTTCTTACTTCTGGACAGCCAGAAAGTTTGCAGCAATTGTTTCTGACAGTCTCTTGCTCACCCAGGCTGCATATATATGATCAGAAATACAGTAATATTGCAAAATGTTAACAATTTTAAATAAACTTTCTATTTTAATACATTTTTAAAGCAATTTATTCCTGTGATGGCAAATGCGAGTTCTCAGCATCATTACTCCAGTCTTCAGTGTTACATAATCCTTCAGAAATCACTCTACTATGCTGATAATATGCTGAAGAAACCATTCTCATGTTGAAAAGCAGTTTAATAATATTATAAGGATTCTTCAAAGAACAGACATTTAAAAAGAACAGCATTTATTTGAAGTTTTTGCAACAATGCAAAAGCCTTTATTGCCACTTTTCAAATTAATTAATTTAATTTCAGAAATAATAATTACTTTCAATTTAATGCATTGCTGATGAATAAAAGTATTGGTCCATTTAAACAATATGGTAGTTTACGCAAACCATTTGAAGATGTGCATGTGATGCTGTATAAGGTCAAATTGATTCTTTATTCCAGTAAGTACAGGTAAAGACACCTCAACCATCACCTTTAAAGGAGACCTATTATGGTCCTTTTTACAAGTCTCAGGTGTCCCCAGAATGTGTCTGAAGTTTCAGCTCCTCTGGGGATGGAACTCTAAATAGTCTGTGCAGCCAACGACAGAACAGTTAGCATGCTTTGCTCGAACTTTCGCCACAGCATTAGAACTAGTATACTGTTGTTGTTGTTGGTGGTGAAAAAAAACAGCAACACCGTGGGTGGAAGCATTCAGACAACCGTGATTATTGCGCTCCTTTAGCAATATTGCGATAGCAAAAAAAGAAATTATAAAAAATACTGTATGGGCACAGCAAATTCATGGTTCTCGAAATATTAAAAGAAAAACCTAAATATTGGGATGTGTTTATATAAATGTGTCACTGATAAACAATTTAATGAACAATGTGCATTAAAAAAAAAAGAAAAAAAAAAGTATGTCAAAGACATAAAACAATCTTCAAAGCCCTAAACCAGACAATTAATCGACAAGATCAAAATGATTTCTTAGACAATTAATCGTCAGCCAAATCTCATAATCATGACAGCCCTAGTTACCTACCCTTAATCTGTGTCACGGGGGGAGCAAAATTTGAGCGACACATTTTTTCACAAGCTTGCAGAAAAAGGTTTGCCAAAAAAAAAAGTTTTTTTTTTTTTTTTTTTTACATTTTCTGGGTTGGTAGATGCACCAGGGACAAGATTATAGCACTTAAACATGGAAAAAGTCAGACTTTCATGACATGTCACCTTTAAGCGGGCTTTCACTTCCAGCAGCATGTTGGGGTCTATTGGGATGTGTGGCGCTTGCATCATCAAACACAGCCAGGCGCCCATCCAAGGACAGCTGGCCGCCACCACATACTGCTGCGGAGCCTGTCGCAACAACTCCCCCCACACCTAGAAAACCATCAACACATTAATAAACTAATGAACATACCAATCAGACAAAACCTTCAAAGAGTGGATCAGAGAAAGCAATGCCTTCTGTATCAGCTCCAGGATCTCCTGGTTGCTCTCCAGGATGCAGGACTGAAAGATGTGTCTTAACATGTCTTGCATGATGGGATTCAGCCACACCGCACAACTCTGTAGGGAAAAGGATAAATCAGAACAGGATGCAGGAAAGCAGCAACTGAAAATTGCATTTGTATTTGACTTCAAACTGATTATCCAACCTGGTCAGCTTTGGAAAGCAAAGTAAAGAGGGTCTCAAGGGCAGCCCGACGAACAGAAGCAATTGTGTGTCTCAGGAATGGCCATACTCGAGGAACCAACACTGTGAGGGACTGCTGCGTGCTGGGAAAGGAAATACAGGGTTTGAGTTTCCCCTTTTATCATTGTCAGGAAATATGGTATTAATAGCAATGAGTTCCTTTCATATTTCAATAGAGAAATCTCACCTGCACTGGCGGACCTGTGGGTAAGTGAGCAGGGAGGACAGGAGAGTCATGATGCTGTTTGTTGAAGCTGTGAGATCATCCAGCTCCAGCAGGGCATTCCACAGTGTGTCCACAATGAAGGGAACCTATACAGCACATATGCAGGTTACAAATATGGAGTCATTAAACCAGTGGAATTGCTGCAATAAATAGTAAATGTAAAGGCCCCAATATAATTCAAAAAAAAAAAAATCTGACTTGTGTGATGCCATTTTAAACCAAATCTGGCCAAATGAAATTTGTTTGGAATTTGTTTCAGGAGTTCAAAACATGCCAATGCAAATTTTCCAGAAAAGTTTGCTTTAGCTTGTAAACACCTTCGAACTACCATTGGTCCATGGTGATTATGTAATAGCTAGAAGGGCTGCCTACTTGGACCTGGAAATCTTCTCCGGTTTGTTTCTTCCATTTAGGCCATCAAAAAAAAAAAAAAAACACACACGCACTGGAGAGCTATTTGTGCGTGTATTGTTGAAACTAGGGTTGGGTACCACTTACATTTTAACCAGTACAGTACCTGAAATTGTGCTTTTTTCGGTTCTTTACTCTGTGTAATAACAAAAACATTTATTTTACTGAATAAAACTCTACAAAGGGCCCTACAATCTTTTTCTTTCTTTTTCAGAAATTCTTGTGTTTTAATTTTTCTGATAATTAAGGCATTAGACATGCACTTATTTTTGAATCAAATAAAAATGAAACCATTTTAAGATTTACTGATTTACTGTTATTAATACATAGAAGAAAAATTATGTGAATATTCCTTTAAAAAAAAAACTAATAATAAAAATAATATAATAAATAAATAATATATATATATATATATATATATATATATATATATATATATATATATATATATATATATATATATATATATATATATTACTTTTATTTTATCTCTACAATTAAGTGGTTACTCTGGTTGTAATATTTGTTATTTAAATTTTTTTTTTATTAAAATTTGACAGAAAAATGGAATAAAGACGTACATTTTACTGTACAAAAGTAATACAAGAGTAATATATATTTCTGTTTATGTTAAACCATACTTTTATTTGAACAGGTTGTCGTGAAGTCTGCCTTATAGCTGTACTTCCTTAATAGTTTGCCATTTACTATCATTTAATAAAACAAATAATAATAATAATAATAATAATAATAATAATCATAATAATTCTCAAAACCTGATCTAAACAAATGACTCGCCATTCGCACACCAAAGTCGCAAACTTAAAACAAATAATTGGCAAACTGGCACGGAAATCCCGATCTGAATAAAATGATTCTCAATCCATACTCTGAAGTTCCGAACTAAAGCATAAGACTCACAAACCTGCTCCAAAGTTCCGATCTAAATCAAATGCGGATCATTTGACTAAGATCGGAACGAGCACTTTAAGCACCTCTTCAGGAATATTGCTATTTTCAAGGGTTTTCCAGGCCTTAAATTTCAAAAAGTCAAATTCAAGTACTTGTTTTATCCACGAAAAAGAACCTCGAGTATATCAGGGCCTTTAGACTGATTTAAATGTATTGGAAAAAATAAGAGTTATCACATGCAGAGAGGTGTAGGCAGAGACAGTGACAAACCAACTGGCCAATATTAGACTATTTTAAGATTATCAGCATCAGTTGATAACATGTGGTCTCTATAAATCCGCATTTGCTGTTATATCTGCACTAGCTGTCGAATTCAAATGAACTTTGATCTCGGACCTTAGCAGGCTGTAACTGAACCAATCCATCCACCACGGGGATCAAAGCCGCTGCTGCCACTGCACGAACGTCATCATCCAGATCCCGCAGGCCTTCTGTAATGGCAGGAAGAACCCGGGGCAGCAGCTCTGCGATCAAATCCTGAGGGTCAGCAAGATGAAAATGTCAATCACAAGTTAAACATACTGCAGCATCTAGAATGTCACTTTCAATCCCAGCCAATACGAATTTGAGTTTTTTTCCACCTGTCTGACTGCAAGTGCGTATTTGATGCCCAGCAGGCCTCCGTGTCGAACCTCCCACTGGTCTTCAGTTAGCAGCTTGAGCAGAATGTCCACAGTCATGGCAACGCCACTGTTTGCCATGTGCCTTAAGGCCACACCCAGAGTCTGGGCACACGTCTCTCTGACAGGTGCAACCACCTGGAAAGATAAGAAAAAAGGAATGCTTCAAAACAAGACCCAAAAAAAACAAAGCCTTTGCATAAATGAATCTAGTATTTCTAGTATCTAGTCCTTCTTTAAGGAAATAACAGACTGCCACTAATTAAAATAATAATGCCCAAAATGCACATTTGTTCTGACAAAATAACTTTTTTCAAAAAAAAAAAAAAAAACATGTTGTGAGAAACATATTTACAAGTACAGGCTCAAATCTCAGTCTTGTTTAACCACTAGGGGGCAACGGGATACAGATGTTAACAGACAAGAATTCAAGGATGTTCACTTTCAGAATGAAAATTTCCTGATAATTTACGCACTTCCATGTCATCCAAAACGTTTGTCTTTCTTTCTTCAGTCGAAATGAAACTAAGGTTTTTGAGGAAAACATACCAGGATTTTTCTGTATATAGTGAACTTCAATGGTGGCCAACGAGTTGAAGGTCCAAATCGCAGTTTCAATAAAGCTTCAAAGGGCTCTACATGATCCCAGCTGAGGAATAATTTTCCTTAGAAATTAAATATTATATATATATATATATATATATATATATATATATATATATAATTCTTCGTCTGTGTACTTCGATAAGGTAGTACCAAAACTTAAAAACAGACATCGTGGTTTTACCTTTTTTTGTAACGGCTATTTGACTTTCTTTGCATGTTCACTTTGTAAACACTGGGTCGGTACTTCAAGCTAGTGCAAGATGAGTAATGAGTATTTGTGGTGAAAAAGTAATTTTGTTTTTTTTTTTTTTTAATGACTGATCGTTTCACTAGATAAGACCCTTATTTGTCTGCTGGGATCGTTTAGAGCCCTGTGAAGCTGCATTGAAACTATCTGGACCTTCAACTTGCTGGCTCCTTTTGAAGTCCACTATATGGAGAAAAATCCTGGAATGTTTTCCTCAAAAACCTTAATTTCATTTTGACTGAAGAACGACAGACATGAACATCCTGGAAGACATGGGAGTGAGTCAACTACCAGGAAATGTTTATTCTGGAAGTTAACTAATCCTTTCAGAAATTGGGAGGAAGATGACAAACCTCATCTGACACAAAGTCTCCGAATCTGTCCAGAGCAAAAACGCACAAAAGCCGGATGACTAAATCCTCCAGCCACTCCTGGTGTTGCCGCTCCATCTGAGAATGTAGAAGGCATCATCACACACTGAACTCAAACTCTGACAGTGATAAGGTTCAATGAACTGGTGAACACCTGTTCTGCTGTACTGCCAACAGTCTTTCCTCCACCAGTACCGTGACACTTCAGCACTTCCCTCAGACCCGTGCCAGCACCGTGACGAATCTAAAAATACCAAATAAAAGCTTACTGACCAGTCCTTTCACTGTAAACGCACATACAAATAATAATTTACTGCTTCACTTCACATGCAATTGCAAACCGGCTTAAGATAACGTGTCTCACAAAAAGCACACAACCAACATGCATCTGTATTGTTTGAAGAAAAAACTGAAACTGTAAGTAAAAGTACTATACTATATTTAAGTACTATAATCAATAAAACTAAACCAAAATAAGTTGGTTAGTCAAAATTAAAATGCAAATTCTAAAATAGTAATGTTAATAACAATAACGTGGCAGCAAGATAATTTACGGTTGCATTTATGGTAATGTGCAATCTCAACTAGGGCTGGGAGATATATTGAATATTTATTATATATTTGCAATGATTCAGCTGGCAATATGAAAGTTATGCAACATCGTGAAATATGGCAATATTTTAATGTACTTTTTATTGGGCCATTAATTTTCCTAAGCACTGAGTGATTATATTAGTTGTATGATCCCTCCTTGTCTTGCAGCCATTTCAAAGCAAACACGTTTTGTAAGAAACCATTTTTTTCTTTTACCCAATTTTAGTTATTAAGCTTAGCTCTATTTAATGTGTTTATTCAGTACCTCCCACGATGGGTTGAAGAGATCATTGCACAATTCATCACAGAAGCTTTCCAGGGGCCATTCCTGAGTCTGTAAAAACAAAACAAAAAGGAAATATTAGGCACAGCTGACAGATAAATGTGTGAAAGAAAAAGAAAGCAATGCGTGCATGTCTCACACCTCCTCGAATAAACTGGAGTTATCGGGAACATTATCAATTAAGACTTTGTTGTCAGTCGCTGGCTGCTCAATGACTACATTTGTGGTTTTCCGGCGCTTCTCCTCCGGCTCTCCCTCAAAACTGTCATTGCTGTGGCAAGGAAACATAAGAGCAGTGGTCAGACTGATGGCCCACATCCCTATAAACTGTCATTATCTTTAAAGTCAACATGAAACACTGTTTATAGGGCTGGGAGCCTTCAGGCACATTACAATCTGATTCAGAAAATGATTTTCAATGCATCTCTAGGAGTGCAAATCGTTGACATGTGAAGTAGGCTGTGTAAAGCATTAAAGCTGTCCTAGAATATGTCTGCTTTCACCCACTAACAGAAAAACCAGGTGTGATAACCTAGAATCAGAAGTGATTTTGCAGCAACCTCAGCCTACATCATTTTCCACAGCTTTGGACAAGAATGATCAACTTTAAAAAGTGTGACAACACTGTGTGACATTTCTGTTAAAAAAAAAAAATCCTTTGAAATCTACAGTTTCTGATCCTTACAGTTAAAGCTTTACCTAAAACATGTACAGCCACTTTGTCCTTGGCCGTTAAATTTCTATGAAAGTCAATATGCCAAAAATATCTACAAGTTAAAGGTTTAAATTTGAGCAACAAAAGGTTAGAAAGAAACAGATGTAGATTAGTATGACATCTACCTCTTCTCATTAGTATCCACATCTCTGGATCTCTGCTTCGCCACAAGTTTTGCCATCCTCTTGGCTTTGTTCTTCTGTCGATTGCTCATGCCTGGACGAAACTCTGAATCTATGAGCTCAGCAGCCGGCTGAAGAGGAGAAGACAAACTAGGGCTGTCACTAACGATTATTTTGGTAATTGGTCGATTATTCTGATGATTAATCGAGTAGTTGTTTTTTTTTGTGGTGATAAAAATAGATTTAAAGAACAATAGCCTTAAAAAATGATTTAAAATTCATATACTGTATAATAGCAATGAAACAACAACAATAATAATTGGTTAAAATAAAAGTATCAAAAGCAAGTAATCATATGGTTTTATTGAACAAAACTTAATACATAATGTATTATAAACAACAGAGCTAATGTACTTTTCAGCACGATCTAACCCTTGTTTATTATTGACTAAACATTTCATTTAAATGTCCACTTAATTTTTAATATTTGGCTACAGCCATTGTAATTTCTGGTGTGGACATCAAAATGTGTAAACTCAGAGCGAGGGTTTAAACTTTTACTTTGAAATCACGACGAACAGTTAGCATATTGAGAAAGATATTAATGTATTCTTCTGTTTGCGTAGGTTTATTAATGATTTACCTTACAAATCTGATGACATGGCACAGGTTGTGGTCCCAGATAAATGTCATAATGAACCGAAACTCACAACAATATGCAGAGATGGAGTCTGAGATGCCCCACAAATGGAAATGATAACCGTTTGTGTGGAGCAGCATTTATTGTAAACGGAGCCGCTCTGACACACACATACGTAACCTACACGCATGTGAATAGATAAAGCGCATATATTAAACCTGCATCGCATACATTTATTTAACTGAACGGTAGGATTTGTGAATTCACAATAGCATTATGCTTTTTTTAGATTTTTAAATGGGTTTAAGATTTCATGCAGCATTGGAAAACAGTCTAATAATACATTTAATAGATTCTCGTCAGTGGAATGCGCCCCTTCTAGTATCTTGGCGGTTACTCGTCATGGGCAAAATGCAATCAAGGAATTTTTAAAATAGAGCACCTGAATTGAATCAAGTAATCATGACAGCCATGCACAAAACTGAATATTTTAATACATTAAGGGCCCTTTTACACCTGGTTTCAGGGATGAACAATAGCTGCAGTGATTTATGCATGTTCACCAATTCCTCTAATGCAAGCCTTAAAACTACGCTTTCTAAAGCGTTTGTGATTTGTAAGAGATTCCAGCACCACTCACCAAATGGTTGCGTGAGAAATGACAGCCCAGGCTTTTACCAGGCTGTAATCTGTTGGTAGTGGAGGCACAAGCGTCCTCCAGATCCTCGTCATTAAAAAGCTCCTCAGTGTCCATGCCGATTGCAGCGCCCATATCCAATCCCAACTTCTTCTGTAACTGCTTCCTCTGCCGGGCCAAACGCTCTTTGGGATCCGTCTCACCTGAGAACAGAATGTAATCATGACTGAGAATGGCAAAGTCCAAGTCAATATTATCTAGAATATACTAGTCTCTCAATATCAGCCATTTTACAGTCCACCAGGTAAAAAAAGAAAAAAAAAAAAAAAAAAAAAAAAAAAAACACTTGCAACAAACAAATGGAAAAATCAAGGTATGCATGGAAAGATGGAGATGACACTTCTATTCAAATTTCTTCCATACTGACATGCAAATAATAGGCACACTTATCACCCGCACCTCTTATCCACCTCTATAACAAAGAATGTCAAATGAACAATTGCAAATTTCCTTGTTACAGTCAAGCTTAATCATATTCAAACCATACTAATTTGTTTTTCGTGCAGAGTTATAAACATTTTCTGCACACAGGCAAAAATGAATTCGTCCCAGTTGCATTTAAGGTAATTTATGGTACAAACTGAGTGCAGGATGAGTTGCATACTAAAAGTTTAATACCTGACATTGGGAATTTGACCAAACTCCAACCCCAAGTATAAACCACAGTAATAATATGAACGTTACAAATTTGCAGTGTTAAAGCGTTAGTTCACCCAAAAATGAAAATGAGCCCACGATTTACTCACCCTCAAGACATCCTAGGTGTAAATGACAGTTAGCGCAAACTAGACAAAAGTGATTAAATTTTAAATATGGATATTTTTCTTACAAAAACACATCGATTCCCTACAGGAGGCCTTTAATTGACCCCCACGGAGCCGTGTGGACCACTTTTTATGATGGATTGGTGCACTTTCTTGGACTTCTTTTGGACTGTTGAGCAGAAACACTGTCATTATTAAAACTTGGAAGAGCTAGGACAGTTTTTAATATAACTCAGATTGGATTCGAGTGAAAGAAGATACACCTTCATATATACCTGGGACGCCTTGAGGGTGAGTAAATCATAGGCTGATTTTCATTTTTGGAAGAACTAACCCTTTAACACGCATATGAGAGATATAAACCTACCTGACTTGTCATCTTGCAG
The DNA here is from genome assembly GCA_033026305.1 of Cirrhinus molitorella. NCBI lineage: Eukaryota > Metazoa > Chordata > Actinopteri > Cypriniformes > Cyprinidae > Cirrhinus > Cirrhinus molitorella. The sequence goes on from CM065126.1 coordinate 37,139,506, forward strand.
CTCAAATTCAGCACCTGCGGAGCCGAGCAGCGATGCTCCATGCTTGAGCAGACGGGAGATATCAAACCTGTAGAAACTCAGCCTGTCTGAGGAGTTGTCATCTGGAGACATATCTTCTGCACACACCTCTGAGAAAGACAACAACATGCATTAAAGAAGAGACAATCATTAGACTGAAGCCCAAGACTTGTTAGCTTTTACTGTGCCATGCTTTATTACCACTGCAGCATCAAACTGGGGTTGATTTGCATTCGACAGCATTGATAAAAAAAAATTAAAATTCACAAAAGTAGTCTAACTAACTAATTACCACAACAATGTGCCTTTCTGTAAAAATCTGACTGAAAAAAAACATCCAGTTTGCTAGTAAAGCAATCTGGGATTATTCAGCTCACCGTCTTTTGGCTTTGGAGCTGGGTTCCATTCTGGAATATTCTTCACTATGGCTTCGACAGCTTGTCCCGCCGCGATTCGTGTATCCCAATTTGGACTCCTCAAGTAGGTTAAAACCTAGAGTCCAGAGGAAAGGAAAATGCATCAAAACATTATACAAAGTAGTAACCTTACAAACCTTTACCTCAACGCTCGTGCTAAGAAGTTTCTGTAGCATTGTATGGTCTTTTCACAATTAAAATCATTAACAGTCATTTAAAAAAAAAAAAAAAAAAAAAAAACAAAGCATACAAAGAGGGTGTTACAGCATCACTAAAAAGCACACAAGATTGCAGGATACCAAAGGAAATGGTGCAAAAAAAAGCCATGTTTTTTGGAAATGTACCATGCTGGACAATGATGCAAATAAGTGAGGAATTCAATAACATGGCATAGATCTCAATGCACAAAGATAATACCATCTGACATATCACATATCATTTTGTAAGAGGATGTAGCTATTCTTTCAGTTCAGTTTTTTGCCTTTGTCTAAATCTTGGTTCAATTCTAATTTGTTTTTCAAATCCAGTCTTTACCTCTACACTGACATTTTGCAAGTAATGAAATTAAACCCATTAGTTTAGACAGACAGTCAGCATCTACAACCGTTGGTACAGTAATGATAAAGATACAAGATGATACACATCTATTATTGCATTGTAATGCAAGATACACACATATACACTACCAGTCAAAAGTTTTGATTTGTAATGTTTTTTTTAAAGAATTCTCCTCTGCTTACCAAGCCTGCAATCATTTGATCTAAAATACAGCAGAATCAGTCATATTGTGAAATATTTTTGCTATTTAATAACTGCTTTCTATTTGAATACATTTTAAAATGTAATTTATTCCAGTGATCAAAGCTACATTTTCAGCATCATTACTCCAGTCTTCAGTGTCACATGATCCTTCAGAAATCATTCTAATATGCTGCTTTGCAGTTCAAGAAACATTTATTATTATTATTATTATTATTATTATTATTATTATTATTATTATTATTAGCAGCATTAATAATATAATACGAAATCATATAAATTAATACTTTTATTTAGCAAAGGATGTTTTAAACTGATAAGAAAGGATGCTGAAGACATTTATAATGTTACAAAAGATTTCCATTTCAGATAAAAGCTGTTCTTCTAAACTTTCTATTCAAAGAAACATGAAAAAGAAAAAAATCTACTCCGATGTTTTCAACATAATAAATCATAAAAGATAATAAGATAACAAGTCTTTTGAGCAGCAAATCCGAATATCATAACGATTTCTGATGGATCAGGTGACTGGAGTAATGAGGCTAAAAATTCAGCTTTGAAATCACAGGAATAAATTAAATTTGAAAATATATTCAAAATGAAAACAGTTATTTTAAATAGTAAAAATAATTACAAATGTTCCTGTTTTTGCTGAATGGACCAAATAACACAGGCTTTTGTAAACAGCAAATTTCATGCGTGTGTGTTTTGTTTTTTTCATTATTTACATTCTGAGCGGTTCATAAAAGTGTTTTCGCATCACATATGAGTGCATTGTGAATAACAGATGGCAAGCATGCATTCTGGAACGCTGCATGCTAGGAAAGACGTTCTTCCTGTACAAATACAAACAGGTGCTGCTAGTACAAAAATACAGACACACTGTACATTTGCAGTTCAGAACCATTTTTATGAGTTTAATGTGTTTTTTGCTTGTCAAACTACTAGCTACTAGATGAGCCTGATATGTCAGTCAACACATCAAAAACCTGATATAACCAAGCCTAAACACTCACCTTTGATAGCAGGTTATTAAGCTCATGTGGATGAAGCTTAACAACATCTCCCAACTGCTGAGCAGCTGCTTTACGGGTAACAGGAGTCGTACCTGTATCCAGTAAGATAAACAGACGTTCCAACCTGGAGACATTGAGACAGGATGTTATAATTAACATAATTAAGATCTGTGAGGCAGTACAGTTCTACAATGTTATAAATTATCACTCAGGCCAGAGTCATAATTTTTATGCTTTAAGCATATAAAACATTTAACCTAAAGTTTTCCTATACAGTACAGTCACAAAGTGATGTGCTAATCTGCAAGTAGAACTGTTTTATTAATTTATATTATCACAAAATGTAAACTATATGTAAAGTTGGATACTCAGTACAGCCAACTTTATCACATTCATACAGTATTACAAATATAATTTGCATGAATATACAAATATATACAGGTACACATCTCTATATCAGCTAAATGCTAATACAAGACAGGAAGATGTTAAGATAAACATTAGCTTATTGATTTTCTGCAAAGCAGTTTTGAAACAATGTGCATTGTGAAAAGCACCAAGCAAATAAAACTGACTTGAATATGATCAATTTCACAGGTCAGAGTTCAAACAAATTATGATGTGTAGTGAAATTTGCTTCCCAAAACCTGATAAAAATGTTGAAAGTTTGATTATGATTAGAAGGTCCTTTATGCAAAATAAAGCTTTTCATGCATTTAATAGCACCAGTGGTATTGGACACATGTATACAGAATCTGCAAAATGTTAATGATTTTACCAAAATAAGAGGGATCACACAATTATTTTTTTTATTTAGTACTGACCTGAATAAGATATTTTACAACACTTTTACATATAGACCACAAAAAATGATAACAGTTGAATTTATAAAAATGTTCATTATTCTTAATACTGTGTTGCTACCTGAATTATCATATTGATCATCATCATCACGTTTGTCCTGAACAGTTAAACTGCCGGCTGTTCTTCAGAAAAATCCTTTAGGTCCCAAATTATTTGGTTTTTCAGAATTGTTGTATATTTTAACACTTTCCAACAATGACTAAGATTTTTGAGATCTATGAGATCCATCTTTTCACACTGAGGACAACTGAGGGACTCATATGCAACTATTACAGAAGGTTCAAACACTCACTGATGCTTCAGAAGTTAGCTTCTGAAGGGCAGTACTAAATGAAATGCATGATATTTAGGCAAAAATGTACACAAAATGTTCAAAAGTTTACACCCCCGGCTCTTAATGCATAATTTTTTCCTTCTGGAGCATCAGTGAGCATTTGAATCTTCTGTAATTGTTGTATATTACTCCCTCAGTCATCCTCAGTGTGAAAAGGTGGATCTCAAAATCATACAGTCACTGTTGGAAAGGGTACAAATACACAAAAAGGCTGAAAAAACCATTTGTGGGAGCTGAAGGATTTTTCTAAAGAACAGCAGGCAGTTTAACCCTTCAAGACAAACAAGGGACTCATGAATGGGGTAATTTTTCACTATATGTAAAGTATTTTAAGTGAAATATCATATTCAGGTCAGTGCTGTCCTTCTTATTTTGATAAAATAATTAACATTTTGCAGATTCTGCAAGGTGTACGTTAACATTTGACCTCAACTGTATCTAATGGTCTGGATGCATTACATTTGTTTATGAACCATTTATTATAACCAATACCTGGTCATGTGATCAACGTGGCGTCGCCCATAAAGTGGGCGACCCGACTTATGAAGAACAGATGCTTTCCATGAGGGTTTCGTTTTAATTTATATTCTTTGCGTCCACTTTAATAACCAAAAAATAACCTTTACGTATAAAAACAGACATATCCTAGCAGCTTTCCTCACACCGTCCTGTCAGACGCGTTATATAACCTAATAATCTACCGAAGAGATGGATTAGAAGAAATAAGTGATTCCTTCAGTCTGTCTGGATGGTAAAATTATGTATTTACCACAGTGACAGTGCCCAACCCGAAGAGGGCTTGACACTGCGTGGGGTTAGTCCACTAATCACCCGTGGATTTACACATTATCGGAGATTTACAAGGATGAAGTAGAATCATTATGGCAGACCACAAACTGTAGGAGTCATAACGCACATGCAATATCACATAAAATACGATATACTGCATGAGATAACACAATCTGACAGGTCAATATGCTGGAGGTTATAATGCTTCTGCAGTCTTCGGTTATGAGGAATTACGTATACTTATTTCAAAACACTGACCATTTGTAAGAGCTCAACTGACAGACATTTTACATATAATGTAAATTTCATGAAGTATTAGGAATTGGAAAACTGATTTTGCAAGTCAACCATTATCCACCGACTCACCTTGAAACAGCCATATGAGCTGCTCGGGTGTCCGGGTTTGGTTCCGGGCGCGGGGTTCGGGTTCAGGTTCCTGACCGTGGCGTGCGCGGACAGGCCCGATCTCTCACGCACTGCCTCAAAATCGGACTGCTCGCTTATTAAATATTTCCCACAGCGCCCGAAGACGCCGAGTAACACCTACGCCCGCGTACAGATTGATTTAGCCCTCAGCACTTCCCCGAAAACGGTATTTTAATCGAATAAACGGGGGAAAATAATTTTGTTGATCACAAAAGACAAGCCAGGCGGCTGGTTTTATATGAGGAGCCATCTTGCATTTATTCCTTCCTCCATGGTAGGCGCGCCGTGATTGGTTACATGGGCTCCAGCGGACCAATCACAACGCACTTTTCAAAAGGAAGCACACAGGACTAGAAAAAATATTCTCCGGAAACACGATTTTTAATCTACTTTTCAGTCGAAATATTTTTATAATGTTGAGTGGGAAACATTTATTTTGTATCTGTAATTATTGCAAATTCGTATTTGAGAAATTTAATAAAAATAATTTCAATCGATGACAAAGCTCTGTCTGTAACACTTCCCCAAAACTGATGCTAGCATGACCACTTCACGGAAAATTTCACTTGCACAAAGGCAAGCATCGACTTGAGATAAGGAATCTGATGAGGACACTTTTAGAATCACTCATATGGCAAATGGACGTATATATATAAAAAAGAAAAACTGTATGGTTATTTATGTATGTTCATATATGTATATGAATATTCATTTATGTACGTGTAATTATTAAATAATTGTATTTATTTCTTTATTGCTTAAGAAATTAGGCATTTGGTAATATATTTTTTATTTGAAGAATTATATAGTCTATGTCAAGAATTATATGTGCTATTTCACTTAAAAAATATAATTAAAACTAAATATTAAATGTTTGTCTGTGTGTCTGGATATTCCCTACACTTGATAACATTGGATATCGAGCGTATTGCAGATGAACTTGCTGAGTTTCTTGCTGAATTTTGTGTAACTACTGTAGTCTTGTGGTTGACGGCGGTTTCTATCTGTGTTTTGTCTCCCTCTGGCGGCGACCCATAGTATGTTCATTAAACTAGTCAGATTTGACAGGGAAACCTGTCGACTTGCAAAAATCCTGTCAACATCTCATCATATGAGGCCATATGAATCTGACAGCAGTGATGATTATTGTATTATTCTAAAGACTAGCCTACTCTCCACCTTATTTTTTCCAGCTTTTTTTTTAGCTGCTATTTGTACAAAACAGCTCCTTTTGCTGCTTGATATTACATGTTGGTGTATTACCATAATATTATAATGTATCATTCGATTCTGAACACACTGGCTTGTAGTGCAAACAGTTTACTGCACGTTGTTATTTTTCTCGTTATTCCCATATGTGAACCTGGACCACAAAACCAGTCTTAAGTCGCTGGGGTATATTTGTAGCAATAGTCCAAAATACACTGTATGGGTAAAAATTATTTATTTTTCTTTTATGCCAAAAATCATTAGGATATTAAATAAAGATCATGTTCCATGAAAATATTTTGTACATTTCCTACCGTAAATATATCAAAACTTTATTTTTGATAAGTAATATGCATTGCTAAGAACTTCATTTGGACAACTTTAATGCCGATTTTCTCAATATTTAGATTCCTTGCACCCTCAGATTTCAAATAGCTGTATCTCAGCCAAACATTATCCTATCATAACAAACCATACATCAAAGGAAATCTTATTTATTCAACTTTCAAATGACATTTAAATAGTTGATTTTAAATTGTTTTTGTTGGTCACATATAGTAATGAACCGGAAGTCTAGCCCATAGGCTTACTTCCGCATTGAACAATATGGTGAAATCTTGATGCCAAAACAATATATAATATCTGTCCACATCAAATGTTAAAATAGATGAACAGTAAGCTACTGATGAAGATTTGTACTTTCAGATTATGAATTAATTAAATTAATTAATGCATATTGATGTATATGAAAAAGTAAATGTGCATTCTTCGTCAGTGCACTATTTGTTATCGTATTAAATCCTCTTCCTTCACTTCCTTTATGTTATAGTTACAGGTTTTCTATATGCTCCACATCAGTTTCTAAAAATGAATTTAACATGCTCTAAATGGTTTTAGTCCAAATGCTCTGTTGTCATGACAACAATTCCTTTGTGTGTGTTGTGAAGACACTGTTCCAGTTAAGAGGCAGACACTGGTTTTATTGGTCTGAAGTCTGTCCATCTGTATCATTACCAAGATCACAGTAATGAATGTTTTCTTTCATTTTGAACAGGGGCAGTTAATTTATCACACATTCATTCTCTGATGTTCACTAAATTCATTTATACACTACAAGTCAAATGTTTTTGAACAGTAAGTTTTTCATTTTTTTTAAGAATTCTCTTCTGGTCAACAAGCCTGCATTTATTTGATCCAAAATACAGCAAAAACTTTAATATTGTGAAATATTTGTACAATTTAAAACAACTGCTTTCTATTTGAATATATTTTAAAATGTACATTTTCAGCATCATTACCCCAGTCTTCAGTGTCAGTCATTCTGACATGCTGATTATTAGACATTAATACTTCTATTTAGCAAAGATGCTTTAAGTTGATCAAAAGTCATATTTTTCAGGTAAATGCTTTTCTTTTGAACTTTATATTCATCAAACAAATCTGAAGTCTATTCAGCTGTTTTCAGCATAGTAATAATAATAATAATAATAATAATAATATATGTTTTATGAGCATAAAATCAGAGTATTAGAGTGATTTCTGAAGGAAGTGTGACACTTTTGACTGGAGTAATGATGCTAAAAATTCAGCTTTAAAATCACAGGAATAAATTACATTATAATATATTTTCAATTAGAAAACAGTTTCTTTAAATTGTAGAAAATATTACTTTTTTTGCTGTACTTTGGATCAAATAAATGCAGGCTTGGTGAGCAGAAGAGACTTCTTTAAAAACATTTAAAAAACTTTTGACTGGTAGTGTATATTATCTATCTCTTTCCCTTCTTCTCTGAAAAAAAAGGCACGAGGAAACCCCTGTTAGGACCTGTTTTTCTACAAAATATCACTTTATTAATCTAGAAAAAAATTTGAGGCATTTTTAAAAACAAAAAAACAGCCTTTACAGTCAGGTGCTCAAAATACAATATAGATTAAAAGATAAATAGATTAGAATACAGATTAAAAAGTTCCAACCAAAGCCCAAAAGTGTTTAAAGAATGATGCCAAAGGGAAAACTTGTATAGGATAAGTCAGTTTTTATTCCCAAGTTATTAAAAAAACTAATTTTATGCTGATCTGAAGAACGTACAGAATTGTAACATCATAAAATCTTGATAAGGAGAGAATTCTTTGCTGAATGATTTGTGATGCTTGAAGTTTAATGCTGTGCGTCAGCTCTCAGTCTTTTTGGTCACATGAATTTAAGATGCGCCATTGCCCTGATGAAATCCTCTCTACTATGGGAAAGAAAAACACTGGGGTCTAATTGTTACTCTAAAAATAACGTCAGTCGTCCAAAATTGTGACACAGGACTGTGCGTCAGTGTGAATTTCCAGTTGTCACTGTGTGTGGAAAGCTCATGATGTTAAACCTGTATATCTGGTTCAGTTCACATGATGACCTTTCAGCTTCTTATAAATCACTGCACTGAGACAAACACACACAAGAGGAACAAGCAAAGACGCACTCATGCTGTACATTGTGGGGGTAAGTTTACCTGTTAACTTTTTCATTATAACCACATTTTAATGTTTGTTTTTGGTATACTAAAAGTCCATTGAATATGCAACATTTTAGGGGACAAAAGGCTGTATTTCAGTAACTTTAAGGTTTTGAGTTTTCTTTAGCAGTCTAGTATGTTGGTTTCAAACAGCTAAAGTTATTTTTTCCTCAAAACGAAATAAATTGAAAACACAGTAGAATACATAAATGCAGAATGCATGAACTATAATAAAGGCAGAAAATATTATAAGAATATATATTTTTATTTTTATTTTTTTAATGCAGCTTTAGGGAGCATGAGACTTCTTTGTCAATTGTACAGTTTCTCGTTCATTTATGCATTTTTATTTACATTTTGCAAACCTTTTTTAAATAAAAATTAAAATGTTTTCCTCTACAGATTGTTTTGGGGCTAATTGTCATCATCCAGTGCATGTCAAATGGTCTGAGTCAGGTAAGAGGAAGTGTTTAAAAATGTTTTTCACAACTGGTTAATCTGGATTTAATGGTCAGCAACCAATTATATGTGATTATCTTGCTATTAAATCTATTGTTGGGAGAAGCAGGCGGTACGGAACAAGTCAGAAGAGAAAAATATGACAAAAGCAGGTGGAGAGGGAGTTACCAGTTACATAATGTTGATGTTATTTGTTAGTTTGTTCAATCTCCAGTTAAAAAAAAAAAAAAAACAAGACATTGGTCTGTCCTCAAAAAGCTGCTTTTTGAACAATCATCATTTCAGAACAATAAGGGACACATAAACAGGAAGTGTTTTAATGCTGCTGTTTGAATGTTGTCTTACATTTACTCTATTGTCTCCAACACAGATACATGCCAAAGTTGGGAATGCCTTTCAAGAGAAAAACATACTTTACATAAACAAGGTAAATGTGAAAGTATATCTCTTTCTCGTACTGCTGACTGAAGGAATCACGTGCTAATATCTGATTGGTTTCCTGCAGTGGAGAATGAATAATCAGGAACTTCACCTCATCATTAAACTCCTCTCTGTTGGGCTGGTGGATGCAGATCCAAACACTCTGCACCATATAAAAGAATACAGAGATCTGGGAGGAAGTTCAACCTGAGAGGGAAAGAGTCATCCAGATGATTATTTGAGTCTCTCTTCCTGATCATTAACCTTGATAAAGGAAACCTGACAGGTTTTCTTTTACTTCAGTTACTGGTTATTCAAGAAAACGTGACATGGCAAAGATTGTTGTCTTCCCAAAGATTTAAAAGAGTGTGAAGCTCTTTTTTCTAATTATATCAGAAACATCTGGATCATCTGTTCTGATAGACTCCGGTGAAATGAAAATAGAAGAAATATGATGCCAAACACTGATTCCCATTAAGAAGAACAAGCATTCTCTAGGAATTATCATCATATTGGATCAGCATTTATTAAAAATATTCCTACATGCACAATGTACAGAAAATATTTGGCATCTTTAACCCCAAATTCAACGTTTCCAAAGAAATTAACAGAATCAGTTCAGCTCAAGATGTGTTTTAAAATAAAGCTATGTATAAATAGTTTAGCATAGTCATGTTAAAAACTTTATAAAAATGCATTAAACAGCTATTTATTATCACTTATGCAGTTTTTGATTTTGTTGTTAGCTTTATTATCAGTGGCAAGTTCCCAATAAATCTGTACGAACCCATATTCAGGGTTCGTACAGATACTGTAAAATGAAATTCCAGGACTTTCAAGGACCTTTCAAGCAATTCTTTTTTGATTTTCAAGGACTTTAAATCAGAGATCTCACTTATCAAACAATGTCTTCTCTTTCAAATTCTTAAAAAAGCGAGAAATAGATAAAATTATACTAATACAAAATGTCAAAAATAAAATGAAGCACATGCAAAGTATTACTACTCATGTATTTAAAAAGTATACTACACATGTGCTAGTATAACCACGGTTTTGTATTTGTGTATGCTTGTTTTTTATAACTGTATTGCCTTAATGATGTTTTCTGAAAAAAAAAAGGGGGCCAGTTGCATAAAATTAGCCTTTATGTTAAGACAGTGTCTTAAGTAGCTACTAGTTTGACCAATTATCAGTTAATCAGTCTTATTTTTTGGGTTCAATTTAGACTAATCAACATTTTTTTGTAAATTAATTAAAAAAAAAAAAATGACCAGTCTTAAAGAAAAAATGAGCTGACTAACTTTTTAAGACTAGTCTAAACCTTTTATGCAACCGGCCCCAGGTCTGAAACAAATGATTCGCGAACCCGCTCCAAAGTCCTGATCTGAATCAAACGATTCGTGATTCGTGCTCCGAAGTTACAATCTAAAGCAAAAGAACGGATCGCGAATCATTTGACTTAAATCGGAAATTTGGGTTACGCCAATCATTTGATTTGAATAATTCAACTCGCCAAATGATTCACAAACTCGTTCAGATCCCGAAGCCCGATCAGAATCAAATGATTCACGCTGACGCGAATCAAATGAATCGCGATACGCGATATGAAATCCCGATTTGAAACAAACGAATCGCGATGAATCGCTTTGAAACAGTGAATAATTTTGCTACGCAATAGTTTTACTGTTTCAGAGTTTCATAAAGTTCAGTTTCACTCATTACATGTTTTCTAAAATCGTTACAAGTGATGTCGAAATTCAAACTTTTTTTTGTTAGTAAATCGCTTGAAATGACTGATCGAAGTCACGAATTTGAATCAATCGGAGCGGCTCCAGCGTAAATGACTCAATTGATTTGACAATCTGACAATCTGATTTGCTCAGATAGTCTAGCACAGGTAGGTCTGCAAGATGTCTATTAAAGATCTCTTGATTTAGAAAGCATCTGCTGCATGTACGTTTGCTATCAGGGATTCAATTGGAATTTCATTTTCTCATCTCATCAGGATCTCACTTATCAAAAAATGTCTTCTCTTTCAAATTCTTAAAAAAAAGCGAGAAATAGATAAAAATATACTAATACAAAATGTCAAAAATAAAGTGGATCACATGCAAAGTAGGCTATTAGCCTACTAAGTATTAAAACGTATACTACACATTTACTATAGTATAACCACGGTTTTGTATTTGTGTATACTTGTTTTTATAACTGTATTGCCTTAATCGTTTGATGTTTCCTACTGTTTAAGAAAAAAAAATAGGCTATGAAACAAAGATTCCTGATCTGAAACAAATGATTCGCGAACTAGCACCAAAGTCCTGATCTGAATCAAACGATTCGTGATCCGCGCTGCGAATCTAAAACAAAATATTTGCAAACCCGCTCTGAAATTCGGTAGCAGCTGCTATACATACATTCTAAATCATAAACATCTTAAAGACATCTATGAGCAAACAAACACTCAAAAAATATGTATTGCAGATGGAAATGCAGACGTCAAATAAATGTCTCCGTGATGTACGTTTGCTTTCAGGGATTCAACACTTATTTCAGATACATTGTCTTTCAATAGTTCAAGCTCTTTATAAGAATATTGCTAGTTTGAAGGTTTTCATTTCAAAAAGTCAAATTCAAGTAGCCTATTTTAAGCCCTTTAACACCCTTGTACCAACCCTTCATATTAAAGTTTCAAATTGACATAAGCAGAAGTGGTCACAGATAAAAATATACAAAACTGTTATAGTTATTACAAAGGTGTCGCATCAGACATCTGCACCGACGCCATTCAAATCACTTGGAAATGGTTCATATCAGATATTCATTGGGTGAGTTCACCAGAACACTTAACAGGAATCATGTGTCACCATGTTCTTGTAAATTTTGGATGTCCTTTCCCTGTAAGAGTAAAGGGAAATATTAATTAGTATATTGATTTCGGTTAAGTGTTTAAATATACTGTAGCTGCATTAATATTTCTCACAATTTTTCCAGTAAATAAAAATATAAAATGAAAATAAAACTATAATTCTGCAATTTTCTCACCCCAAACTTTACGGTTCAAAGTTTGTCCCAGTAAGTACAGCAGCGCCAACACAAGCATGTTGTTGAAGAAGAAGACGGCCAATCCTGAGTTGCTGAACAGCCCCAGTACAGGGTAAACCCATATTCCCACGGTTAGATACACCCAAACCACCCTGAATGAGAAAAAATAATAGTTATGTGTCTAAAACGTGAACAAGTAGTTTCATAACTAGCACAGTCAGCCACATAATCATAACTCACCATCCAAAGTAAGCAAGACTAACAGTTCCCAAAGCTGCTAAGCCATACTTTGTTTTAGGATAGATGTGTGGCTCCACCAGGATCTCACCAAGCAAGACTGGGAGAACAACAGTGTGCTATGAATTAAACAAGTAACAAAGACACAGGTATTAGTCTATGGATCAAAAGGTCAGGTTTAATTGTAAAGGAAGATTATTTAATTGACATGTTTTTAAAAATGCATCATATGTTAATAGAGAACAAACCATAGCATGATTCATCCATGAGGGGAACAGGCTGTCCATTGAAGCTGGATACACCAGCTGTCGGTCATATGCAAATATCAGCCAAAACAGCAGAACTACGAACTTAAACAATAAAGAATAACAAGTGAATAAGATTTCACTTTTGTAATGCAATCACTGGTTACTTCAAGCCTGAAGAACTGATATACATTTATGCATCATTATGTATTAAAAAAGTTATCAAGAGCATAGAATTTTGTAGGGACGCTATAAAGCAGGGATCCTCAAATCTGGTCCACAAGATCCACTTTCCTGAAAAGTTTAGATCTAACCCTAATCAAACACACCTGAGCATGCTAATCAGTGTATTCAGGATCATTAGAAAATAGATTTGAGGAACCCTGCTATAAAGGGAAAAAGACGAACTGATTCAATTGAGTGAGTCAGTTACGCTGGAACCGCTCCGATTGATTCAAACTCGTGCCTTTGATCATTCAGTGCTTGTAATGATGGTTAAAAAAAAGGGTTCGCAAATCTTTTGATTCAGATTGGAACATTGGAGCGTAGATCGCGAATCATTTGATGCAGATCTTCGGTGTGGGTTCATGAATCATTTGATTTAGATCAGAACTTGAAGCGTAAATCGATTCAGATCGGGTCTCGGAGTGCATACCTCAAATCATTTAGATTGAAATTTGGAGTGAATCTTTTGATTCAGATCAGAACTTCAGAGCGCGGTTCGCCAAAATTGATTGTGAATCATTTGATTTAAATCGGAACTTCAGAGCAAATATTTTGATTCAGATTGGAACTTCGGAGTGTGTATCGGGAATTGTTTGAATCAGGAGCAGATTCACAAATCATTTGATTAGATCGGAACTCGGAGCATGTATCGAATGATTCATTAACCACGGACTTCAGAGCTGGTTTGTGAATTGTTTGATTTAGATTGGGACTTTGAAGCACAGATTGTGAATCTTTTTTTCTGATTTTTTTTTTTCTATTAAACAGTACAAAACATCAAACCATCAAGGCAGTACAGTTATAAAAACAAAGAAAAAGAAAGAAAGAATACTTCCCCCCTCCCTTGTCATCCATGTCTTTCTTTTTTGCACTCATAAAAAAAAATGTTTTTTTTGAGTAAAACATTTCAGGATTTCTCTCCATATAGTGGACTTTTATGGTGCCTGCGAGTTTGAACTTCCAAAATGCAGTTTCAATCCAGCTTCACAGGGCTCTAAATGATCCCAGCCGAGGAAGAGTCTTATCCTGCAAAACGATCAGTTGCTTTCTAAAAAAAAAAAGTGTTTCTACACTTTTTAACCTCAAATGCTTGTCTTGTCTAGCTCTGTGTGAACTCTGTGTATTCCGGTTCAAGACAGTTAGGGTATGTCAAAAAAACTCATTTTCTCCTCCAACTTCAAAATCATCCTACATTCCTGTTTTACCCTTTTTTGTAAAGGACGTTTGACCTTCTTTGCATGTTCACTTTGAAAACACTGGATCGATACATCTGCAGCGATGTATGATTTTGAAGTTGGAGTTTTTTGACCTACCCTAACTGTATTTAACTGGAATACACAAAGTTCACACATGAGCTAGACAAGACAAGCAATTAAAACTTTTTTTTTTAGAAAATAAGCGAGCGTTTCGCTAGAAAGACCCTTCTTCCTCGGCTTGGATTGTTTAGAGCCCTTTGAAGCTGCATTTTGGAAGTTCAAACTCTCAGCCACCATAGAAGTCCACTATACGGAGAGAAATCCTGAAATATTTTCCTCAAAAACATAATTTCTTTAAGACTGAAGAAAGAAATACATGAACATCTTGGATGACAAGGGGGTGAGTACTTTTTCAGTACATCATTGTTCTGGAAGTGAACTTCTTATTTAACCATTAACCATGGTTTTATTATAGTAAAAGCACCGTGTCCTAACTACACGGGACGCGACGCCGCGACACGCAGTAAAAGGTATCTTTTCCATGTTAATCACAGTTTTTGTCCTAACTAGCCGCGACGACGACACGCGAAATTGAACGGCATTCAAACTAATGGCAGTGATAATCTCAGGTACTTTATTCAAAGTTAATTGTGTCAAATGTGCGTTTGAGTATCATTTTGTGCAGGGCTTAAAGTTTTCCGGAACCGTGCCGGATCTCCGGCGTACGACGGCGTGCGGCAATTGGCTGCGGAAATTTTTTTTTTAAAGTACGTTTTAAAAAAAACGTTTTGATATCACGTTCGAGTTCATGTGTTCGCCTACCAATGTTATTAGGGCAACACAGCCTTTACTCTGCCAAACTAGCCAATCAGAAGTAGAATGGGGCGGGGTTTGGATACGCGTGCGTTAGATACAAGCATAGATGTCAGAGCGGAGGCGTTACGTTGGAGAGTAGAACGGAAACATAGTCGGCTGGATGGAGAGCAAGTTTATGAAGCCCGGTGAACAAATCCTGGTTGATAAAGGGCTTAAAAATAAATGGCGCTGGGCATGGATAGAAGAAATAGGAAGAGACGGCAAGCCTTTTGGTAGCTGGTCAGGGCTCGAAATTGCGACCTTTTTGGTCGCGTTTGCTCTCGAAATTTTACCTATGCGACCTCAAAATATATTTGGGAGCATTTGTGCGAGTGGATATAATTGTTGTCGTGCGACCTGTTTTCATCTCTCTAAAAACGTTCACAGTATGTGCCTTCTGTGTGCTGAATGCTGCCCGACCGGACAGTAACCCGATCCAAAAAAAAAAAATCAATAAACGATAACTAGCACAGCAACGAAACTTGAAATGACTCTGACCGCATTACAGTGCAAACGGTGACTCCCAGCCATTCATAAAAACAATCAGTTGCTTTATTTAGTGAATGAATGAATACGTGTTTGAACGAACTGATTGAATATATGACTTATTCATTAAGACAGTCACTTACTGCCACCTATTGGTGGTTCGGTTTCATTTTTTAAAAAATGATTGTATTTCACCAACAGTATTTTAATGTTTTTGTTGTTGTTAATCAAAGTAAACGTTGCCTTAAGTCTTAGTATGTTTTCTTTTTTATATTAATTTTTATATTAATTCCCTTGTATTTATTTTTGCAGAAATGTCATGCTTTAGATTGTAGGTCATCCTGTACCCTGTCAAGGACAAATCTATCTAGCAAAACTTGATATCAAAAGATCCCCCACCCAAAAAAAAAAAAAAAAAAAGGTTCAGGCTCAGGTTTTTTTTTTGCTTTAACCCCTGTTTTGTGTGACCTTTATAGCCATACTGAAAGCAACAACAGATAGTTTACCTCAGATCTGGAAAATAAATGAAAGCAAAGATGTACGTTTAAACTGTGAATTCAGTGCAAGCCAACAAGTGTATTGCATATCAAAGACGGTATTAGTCAATCAGTATGTACATTTAATATGTTAAAAGTTGTAATATTCATTATTTATATTATAAACTTATCCATTTCTTTGCGAGTGCAGTGCGCTTCAAGGGAGAGCCCGCCCACACGCGCTTCTGATTGGTTGTGATATTTGATTGATTCTGTCGCGTCGCGTTGTCACGTCGCGTCTAGTGTGGACACCCAGAATGTTTGTCGCTTGAATCTTGTCGCGTCGCGTGTAGTTAGGACACGGGGACACATAGGATAAATATAGAGATGTAGTTTTACTATTTAGGGTTATCAGAACTTTTGAGTTCAACCTAGATCAACTTTGAATAAAGAAAGAGACAGATTTTTGTTTATGTGAAATTTAGCTAGCAGGGAACACACATTAATTAGGTTATGTTTTCCTATACATGTATATTTTTAAACATCTTTAAAACAGAAAGAAAAGTCACTTGCAAAATTAAATCAGGAACATTAACAAAAAATCTGCCCAAAATTTCTCGGTGTGGATGCATTGCCAAACAAGTGAATGACACCTTCATCAGAAGAGTGACAAAAACAGCAACTCACTTTAGTGTCTGACAGTATATGTCCTTAAGCTTTTTGTGAAAATTGGATTAACTCCTTAATCTGTTATTTGACATCTTCATATTTAAGGAAAGAACTATAGTTTTCAAAGTCAGACATTGCTTGTTTCGAAGGTGTAGAACAACCTTCAACCTTTGAACAACCTTTGATCAAACAATTAAATGTCTGTTGCCTGCGTTAAGTCCCCACCAGAGCCAAAATCAACCCTACAACTATCAAACCTTGAGCGTTATTGCCATTAACCATCAGTAGATGGGGCACATTCACTGATTGCATTTCTGGTAAATCTAAATGTTCATTTATAAATAAATATGTATCAATGAATAATCACCTCAGTAGTAAGTTGTGCTTGATAGATACTAGTATGTACTATTAAGGTTCTAAAATGTGTCATTTAGTGGTAAATTCAAAAGTGCACCTTTGAAAAGGCACCACCCAATTGACAGTTTTTGTTCCCTTTTTTCCTGACAGTGTATACTAATCTAATCTCAAGATGACTGGAACAATGCACTCTCACCATAGACATGTGAAGCACTTTAAATACTAGAAACTGTACTATTTAGGTACTATCAGTTTTGGCACCTGTTTCAGACTAACAAGTACTCACCATTCCTACTGGAAACGCTAAGACAGAAAAGAGCAAGTCCTTGTAGAGGCAGAAAAGTGACATTTTTGAGCCTTTCCCCACAGACTGAAGGTCATTCGCAGAAGCCAGTCCAAAAAACACCAACTGTAAGAACTGAGAAATAAAACATTTACAAGCAACCTCTAGTAGTGTGTCTGTCAGTACAAGAATGTTGATGTAAAAGTGTCTTCACAAGCGTGGCATCTTACCAGGTTTAAAAATGTAAGGTATTTCCAGGGTCCGCCATAGGCAAATATCCCAGGTGGGATATCTGAATTTCGTTGTGCATAAACAGACTGCATAACAAAGACATACCAGCTGAAAGCAACAATGTGGTAAAATTTCTTCAAAATCCCAGTCATGTCTGCAGTCATACAGTTTGTTACTGAAATACAAATTTCATCACCATGAACTGAGCTCTACACTCAGCTGCAGGAGACTTTAAGAAATCCCAGGGGAACTAATTCTGATTAATGAGAATAAAGATTATATTCAGAGATTAGCCTAAATTAACAGGCTAATTTGACATGGTGTTACAAAAGTGCAAATACTTACAAAGGGCCTTGTGTTTTCTGGTGATGTCATACATACTAAGGATTTATTTTCGATGTATTTTTGTAACAGCCTTACATATCAAAGGCCTAAAAAAAAAAACATGTTCTGTAATTTGGTTTTTCAAATAAAAGTTAAATTTAAGCGTAACTGCATTGTTCACATTTTTGCACCGTGACTCAAAACTGCCTGAGTAGCCCATTTAAGATGAATGATGTCACATGAACACACTCAAGTTCAAGTTTTTTTTTTTTTTTTTTGAGTCAACTATCCATTTGTTCCCATATAAAACACCCATAGTAGTACCAAAGGGTAATGATTACACATTGCACAAAAAACAGACATTGTGTAAACTATTCTTTCATCAGAAAATTAATAAACATATTTTTCTGTCTGTGTCACAGGGTCGAACTCAGAATTTAACAAGGGCTTGTGGCAAAAATGCTACCAAAATGAACAAAGATAACAAATAAATACAAAACAAATGCACAATCAAACAATGTATTACGGCTGTCAAGATTAAAATAAAATGTGCAAATCAATGAAAAGTTTCGATTCACGGAACTAGCCTACAGATTGGCTCACACTGCCTCAGATTGCTTTTACGCACTATTTTATGCAGCGTTGAGCCTTACAACCAATCAAATCTGTTTCTGTTGAATTTAGGAATGCATTGGCCAGTCACAGGTGCTTACATTAGTCACAGCTAAAAAGTAGTGCACACACTCACAAATTCCCTCATTATAAACAACACAGTGCAGATACAATGTAAATAAAAGATTAATCTCGTAACTTCAGTTATTATAACTGGAGTTTTTGCATAACTTGTGCTGGACTAGACCAACCTCATGGACCAATATGTTTGTCTGTGAAGCCAGGATGTGACTGTCCAAAACAAAACAAAAATGTTTTATATCCATGGGCGTTGGAACCACTGTATGTGGGGACAGGACTAGGGCTGGGTGATATATATCGATCGATATATTCATGCGCATCTCGTCAGTAAAGCCGGTTAATACAGAGCTGTAGCTCACTGAAAACAGCTCAGCTGTTTTGTACATGTATAATTTAGATAAAATTTTGACAACAGTTTAAAATATTGATTAAACTAATTGGGTAAATTTAAAGCTGCAGTTCGTAACTTTTGGCGTAACATAATTCCACAATTAACTGCAATTGCAGGTTTTCAGACAGAGATGGCGACAAAGAGGCAAAACTTACGGACAAGACAACACAGCAACAAACTCTGCAACAGAGTTTTTGCAGGTGAAATGCTGTGTGATAAATTCCTTCCCATTGAGCATTTTGTTTCATTACAGTTCTGACAATCTGGATTGCAACAAAAGCACATAATACACATCTGAGATTTTAATATTTGAAGAACATGTCTTATGTTCTAGTTTTATTTTTGTTTTACATTGGTATTACTCATTTTGCTCTAAACATGATTCAAACATACATTTTTTGGAATAGGCGTTAACATGTAACAGACATTATTGGTTCTTTACATACCTAGCTTATGGAAACCTCCATCAAAACAGACAATTGTTGACAAATTTCACAATTTAAATAATACAATATCTCATCCTAAATTCACAATATTGCACATTTTTGATTTGTGTACTTTATTGATTTGGTATACTGAGAAACTACTTTTAGTTAAAGGTACTGCATATACCTTATCCTCATTATTATGTCACCTGGACTCAAAAACGTGCTTTAAGAGTTTCCATAGTGCATGTGGAATGTCCTTTTTTATTCTCAGCCAGACCATCCGACTCTACCATTTCCCATTTCCCTGCTCAAAGCATCCTGTGATCTGCGTTGCCAAGTCTGGGCTTTTACCATGGAACTGGGCTACTTTTACACCAATGCTGTGGGTTGTTTTTGAAGCACACAGGTTAAACTGATCTCCCCAGATGGGCTATTTTTCCAAACTGAGGGGAAAACTGCAAAAAAAAAAAAAAAAAAAAAAAACCATTTGGCAAGTTTTGATTAGCAGTAGGCCTGGTTTTGTTTGGAAGGCCTGGCAACCCTGCCTGTGATCATTCATGTTTGCCATTTCCTGCTGTTCACTACTTCAAGTTCACTACATAGAACAAATGTGTGCCCAGTTACTATCCACTATAAAGTTCTTTCAGTGTTTGTTGGAAAAACAGTATCATAAAGATGAAATACATATATTAAATGGATAAAATAAACAATACTTGGAGAAAGGTTTCTATTCAAAACATGAATAATCGTCTGTTAACATGCTTTGAGACTTTCAGAAAACCTGGTCCTTGCTCCTGGCGATATCACGCAACTCCTCCCCCACTTCACATTGGCAGTTTCATTTTTAATGACCTCCTTTTTTTTTGTTAGGTAAACAACTCTCTATTTACAGTATTTATATCAGATCATCATTTATGGATATAGAACTCCCACTAACTACAAAAGATTCAGAAATGTGTTTCACAGCTACACTATATATATACAGACACTAAGAAATACTGCCCTATCAAAAGCTTATTCCAGCTGGTAAAGGTTGTGTTCCTGTTTCTGTCGAACAGATCATCTGCAGAGCTTGTTAAGCCCTGCAGGGATTTCCACTCTCTCAATATAGGCAGCAGTCTTTGGTATAATCAGAAGTTGTAAGACACTTGAATCCAAGTTTGTGCGGGTTCACAGTTATGAGGTAAGAATGAATAAAATCAGGCAACATTGCCTCTTATTGTTCATCAGTGGAGCCCCTCTTCTAATGGCTTATTTCATGAGGTCTGTGAAAACACCAAATACAAATGCTTGAGTAATATAAGGAAATGTACATTTACATTTAAACGTTTAAAGGATTAGTTCACTTTTAAAATAAAAATTTCCTGATAATTTACTCACCCCCTTGTCATCCAAGATGTTCATCTCTTTCTTTTTTCAGTTGAAAGGAAATTAAGTTTTTTGAGGGAAACATTTAAGGATTTTTCTCCATAAAGTGGACTTCAATGGGAATCAGTGGGTTGAAAAATTGCAGTTTCAATGGGCTCTACATGATCCCAGCTGAGGAATAAGAGTCTTATCAAGTGAAACGATTGGTCATTTTCTAAAAAAAAATTATTTCTATACTTTTTTTAACCACAAATGCTTGTTTTGCACTAGCTCTGCCATGCAATCATATTGGCAAAGTCACTTGCGATTAGTTCTTTGTCTGTGCACTTTGGTTAAATAAGGTCGGGTAGGGTAAAAAATATGAGAAAAATGAGAAAAATCACATTTTCTCCTCCAACTTGACTTTGACTTTCTGTGCACATTCGCTTTGTAAACAGTGGGTTGGTACTTCCGCCTACATCACATGTGCATGATCAGGTAATGTGTGAGGTTGAGCTAGTGAAAAATGGCCATTTGTGGTTAAAATGTTTTTTTTTAGAAAATGACCAATTGCTTCACTAGATAAGACCATTATTCCTCATCTGGGATTGTGTAGAGCCCTTTGAAGCTGCACTGAAACTGCAGTTTGGACCTTCAACCTGTTGGGGCGCATTGAAGTGCACTATATAGAGAAAATCCTGGAATGTTTTCCTCAAAAACCTTCATTTCTTTTAGACTGAAGAAAGAAAGACATGAACACCTTGCAAGACATAGTAGTGAGTAAATCATCAGGAAATGTTTATCCTTAATTTAACTGCTTTTGGACAGAATCTATGTACAGTTTAAAAAAGTGCATATATACAAACACAAAATGACTAAAATTATTAAATTAATTTGAAAAAATTCTACAACATACCTCAAAACGGCTGTAGACCTTTCTCTCTTTACGCATTTGCTCCATCTTTTGTAGCAACATCTCCCGCTCTTCAGGTGTAGCCTTAGAGGTCCAGGGCCTTCCTGAATAATTTGAGAACAATTTATCTCCAGAGCTAACCTCACCCTTTTTGGTTTCATTGGGTGCAGCAAGAGCCTGCTTGGACTGGGAAGAT
Organism: Cirrhinus molitorella; assembly: GCA_033026305.1. Lineage (NCBI taxonomy): Eukaryota > Metazoa > Chordata > Actinopteri > Cypriniformes > Cyprinidae > Cirrhinus > Cirrhinus molitorella. Next base: position 37,161,311 of record CM065126.1, read on the forward strand.
CTGCTTTGGTTCTTTGCTGAAATTTGCTCTAAAAGAACTTTAGTGTCATCTCGAAGGTTGCTGCAAGAGATAACATTTGCAGTAGATGTTTGATGGGCAGACATTATTGGTTTTGCATTCTCTGCAGCCGAAGACTGATTTTCTGAATTACTCTGTACAGTCAAATGTGTTTTTTCTGACACCTCTGCAAGGTTTGCCACAGTGTTTTCTACCTCTGGGGATGTTTGTTTCATTTTGTCAACCTCGCTAGAGTCTACTGCTGTAGAAACATCTATCTGAACTGTCTTGGGCCCTGCATCTATAGCTGACGTTTCATGACTCTGAGATTGCTCTGTAATGGTGTCAGATTTCTGGCACTCATCTGTTTTCTCAGGCTTTGAGTCATTTTGACTAGATTCCAGAGGGTTTGATGATAAACTAGATTGTAATTGTGTTATTCCCTGAGTTGAGTCGATCTCATTCAAGGACTCTGGTGAACTTTGAAGCTGAGCTGAGCTCACCTCTATTGAAGTAAAACTAGTTAAAGCACCATTGTCTGTAACCGTAGGAGTTACACATGGTTTGGCCCATGCTTGTGTTTGGTTTAGTTCCACTTGGCTATCACAAGGTGCAACCGTGTCAGTTTGGAAATGTTCAGCTGGGGAACTTAAGTCTGTGATTAAGACTGCATTTTGAGATATGCCATTGTCTTTCTGAGTAATGTTAGCCTCGGTAATAGCCTCTTCTTTTTTCTCTGACTTTGTTGCAGTGATGTCTTGAAGGGGTTCATTTTCTCTTTCAATAGAATGTTTGGAAGTGTCTGTCCCCAATTCACTTTCTGTTACAGTGAGCTGCTGGAACAAGTCAGTCTCTGTTGGAATGGACTGCTGGGAACAGTCTGCAGCTGTTTCAGTTTGCTTATTCGAAGAGTCTGTCTCTTTTGCAGAGGGTGGCTGGGAAGACTCTGTCTCTGCTGCAAAAGACTGCTGGAAAGAGTCTGTGGTTGATGCAGTGGTCTTCTGGGAAGAGTCTGTCCCTGTTGCAAAGGACTGCTGGGAAGAGTCTGTGTCTGAAAAGTCTGTGTCTGTTGCAGTGAGGTAATGGGAAGAGTCTGTATCTGCTGCAATAGACTCCCAGGAAGAGTTTATCTCTGCTACAGCGGGCTGCTGGAATAAGTCTGTGCCTGTTGAAGTGGACTTCTGGGAAGGGTCTGTGACTGCAGCAGTGGGCGCAGGAGAATAATCTGTCTCTGTTGCAGTGACCTTCTGGGAGTAGTCTGTTTCTGCTGCAGTGGGCTCTCGGGAAGAGTCCTTCTCTGTTGCAACGGACAACTGAGAAGAGTCTGTGTCTGTTGAAGCGGACTTTTGGGAAGTGTCCATGACTTCTGCAGTGGGCTCAGGGCAAGAATCTGTCTCTGTTGCAGTGGACTCCTGGGAGGAGTCTGTTTCTGCTGTAGTGGGCTCTCGGGAAGAGTTTGTATCTGATGCAACAGGTTGCTGAGAAGAGTCTGTGGTTTTTGCAGTGGGCTCCTCGGAAGAGTCTGTATCTGTTGCATCGGGCTGCTGGAAAGAGTCTGTGTCTTTTGCTTTGGGCTCCTGGGAAGAGTTAGTATCTGTTGCAGCGTACGGCTGAGAAGAGTCTGTGTCTTTAGCTTTGGGCTCCTGGGAAGAGTTAGTATCTGTTGCAGCGGACTGCTGAGAAGAGTCTGTGTCTTTAGCTTTGGGCTCCTGGGAAGAGTCTGTATCTGTTGCAAAGGACTTCTGGGAGGAGTCTACGTCTGCCGTAGTGGTCTCTCGAGAAGAGTCTACCTCTGTTACAGTGTGAGGCTGGGAAGAGTCTGGGTCTCTTGAAGGAGGAGGCTGGTGGGAAGAATCTGTGTCTGAAGAATCTGTGACTTCAGCATTTGACTGCTGGAAAAAATCTGTGACTGTTGCAGTGGGCTGCTGGGAAGAGTCCGGGCCTATTGAAGTGGACTGCTGGGAGGAGTCGTTGTCTGCTGCACTCGATTTCCTGGAAGAGCCTATCTCTGGTCCAGCCAGCTGTGGGGAAGAGTCTGTGACTGCTGCAGTGGGCTGTTGAAAAGAGTGTGTCCCCAATGAAGGCTGTTGTTTGAAAGGTTCTGTGGAAAGGTCACTTGTTGTAGTGTGGGACTGGGGAGTGTCTGCCTCTGATGCAGTTAGCTGTTCAATTGCCCCTACCTCTGATGCGGTCGACTGCTGAGAAATGTCCATTGGAATCTCCAATGCAGTGTGCTTTTGGGAAGGGTCTGCCTCCACTGCATTGGGCTGTTGAGGAGAATCTGTGACTGTTGTAGTGGATTGCAGAGAAGAGTCTGTGGCTGCTGCAGTGGGCTGCTGGGAAGAGTCTGTCTCCACTGCAGTAGTCTTTGGAGAAGGGTGTGTCTCCATTTGAGCAAGTTGCTGAGAAGAATTTGTGCCTGTTGCAGTGGGCTGCTGGGAGTAGTCTGTCTCCATTGCACTGGAATGTTGTGAAGAGGTTGTAGCAGATGCATTTGGCTGTATGAAGGGTTGTGCACTTTCTTTTGCCATGTGGTGTTGCGTACAATCTACCATGGATGCAGAGGAGCGCTGAGAAGGGTCCATCTCTGCTGCAATGGGGTGTTCAGAAGAGTTTGCCCTAACTGCAGGGGGATGTTTGGAAAAGTCTAAGGATACTGTAGGGCACTGTTGGGGTTTTTCAGAGTTTTCACTTTCTGCTGCAGTGAACTGTTGGCAGAAGTCTGTCCCAGTTTTAGAAGGGGACTGAGAAGAGTCTTTTCCTGTTTCAATAGGCTGTTGAGAAGAGGCTGCTTTAATTGTAGTGGAGTGATGTGGTGATTCACGTTCTGCATCAGCTTGCTGTTGTAAAGAGTCAGTTTCTGTTGCAATAGGGAAGTTTTGTGAAGTTCCACATTCTGTAGCAGTGGGGTGCAGGGAAAAGTCTTTCCTCACTGCAGTAGGCTCAGTTTTAGATGCGAGAGTATGTTGAGAAGACTCTGCCTCTTTTGAAGCAGATATTCGTGAGGGTTCACTTTCTGCGGTAGTGGGTGTTTTGGAGGAGTCTGCTTCCATTAGAGTATGCTGTTGTACATTTTCTGTTCTGTTAGGTGGTTCAGCCATTACTGCAGTTGAGAGTCTAGAATAATCTGCCCCAGTTTCACTGAGGTGTTGAGAAGAGTCTGCCTTTATTACAGTGGGGTGTTGGGTGGAAATAACTCCAGTTGTAGAAAATGCTGGGGAGGGGTCTGTATTTTTGTGGTCATTTTTTGAAGCTAAACAAGTATCTACAATGTTAAGGTTTGATGTTGAATTAGAATCTAGAGGCACAGTGTCAGAACATGTGCTATAAATATTCGGTAAGCTCTGTGCAAGAGTTTCTGAGTCATTTGCAGATAAACTATCCTTATTTGGAGTGGTGCGTATTGGTGAAACACACTCTATCTGTGGTAACTTTACAGGCGGACAACTCTCAGTCAGAACCACATGGGAGGGATCTGTTTCTTTAGGAATATGATATTGGTTAAGGCCAGATTCTGTTGAGGCAGTATTTAATGCAACAGAATCTACTTTTAAAATGGGGGATGTCTGGTTTTTAGATGTAGATACTGTTCTTGGTTCTTCAACAGGTTTCAGAGCTTGATCAATATCTTCCTTGAAATGTTTTAAAGTTGATGCAGACTCTTCTGCAAGTTTTTTCTTAAATCTAATTTTTTCAGCATCAGTGGCTCTATGCAGGATGTCTTTACTTGATTCTTCACATCTGGTGTCTTTGATCTCTGTTGCTGTGGCAGTGCTACTTTTTGACTTGCGTGGAGTTTCTGGGGTCTTGAGAACAGGTCCTGTTTTTTTATCTGTGTCGCTAGTTGAAGGTTTCTCTGGTAGAGTAAACTTTTGGGTGGCTTTTATTGGATTGGTCTGAGAAGACTTTGCTGCTGCAAGTTTGCGTTTGGCTGCCAACTCTTTGAAATACCTCAGTCTACAGTCAGGATCATTCATATCTATGAAAGGAGATGGCTTTTGCAATACATTAGATGGGCTTTGGCTATTTCTTTCAGGAACTGTTTGAGGCAGGTCTTTTTCTTGCACATCACCCTTTATTGAATTCTTTTGAAGATTTTGGCAGCTTTCAGCCTTATCTACATTAGAATCTTCACCCATTTTGTTCAGTTCATCCTCAGGTTGTGCAGACTCTGAGGTGGAGTTATCAAATGTAGCTGACTTTCCATAATTGCTCCACTGAAATGGTTGAAATGGAGAACCAGTTCTCCTTTTATCTAAGATTTGTGACACACGAGCTGTAAGTTTTGAAGCCTCATCCCCATCTTTTTCTCCAGCTGTGTCTTTCACGTCTTCTGACGTATGCAACTCCAAATTTGAACTGAATATCAGCGAGTGTCTCAGTCTAGAACTCCTCTGAACAGGTCGGCTGGGCTTCCTCTTGAGGAACTCTTCAGTTACCCAGCTAGTCTCTTTAGGTTCTCTATTCTGCGTCTCCTCCGCCTTGTCACCCTCAGTGGTGCAAGACGACTCTGAAGTTGATGCTGGTGTTGTTTTGATATTTATTTGTGGTAAGTCAGATGGAGGAATAGCTAAACTGTCAGGCACAATTGAATCATTCTGAATTTGGATGAACGTGGGATTTTCTCTCGGCGAAGGTATCCTGTTAAACTCTCTATTTCCTGGTCTAATTTCAGCACGTATGGGCCCACGAGGTGCTTCCTGTGTAAAACATGGAATGTCATCACATGCACTGGATCCTTCAAGTTCAGCTAAATCCAGCTCTCCTGCATCATCATATGCACTAAGGTATGAGCTAATCCTCCAGTCCCGCAGGCCCTGCTTTTGACTCACATCCTGTGGTTTGCGGGTTACATTGAAGAAACGTTTCTGTTCTGGCGGGTTTGGTTGTGTTGGGGAGGTCTGACATGTATAAGAATGTCCCATGCTATGTCTCTTGAGATTAGACTGCACAGGTGCTAATGCATTTCTTGGACCATGTCCTTCCTCCATAGCAGGGTGAGACTGTAGGTATCTTTGAATATGGTCATAAGCTCCAGGTGGTTCAGCCTCATCTCCCTCATGAGGGTAGCCAGGCCCTGAAAACTGATCGATGTGTTGGCCTTGGCCTCTAAACCTTCCATACATGTCATAACCCGTTTGTAATCCAGCTCCCTGGTAAACTCGTGGTTCCTTTGCAAAGTGGCCACCCTGGGGCATTGCTCCCTCCATGTACTGGTTTCCTCTCATTGTTGGATGGTTTTGAGGTGGCATGTATTCATAATCAGGTATACTTCCGTAGCTATGTCTTTTAAAGCCAACCGTTTCATTCGGTCCTCTCATTTGCCTTCCATGCTCTATAAATTGAGGTTCCCCTCTATACTGCTGAGCAGGATGCAGGTTCATGTGCCTCTGAACAGAGGGATTTGCTTCTGTTGCACTGTGGATGGATTCACTTCTTAAGGGTAACATTTTGTAACCCAATTTCATTTGATCTTCTGTTGTACGTCCCGCCCATTCCATGCCCATAGCTGGATATTGTTTGTTAAACATACGTTTCTTTTCCATGTTGTAGTAGCTTTCAGGTTCACCAGCGTACTGTGGCATATTTGCCAAAACATTTTCAACAACGAGTGGCTCTGAATGGGCAAAGAGAATCCGAAATTCTTCATCAAAGGTGGTTACAAGCTGTCCCAGAAAAAGATGAGCAAGACAACGATGTATCTTCTCAAAAGACCACATGAAGCTGCAACACAAAGTGAGAAAATTTCTTAAATGACCACACCAACCAACACAACATACTAGGGCTGTCACTAATGATTATTTTGGTAATCGAGTAATCGGTCGATTATTCTAATCATTAATCGAGTAATCGATTATTATATAAAATATTTTTTTTTGTAGTAATAAAAAACAGACCTAAACGAACAATAGCCTTTAAAATGACTTGAAATACACTTATAATATCAATGAGGCAATAATTATTGCAAATTAATTATTTAAATAAAGTACCAAAAGCAAGTAATCATTTGCGTTCCCAGAAAAACGTTATTGTAAATATGCAGAGATGGAGTTCGAGAAATTCTACCCAAGTAAATGATAACAGTTAGTGTGGAGCAGCATTTACTGAGAACAGAGTGGCTCTAACTTGCACGTACCTACAAGATTGTAAATAATTAAACCTGCATTGCCTATATTAATTTAATTGATGCATAGTGTTTGTAAATTTACAATAGCATTATGCTTTATTATGATTATTAAATGGGTTTAATATATCATGCAGCCTTGGAAAATGGTCTAATAATGTGTTTCATCTATTCTCGTCTGTGGAATCCAGTATTTTAGTTACAATCAAGAATTTAGTCAAATTGAGTGCTCAAATTGACAGCCCTACAAAATTTACTTAAAAACATAAATCAAGTATTTTTATGGTTTACAAAAAACTGTCAAACGATAAAATGTACCCACCTATAGCTGCCACTTAATACAGCTCTGCAGTCTACGAGTATAAAGCGATCCATCATCTGACCTTTGAAGGTCTTTCCTGTTCGGCAGTAATAGGTACTACCAGACACAGTTCTTACCCGCATGAACTACAATAAAAAAGTATATTAATACATTTGTACCAATTTAAAGCAACCAACTTTTAAGTGTAACATCTGATGAGAAAAAATGTAGTCTTAGTAACGGTCACATATTGTTAATACAAAATAAGTCTGCGACAGTACTTTCCTATTATTTCCTATTATTATTATTATTATTATTTAAAAACCAATGTTAAGGCCATTAATTCATATGTTGATTTTGAGTAAATCTTTAAATTATTAGAAAATAGCTACAAATGAGCAAAACACTCTGAAGGACTACTCAACTTGTGATAAACACCTATGAAAAGTACCTACTTTTATTTCATCCAGATTCACCCTACAGTTGTTCACCATTGCAACAAAATGGTGAGCATTCAGTTCATCGAGAAGAACATAAACAGCCACACCACGTGTAGCTGCACCAAGGATATCAGAAAAGATGTCAACATCTGTAAACATATCCATCACCACAGCGATGACCTAGAACAGGAAGTAAAAATATATTACTCAAAAAAACAACAACAACAATGACATCAGAACAAGCTGAAGTTATTTTGTGGGGGAGGGGTGTGCTCGTAAAGTTTCAACATTGCAGGATAACCAAACATACAGTAAATGACAAAGAGGGCAATGTCAGATGAAAAGAGGTCGAGGGCAGGGACGACTGTCTGCTTTAATATTTGCTTAGACTTGGGTTCACCACATTGTCAACAATGTTGACCCTGTCTATGTCATATTAGACAAAAGTTCAGGCAAGAGAAAGAGACTGCCAAAGTAAAAAAAAAAAAAAAATTGCCTCAACTGTAAATTCAGTCAAACAAAAGTCCATTTTGGAAAAAAGGCATGATGCTTTTACAGTTCAGAAGCATCCTGTTAATGGCTTTATTATAGGCATCAGTACATGTAACACCAACTATTATATTACAGATCTTGTGTGAGTTTGGCATAAACTGATTTAGCACCTTTGGACAAATTGAAACAAGAAACTTATTGTTCGCAACTGATTTAATTGCCAGTTATAATGTCTAAACTGAGTTAAGTCAATTTAGTTGTACTTGCCAATTAAATCAAAGTCATCATTAAATACTACAACCCTAACAAGAGCATAATAGCTGTCATTATGTTAAGTTTAAACTGTTTAAACCCGCTGTGAAACTTGTGTGACCAGTTTGCTGTATGAAGCTCTTACTGCTGGTGAAAACAGCACCAAAGCGATTAAAATCTGAGAAATACTGGAAGACGGTCTGTATTTGCTGACTTCTGTCATGCACTAATAATATCTCACTTATTACTGCACTTGGACAGCATGCACAACTTACTTGTTGTGCATTCTTGATCATTCTTCGTACTTGCTCCTTGATACTGGGCATCTCTGGGTCAGATGGGTTCACCAATGTAGTGACCTCAGTGGGACCAACAAATCTGTATTGCTGTGGCCAGCCTAGATCCAGACTCGGCGCATCATGGTCTGAATGTACCGGCCAATAAGTGTCAGAAGAGCCATCTACATCTTCAGCCATGTATCTCCTCTCTGGTTGGGCGATGTGATGCGGAGCCTGCACCATGCTTTTGATATAGTCGATTTCCGAACGGGATAAGAAATCAACCACATCTGCTTCTTGAAGAAACCCATAGTAGCCCTCCAAGTCAGCTTCAATCAGGGCGTCAATCGCCAGTCGGTATTCCTCACGGTAATGTGGGGGCAGGTAGTTGGGGTCCAGGGGATTGTCCCCGGCAGAAGAGCACTGGGAACGATGAGCCATATTTACACCTGCACCAATGTAGATGAGAGAAGAGAATAATTAAAACCAGAAAAGATGGCAATGCACATTAACCCCACATGAGGGCAACCACTCAGTTTTTTCCTCAAGAGAATCAAACATGTGCCTACCTTATTGTAGGTGCACACATTTTTATATAAACAAACAAAGACAAAATTATGCTAGATACAATTAAAATCTATTTCTCACATAAATGGAAATGTGTAGGAGGCCTTTTAGGTTTCTTTAATTTTGTTTTTAAACACGTCTGTTTCAGTGATTAACATTACATTTCAAATCAATAAGCATGGTTATTACTAACTAATAAATGTTCCAAAAAGTCAGAAATCTAATGTAACATTTATACCATAAATTGACATAAATAAAAGTCATAATATTATATTATGATTTCATTTCATCCACCTACTTATATTTTTCATTATATATTTAGAAATAACTGTTAAAATAGTCACAAACTGATTTATTATCAGTTATAGTTATTTGTGCTCATTATACAGTCAAAAGTTTTTTAATGCTTTTTAAAATCTCTTTTGCTCACCAAGCCTGTATTTATTTGATCCAAAGTACAGTAAAACAGTAAACTTTTGAAGTATTTTTACTATTTAAAATAACCAATTTCTATTTGAATGTTTTAAAATGGATCTTATTATGTGATTTCAAAGCTGAATATTTAGCATTATTACTCTAGTCACACGAGACTTCAGAAATCATTCTAATATTCTGACTTACTGCTCAAAAAACATGTAGTATTATTATTATTATGTTGAAAACAGCTTAGTAGAATATTTTCAGGTTTCTTTTATAAATAGAGAGTTCAGAAGAACAGCATTTATCTGAAATAGACACCTTTTGTAATTATAAATGTATTTATCATCACTTTTGATCAATTTAAAGCATCCTTGCTAAATAAAAGTAATCATTTCTATTCTCACCTGTTTTAAATATTGATAATATTAATAATATTGCTAATAATAAATGTTTCTTTAACAGCATATTAGAATGATTTCTGAAGGATCATGGAGACACTGAAGAGTGGAGTAATGATGCTAAAAATGTAGCTTTGATCACAGGAATAAATTGCATTTATATTCAAATAGACAAAGTTGTTTTAAATAGTAAAAATATTTAACAGTACTGCTGCTTTTGCTTTATTTTGGATCAAAAAAAGAAAAAAAAAAGACATATTTAAATAAAACATTAAAAATCTTCCTGTTCAAAAACGTTTGACTGGTAGTGTATACTTAGGGTAGAAATAAAACAGTCATAATTGTGTGTCCCAAGAACATAATTAAGGTCTGAAAGGGTTAAATACAATACGTATACTATCACATTAGAAAAAAAAAAAATTATAAACGGACCAGGCGTCCATTTCAAGTCTAATAGCCACAAGTTAACACGTAAAGTGAAACGAAATCTGGACTTTAAATATTATAGTCTTTATAAAAAATGTCAAACAGTCGAAAACCACAAATCCTGTAAGTTACGTTATCAGTAAGTCATTCAAAATGTATCTAAATAGATCGAGTAAAGATCTCACATCTGCTTCAGAAACCTCTGGGTGTGTCGCAACAACAGAAAGCCCACCATTTAGGGGCTAAACTTGTGATATCCCTATTTATTTACATAGAAATCACAAATCAACTTAATCACAACCATGTTTTCGTTCTCCTGAGGGTCGACGCGACTCCGTTAGATTTTGTATTCGTGAATCGTGAAGCTTTGAAATCTTCGCAAACTTACTGCCAAGCAACATAAAAGTACAATTACGAAACTAAATCATGTGTTGACGTTTCCCCACACAGATTTAAAGTCGACTTACCAATCTAAAGTGCAGTTTTCGCTTAATTCCCTGTGTAAAATCCCTTCATCGATGTAAGACCGTCATGACGAAGGACAGACATAGCCTAACTTTCACTCCAGTGGAAGAGGAAAACACACGCACATCTCAGCCAACACACACACACACACACACACACACACACAGGCAAAACCTGTTTGTGTTAGCGCGAAAGACAAGATACAGTCCTGCAAAAAATAGGCGTCCATCTGTTCAAAAGACTTGGGCTACGTGAGTTTCTGGGTGGACGTTGTTTAGGACAGACACATATCATAACAGGATTGATTCCATAACATTATTGATTTCCATACGAGTATTAGGGTATATGCAAAGTTAATAATTCTCAGTCCTAGTCAATATTTAACTGAACACACGATCCTGATAGCAAAGACTTGATCTGGAGCTCAAAAGCAAGCAAATTTGAGAATATGTGTTGGCTGCACATACAGTCAGTCAGAGGTCACTGGAAAACTCCCACTGGCAATAACACAGATCTTCAACCTCAATACAAAAGCATGACATATCTTGAACTAATTCAATAGCTGTTCAATAGCAAAATATTTCAATTTTCTTCTGAATTGTAAATTCTAATGCACAAATAATACAATAACTTACTTAGACAAGGCCATACAACTGTTATAAACATGTCTAATATATTTTCTGGATAACCAGTGATTGACTTTACTTTGTATATACCAAACTTTTTATCTTTGTATGTGCAATTCAAGTGCTGATAAAATAATTGGGTCATATGAGCCTGAAATTGTTTGGCTGGTACAGAGTAACTTCTGTAAAGACAGAAAGAACCGTCTGTGTGACCAAAACTGAAATATGCAATGAACTAATTACAGTGCTATACACTACTAGTAAAAAAAAATTGAACAGTAAGATTTTTAATATTTTTAAAGAAGTCTCTTCTGCTCAGCAAGCCTGTATTTATCTGATCGAAAATACAGCAAAAGCAGTAATATATTAACAATGCAGCTTTGAAATCACAGGAATAAATTACATTTTAACATTTTAATTTCATTTTACTGCTTTTGCTGTACTTTGGAATAAAAAAACAAATGCTGGCTTTGGTGAGCAGAAGAGACTTCTCTAAAAACATCAAAAATCCTACTGTTCAGTGTATATGTAATAATTTATCACTATGCATGTTATTTATTTATTTATTTATATACATACATACATACATTATGTGAAAATGTCTGCTTGTACTTTCAATAACTGATCATCAGTATGCATGTTCTTTGTAATGCAATGTAAAATTCCCTTCATGTTATACATGAAGAAGTGATGTAAGTTCACAGCGACTTGTTGGTGGGTGTATGGATGATGACAGAATTTCAGTTAAAGCAAATGATCTGTGGAAGCCATGACTCGATTGGACTGACCACATTTTTTAAATCTACAAAAATGTAACATCCAGTTGGCTCACAACACAATGTGTGCTGAATAAGCATTACATATTTTCCTGGAAGCACAATGCTCTAAAATAACATAAACCCAGTGCTATTGTTACAATCTTGTTTGCAGAGTTTCAGAATAAGGGTGTGACATTTATGTATATGCCAACATCACCATGGGCAACAGAGATGAAATCACATCATTTCTACGCCAGAAGGTGTTCGGTGTGGTTGATCTGGAAGCAGTTAATCTTAGCCACTGAAGTGCGATTAGTTCCTCAAGGGGAAGCACTTTACTTCTTACTTTACTCCCATGCTTGGCCACAAAATGCTTGAACATTTCTCAAACCTGATTGTCAAATTCACCTTTATTTTAGGCATGCATTGTACAACTTTTTATTGCACTGATGTGGTAATATACAGCTGAAGTATACACCTTACAGAATCTCCAAAATGTTAATTAGTTTACCAAAGTAAGAGGGATCATACAAAATCATGTTATTTTTCTTTGTATAATCTTAGTTGTTTAAGCATTTTTGTGTATTTGAACCATTTCCAACAATGACTGTTTGATTTTGAGATCCAGTACTAAATAAAAAAAAACAAAAAAAACAAAACAAAAACATATTTAGGCAAAATAAGAAAAATGTGCACATCCTCATTCTGTTCAAAAGCTTTCACCCCTGACTCTTAATGGAATAGTTCACCCAAAAATGTAAATTTCCCCATGATTTACTCACCCTCAAGCCATCCTAGGTGTATCTGACTTTCTTCTTCCAGATGAACACAGATGGAGTTGTTTTAAAATTTTTCCTGGCTCTTCCAAGCTTTATAATGGTGGTGGATATTGACTGTTATTTTTGAAGCTCCAAAAACCCATGGATCCGCTTCAAAAGACATGTGTTAACCCCCCGGGAGGCCTATGGGTTAGTTTTATGACGGATATATCTGCTTTTTGGAGCTTCAAAATAATAGCCACTATCCACCACCGTTATGAAGCTCAGAAGAGCCAGGATAAATTTTAAAACAACTCCGACTGTGTTCGTGGAAGAAGAAAGTCATATACACCTAGGATGGCTTGAGGGTGAGTAAATCATGAGGTAATTTTCATTTTTGGGTGAACTATTCCTTTAATGCATTGTTTTTCCTTCTGACACATCAGTGAGTGTTTGAACCTTCTGTAATAGTTGCATAATTATGACTGCATTTTTTACACTGTCCTCAGTGTAAAAAAGATGCATCTCAAAATTATACAGTCATTGTTGGAAAGGGTTCAAATACACAAAAATGCTGAAAAAACAAAGAAAATGTGGGACCTGAAAGACTTTACTGAAGAACAGTGGGCAGTTTAATTGTTCAGGACAAACAAGGGACTCATGAACAACTATCACTAAACGAAAAAAAAAAAAAAACACAGCTGTGGATCATTCAGGTAACAACACAGTATTAAGGAATCAAGCGTATGTAAACTTTTGAACAGGGATCATTTTTATAAATTCAACTTATTTTCACTTGTGAAATATTTGTAAACGTCTTTCATGTGAAATCTTATTCAGGTCAGTACTAAATTTTATATGATTCCTCTTATTTTGGTCAAATAATTAACATTTTGCAGATTCTGCAAGGTGTATGTAAACTTTTAACTTTCCTTTAAATTTTAATCAAGCTATTTTGATTTATAGTCTGTACACAAATGTCTCAAGCTCACATGTATCAGACAGTAAGCTCTATTGATCCAATGTTTGTAGAGCTTACCTTATATAACGCTGTTGCATATGAATTAATTTCCCTTCCAAGTAAAACTTGGCTATGAGAGGGCTACAGGATATGATGTCATTTCTCAAGTGCATGCCTGAACAATCCCACATTGTTTCAACAGACACCGCCTAAAGCACATATTGCAAGCAGTGTTAAGGGTAAAGATGTACGTGAACTCAAACCTAAAAACATTCCAAGTACAAAAGTCACATGCTTTCAGAGATAGCTAATCCGCATGTGTTTATACCTGTTATGCTCATCACAGATCCTTAATACCGTACGAAATGTCTTGACAAGCACTGATTTCTTTTTTGTGCTGATATCCGAAAAGAACATATCAAAGGCGTAGCCCCTTGTATTATCAAATAATCAATAGCGATTAGTTGAGTCACAGTCAATGCTACTTGCTGTGGCATGTTAGAGGTAAGGAGTGTTAGAGGAAGGGTCAATCTTATCTTTAAGAGCATTTGACTGGACAAAAATATTGCTATGTTATGAATGCTAAAGGGTGAAACTTATGGAAAAAAGGTAACTGTGACCTTTTAATCTCACAATTCGAAGCTTTTTCTTGGAATTTGGACATTGGGAGATACAAACTAGTAATTTTGAGAAGAAGAGTCTAAATTGTGAGATATAAACTAGCACTTCTGAAAAGAAAAGTAAGCACTGTGAGAGAGAAAGTTGCAATTACCCTAATTTCTATGTTTTCTTCACATCTCTCATATTTCACCTCTGGCTTTTCACTAAAAAACAAATCATAAATTAGCTAAATTAGCATAGAAAATTACCACCAACCTTCTGAGGTAAAAATAGAAAGACTGTAAATGATTATACAGGATTTATTACTTTTTTGGGTAAATTTATTTGGTGACAAAAAAGAAAAACGGAATTGAGAGAAACTTAGAAATGCATTGTTTATATCTCACAATTCTGAAAGAAAAAAAACCTCAGAAATGTGCAATAAAAAGTCACAATTAACTCCCGAGGTAAAAGTAGAAAGACTGAAGGAAATGATTATACAGGATTTTACTTTTTTGTTTCTTATTCTGTGGCAGAAAAGAAAAACATAATTGATAGATATAAAGGTTACACTTTATTTTGATAGTCCACTTTAGACATTCTACTAACTGTAAGTAACTTTGTAGCTACATGTCCACTACTTGTCATCTACATATCAACTAAATCTCATTATTTGCAACTACATGTCAACTAACTCTCAGAGTAGACTGTTAGGGTAGGTTTAGGGTTAGTTGAATAAGTTGACAAAGAAAGTGTTAGAAGATATTAAGTAGACAGTCTACTAATACTCTACTAACTGCTAGTTGACAAAGTTAATTACTGTTAGTAGAATTTCTAAAGTGGACTATCAAAATAAAGTGTTACCAATGTAAACTCAAAATTGTGACAAAAAAGGTAGAATTCTGAGTTTATTTCTTGCAATTTGGTCTTTTCTCTCAGAATTGTGTTTATATCTCAGAATTGTGAGGAAAAAAGTCAGAAATGTGCAATAAAAAGTAGCAGTTACCTTTATGTTGCACTTAAAAACATAAAATGAACTTGTTTTGCATATACAGTATGCATTATATTTAAAAATATATTTTATATTTTGATAAATGTATTTTATATTTTGAAAAATACTGATATATAGATAAATTTTATATGCAGAGGCATTTACCAAGCAAACATTCTGCACTGTGCCTGCATGTAGTTCCACATCTCAAATGTAGTTCTGCATCTACAAAACATGCTGTAAGCCTTTGCAAACAAATAATATGAAAATAATGTTTTGGCCAGCGGCCAGTTTCATGCAAATAACAGCACTCCATCAATCTGTCAGAATCCTGTTGAATATTATTTGCATGCACTGAAAAGAGAGGAAGGGCTGTATTAGCAGCAATAATACTAATTGAACAGCATTTATATGTCAACATAATGTCATCAAATTATTGATGTTTCTTCAACTATAGGCACATCTAGCCCAATATACAATATTACATTTATTCTCTAAATATTTAAATATACTCTATTATCTAACTTCACAGCAAAAAAACATATCCTAAACACAAAAACAAATGGTGGCCAAAATTATTTCACTTTATAACATTATTTTTTCACGAGCTAAAAAATGGTTTTAAGTCAGTTATTCCTATCTTTTGCTGTAGTGTGTCAGTTGGAAACGTCAGTTTACATTTACAAACATTGATTTTGCCAATAATCCAGTTGGACAACAGCCAGTGCTTCACACAGAGATCTGATCTCATCAACATCCAGTCTGTCTGGAATTACATGGACAAACTGAGATAGACTAAATCCAGAAGAACTATGGCAAAGTCTGCTGATTTGATTTAATTTAGTTAATAGAAGTTAATTGACAAAGGAAATCTATTTATGACATTATTTTTGACAGCATCGTAATTTTACATTTTTACACAATTTTTAAGTGCTTAAAACTTTAACAGTACTGTAGCTTTGCAGGTAGGATTCTTGAAGCATCTTTGAGACGTTGCCACAGTTCTCCTGGATTTAGTCTGTCTCAGTTTGTTCTGTTTCTTAATGTCATTCCAGACAGACTGGATGATGATGAGATCAGATCTCTGTGTGGAGCACTGGCCGTTGTCAGACTCCTTGTGCAAACAAAAATCTCACTGGATTATTACAATTAATGGCAAAATGAACGTTTGGAAATGTAAACTGATATTTCCTACTGACACTCTACAGCAAAAAATAGAAATAACTGACTTAAAACATTTTTTTATCTGGTGAAAACACTAGTGTTCTAATCATTTTGGTCACCACTGTATAATCAACTTTTTTTACAAAGTTGCTTGATTGGAAATGGAAATCTTATTGGTATCTTAATTTCTCTGTCTCATATTTCAACTCCAGCTTTTTGCTGAAAAACAAATCATAGATTAGCAAAATTAGCATAGGAAATGACCACCTCCCTCCTGAGGTAAAAGCAGAAAGACTGTAATTAATTACTACACAGGATTTAATATACATGAGACACAAATACACTTTCACATCTGCCTTATAATTTGATTTGAGGACATGCTAATGGATGTGAACTAGAAATACCATTAATGGTCAGAAGGGGAGGGCTGCAACTACTTTCCAAAGTACTTACTGGGCTCACAAAGATTGCGCAAAACAGGACAGTCGTTATATAAAAGTATATTTACCACAATTGTCTAAGTGACTAACACACAACTGTCTGTCGTGTTTTTAGAGTTGCTAGGCATTTTATGTTTTGGTTTAATGTTTCCAGTTTGTTTGTGCAGTGTTTTTTATGTGCTTTTTATGTCCTGTCTTGAATTAAAATGCGTAAAATGAAATTAATAGTCTGGTAGGTAATAACAAAAGCACTCTTTTAACACTCTTTTATCGAGTAGGATTTGTGGTTTAGATAAAATGGTAATATTATGTCAAAGTTTAAAACACAAATACAGAAGAAACAAATGTTGATTTATCTATTCCTGTTCAACTCTCTTACCTGCACTTGACTTTTTCCTCAAGGGCAGCTACTGGGGAAGGCTGTCTGCATCGTATCATGTAACCACTCTGAGGTGCTTCAGGGTTCAGTGCTCGACCCACTTCTTTTCTCAATTTACCAATCCTCTTTTTTATTAAAGTATACACTTCTCCATGGCTTCTTAACCTGGGGGTCTAATGACATGATAATCATACACTGAATTATCAGATTACAATGATTCATTTATTATATTTTTTTTTAAACAGTGCAAAAAGGAAACACTTACAACCCAAGCATGTCAGCAGGTTCAGACTAGCTGTGTTACAAGTGTGACCAGTTTTGCACTTGGAAGAGGAAAATGTACTTCTTAGAAAAAAAGAAATCTAATTTGTGTAAAGATGATTGTAGATAAGTTCCCCCCATATTTTTTAATTTTTCTGGTACATGTGCAAGTGTTTATGCGCAACGCAGGTGAATACAGGTAATGTGGGATGCTCAGGTGTTGTACACTTCTTATTTTTCCTCTATAGTAGCATTTTTTTTTAGCTATATTTAGAATGGAACTGTGTGAAGGGCTAAGCCATTTGTCATCTTTTATTACAATGCTAGTGACAAATTACCATAAGGTGTTCCACTTTACCTATTCATTCTATACATACTGTACACACACCTCCATATAAAAAATATCAGGTCAGACCTACAAAAGGGTGAAAGCAGAGAGAAACACAGAGCGACAGACGAGACAGGCTTCAACTTTACAGAACACACCTCATAAAATAATGTGATATGGCATTCCCCTTCTCAGGTTATAGGCCTTCATCAACCTTCATACTGTGTGTAAACAAATCCAGGTTGCTTGAAGCACCGGTTATAGAAATATGCAAGTATGATTAGTCTAAACAAGAGTTGGCTAAATATGAGCTCGCTGTGACTGAACTACATTGGACGAATGGGAAAAAATGAGTTAGCTATTTTTTGTGGACTTTTGGATTCTTGATTTTCCACAACTCATTTGGGGAACCAGTCCAGAAATCCACAAACGCCTCTAGCTTTAATCCAATGCAGAACAGTAACAAAAAGAAAGCCTAGTTCACAGTGTTGCACACATAGTTTCTTGTTCAGCATTGGTCAGACCTGTTCATTCAACAAGCTTGTAAAAAAGTTGAGTGTGAATTCAGTACAGCAAACATGGCACGGTGTTGAAGTGGAAGATTTACAGCTCAACCCAGAGGGGAAGGGAGCTGGTTTCAGGTATTACTTACATTTGCATTCAAAATATGAAAAAACAAAGAAACAAAATTCCTCACATACCTACATGTGAACGAGCGAGAAAAGGCATATTTGTCTAGCCGCAGGAAGCTCAACCTCTGCAGAATGAAGTGTGGATGAGTTGGAAACACTGGATGTGACTTCTGTATTGTAGCTCATTGTTATCCATTTCTCTAGAACTGATCTCTGTAATTGACAAGAGGATAATGAAGAGTCATTGTAAAAGATAGTTCACTCAAAAATCTCACTCAAGTCAAAAGTTTACATACACCTTGCAGAATCTGCAAAATGTTAATCATTTGCCCAAAATAAGAGGGATCACACAAAATTCATGTTATTTTTTATTTAGTACTGACCTGAATAAGATATTTCATACATAAAGTCCACATTATAATTTTTTTTGTTTAGTGATAGTTGTTCATGAGTCCCTTGTTTGTCCTGAACAGTTAAACTGGCCACTGTTCTTCAGAAAAATCCTTCAGGTTTCACAAATTCTTTGGTTTTTCAGCATTTTTTGTGTATTTGAACCCTTTCCAACAATGACTGTATGATTTTGAGATCCACCTTTTCACACTGAGGACAACTGAGGGACTCATATACAACTATTACAGAAAGTTCAAACGCTCACTGATGCTCCAGAAGGAAAAACGATGCATTAAGAGTTGAATACTTTTGAACAGAATGAAGATGTAAACATCATACTTTATTTTTTCCCATTTTGTGCTGCCATTCAGATGCTACAGAAGATACTTGCATGTTCCTCAAAAGACAAAAGAAGTTAAATTTACCCTGATCTTCAGATTCAAAAAGTCTTCACCCCCGGCTCTTAATGCATTGTGTTTCTTTCTGAAGTATCAGTGGGCATTTAAACCTTCTGTAATAGTTGCTTATGAGTTCCTCAGTTGTCCTCAGTGTGAAAAGATGGATCTCAAAATCATATAGTCATTGTTTGAAAGGGTTCAAGTACACAAAAATGCTGAAAATTTGTGAAACCTTTTTCACTAAACAAAAAACACAGCTGTGGATCATTCAGGTAACAACACAGTATTAAGAATCAAGTGTATGTAAACTTTTGAAAAGGGTCATTTTTATAAATTCAACTACTGTTTTCTCTTGTGAACTATATGTAAATGTCTTTATGTGAAATATCTTATTCAGGTCAGTACTAAATAAAAAATAACATGCATTTTATATGAGCATTTTAAATAAAATTATCATTTTGCAGGTTCTGCAGGGTGTATGTAAACTTTTGACATCAACTGTATGCCTTAAATTTTGGTCTACTCATCATATAAAGCTATCATATCTTCTATGAGCTCATTTACTCACACAAAATATGTTTGTGTTCCACAGAGATGCATGAGGTTGAGTAAAACATGACAGAATTTTAATTTCTGCATATTTTTTATGCATTGTTTTTAAAATGTATGTTTGTTACTTTAAAAAATGTTTTAAGAACGTTAAATTAAGCTAAACTCTTTTAAGACAGCATACACCTTATATTCATGAAACAAAAAAGATATAAGACAGATCCATGAAACATAAAAAGATACAAGACAGGTTGCATGCTTGCATTGTGGTCTATGACTCATTGCAGATAACTCGGTACACTCAGTACAAAATTATTTTTACATTCGTAAAAGAATTTTTATTGAACTGGGTCATCTCGCAAGCCTAGAGCTTCTTCCCTCAACTAGGAAGCATTACACAATCACTCTTGTCTTCTGCCCCCTGCTGGCTGTTTTGTGACGCTACAGTTGAAGTAGTTCAAATGTATTCCCTTAAAAGCCATAAAAATGCACATTCAATGTGCACTTTAAAAAACAGACGCCTTTCTGTTGCTGTGACAAAGCATTCAGTCTTCAAACAAAAGCAACTATAATACACAAAGCCTATTATACTTTGGATTCATAATAAAAGATTAGATTAGATTAGATTTCACTTTATTGTCATTGTGCAGAGTACAAGTACAGAGCCAAGGAAATGCAGTTAGCATCTAACCAGAGGTGGGAATAGCAATATGCATGTAAATAAGTAAAAATATATAAATGTATATAATTTTGTATACACAATATGATTTTTACAAAGTGTGCAAAGTTTGAGGTAGAGAAGCAGAACCCAGTTTGATGCAAGTGGTTGTAAATACAAGTTGCAAATGACATAGCAAATGCATTATACAGAATAATTCTAGAAACACTGAATATGTATATATGACATACGTATAATGCAAATGGCACTATAAGGTAGATGTGGTATATGAGGTAGCATATAATAAAGGCAGAGGCTATTTGCACTAAGTGTAAATAGTAATTGGATGCTATTTACACTAAGTGAAAATAGCATATTTATTTAGCGAGATATGCTATTTACTCTAAGTGCAAATAGCAATAGATACTATTTACATTAAGTGCAAGTAGAAAGGGGTTCTATTTACACTTAAGGATTTTCTGCTATTTATAATACTTATTGCAAATTGATGCAATTATTACTATTGTATTATATTAAAACAGTATTCAGTAATTATGCATTGAGTGTAAATTATTATTTTAATTCAATATATTAAATGGATGCAGCCTTAGTAGGACAATACGCCCACTATGTCTAAAGGATGTAAATATTTTAGGGACCTTATAGTGCAAGTTAATCACATTGTGCACATCAACAGACCTCAGATAAAATGGCACAGAGTGGTGTGGAGCTGACAGCACCTTCTCCACAAGCATGAATTGTCTAAAATAGCTGACACAGAGCAGTATTTCACTAGTTGTTTACTTGTTTCCTTACCAAACTAGCAATCTGCAAACCACATATGCACCATTGACGCTGAAGGCTACCATAAATTAAAATAACAGCTCTACATTTTTAACTAGACGTATTCAGTTATTTGTGACTCTTTATAGAGATAGATGCGTTCAAAAGATTTCCTACTGAACTGTCACTAACTGAATTGCAGCGGTCAAACCATTTAAATCGTGTATTAAGCTACAAACACGATCCTAATGCACAATGTTTCCATCGTACATGCATTTTAAGCTGCAACTCGTCTTTTTAATGAAGTGTTTTCGCTAACGTTAGCAGTCAACCGTTTACCTCACCTGATCGTTCGTAGATTTGTGCTGGATGTTATCTTTGGAATTGTAATATGAATATTGTATTTATAAACATCATACTTTTTCGCTTTTTTTAGTTAATGTCATAAAACTAGCGAGCTAAGCCAGTAGTAGGTCTGACAGTGTCCAGTAAACATGGCTTAAGAAGCGAAAAGCGGCGGAACAGACAAACTGATTCAATTAAGTGAGTCATTTACGTTGGAACCGGTTACATTGATTCAATCTCCGATTCAGTTAAACCCCGCCTCGTAAAATGATTCAGTGTTTTGAAGCGCTCCAATCATTCAAGTCCCGATGTGAAATGATGGTTCACGAATCATTAATTTAGATCGGGACTACAAAGCACGGATCACGAATCATTTTTAGATCGGAACTTCAGAGCAGGTTCGCGAATTGGATGATTGCGGGGTGCGAATCGCGAATCATTTGATTCAGAGCGGAACATCGGAGCGGGTTTGCGAATCATTTGATTCAGATCGGGACTTCCGAGCAGGTTCGTGAATCATTTGATTCAGATCGGGACTTCGGGGCCGGTTCATAAATCATTTGATTCAGATCGGGACTACCGAGCGGGTTCGTGAATCATTTGATTCAGATCGGTACTTCGGAGCGGGTTCATAAATCATTTGATTCAGATCGGGACTTCCGAGCGGGTTCGTGAATCATTTGATTCAGATCAGGACTTCGGGGCCGGTTCATAAATCATTTGATTCAGATCGGGACTTCGGAGGGGGTTCGTGAATCATTTGATTCAGATCGGGACTTCGGAGCGGGTTCATAAATCATTTGATTCAGATCGGGACTTCGGAGCGGGTTCGTGAATCATTTGATTCAGATCAGGACTTCGGGGAGGGTTCATAAATCATTTGATTCAGATCGGGACTTCGGGGCCGGTTCATAAATCATTTGATTCAGATCGGGACTACCGAGCGGGTTCGTGAATCATTTGATTCAGATCGGTACTTCGGAGCGGGTTCATAAATCATTTGATTCAGATCGGGACTTCCGAGCAGGTTCGTGAATCATTTGATTCAGATCAGGACTTCGGGGCGGGTTCGTGAATCATTTGATTCAGATCGGGACTTCGGGGCCGGTTCATAAATCATTTGATTCAGATCGGGACTTCGGAGCGGGTTCGTGAATCATTTGATTCAGATCAGGACTTCGGGGCCGGTTCATAAATCATTTGATTCAGATCGGGACTTCGGAGCGGGTTCGTGAATCATTTGATTCAGATCGGGACTTCGGAGCGGGTTCATAAATCATTTGATTCAGATCGGGACTTCCGAGCGGGTTCGTGAATCATTTGATTCAGATCAGGACTTCTGGGCCGGTTCATAAATCATTTGATTCAGATCGGGACTTCGGAGGGGGTTCGTGAATCATTTGATTCAGATCGGGACTTCGGAGCGGGTTCATAAATCATTTGATTCAGATCGGGACTTCGGAGCGGGTTCGTGAATCATTTGATTCAGATCAGGACTTCGGGGCGGGTTCGTGAATCATTTGATTCAGATCGGGACTTCGGAGCGGGTTCATAAATCATTTGATTCAGATCGGGACTTCGGAGCGGGTTCGTGAATCATTTGATTCAGGAGTGTCAGGGAAATAGTAATAAAGCATTTCATTAATTAATAGCTAATTGTACAATAAAAACAGACATTTATAAATGTGTTAACAAATTATTTTATTAATATGTAAGTAAACTGACTAAATTGGAAAGTAGGCCTAATTAATTGTTAGATTTTTTTTTTTTTTGAGAAATAAATGCAGTAATTGTAAAAATAATTTATGAATGAAATATTAATCCATCAATAAATCTTTCAAATTGAAAAGGGATTTACGAAAAACAACATAAAACACTCAATAAATTTAAATCAATTCATACTATTTCGGTGACACTCCTGGTCCTCTAACCATGTTCCAAAACCATGATTAATTTGTGGTTACCATGGTTTAACTATATATGTTTAACAAAACATTGGATAGTTTCAATATACTTGTCTAGATCAACTTTAAATAAAAAAAAATTTAGAGCCAGATTTTTGCTTGTGTAGGCTATGTGAAATTTAGCTAGCAGATAACCCAAATTAAGTTTTATTTTCCTATATTCTCTTACGTGTAGTCAAACAATCCAAAGAACACATCTTTAAAACAGAAAGAAAAGTAATTTACACCACTTCGGCCCCGTCTACTACTACGTCACTCCAAGCATTGACGTCGGCGGATGCAGTTCTTCCACCAGCCAATCACAGCACTCGGGGGGCGGGCGCTCGCCATTCGCGCCTGAAGTTCAGCGGGTCTCACATGAGACGTAAACAAACATTCACGTGTTTGAAAGTGCGTGTATTTGATGTAGTGAACGAGTGCCAGTTCATGTGAATGTGTTTGTTTGTTTATGTAGAGTAAATGAGTGAGAGTTAATCATGGCGGGAGTCATCCGCAGACTCGATGAGACTGTAGTGAACCGCATCGCAGCCGGAGAGATTATCCAGCGGCCTGCCAATGCGATCAAAGAAATGATGGAGAACTGGTGACAAATCTTTTTTTTTTCTGTCTGATGAGATGTTATTAATTGACTTGTATATATGTATATGGGAACTGTTATTTGAAAGGACACTAGTATGTCAATTACTGCACCCAATATGAGACGATATTTTGTTTTAAATCGTCAGTTTGGATGCAAAAGCCACAAGTATCCAGATAACAGTGAAAGAGGGCGGACTGAAGCTCATCCTCATTCAGGACAACGGCACTGGCATTAGGGTAAATCACTTAACAGTTATTTTTACACTGCATGCATTGGTGGACATTGTTAAATGACAAATTTCTTATTTTGGAGGTTGTTGCGTTTTTAATTTTTGCAGAAAGATGATATGGAAATAGTCTGTGAACGTTTTACAACCAGCAAGCTTCAGTCTTTTGAGGACTTGTCATCAATTGCAACATATGGATTCAGAGGAGAGGTAAAAATCACTTCAGCTGACCAAAGTGCATTTAATGATCAAATGAACTAAATCAAGTCTCTTCTTCATTTATAGGCTCTCGCCAGCATAAGTCATGTAGCCCATGTGACAATCACTACAAAAACAGTCGATGCAAAATGTGCCTACAGGTAATGTTTTTATTTTATATTATATAACACATTTTATATACACTACCAGTCAAAGTTTTAAGATTTTTGTTTTTTTAAGGAAGTCTTTTCTGCTCACCAAGCCTGCATTTATTTGATCCAAAGTACAGCAAAAACAGTACAATTCTGAAATATTTTTACTATTTAAAATAACTGTTTTCTATTTGAATATCTTTTAAAATGTAATTTATTCCTGTGATCAAAGCTACATTTTCAGCATCATTACTCCAGTCTTTAGTGTCACATGATCCTTTAGAAATCATTCTAATATGCTGATTTGGTTTTTAGGAAACATTTTTTTTGTCATTATTAGTGTTGTTTTCAATATTTAAAACAGTGGAGTAAATTCAGGATTCTTTGATGAGTAGAAAGATCCATAAATCAGCATTTATCAGAAATAAAAAGCTTTTGTTTTTTGTAGCATTATACACTATATAATTTAAAAGCTTGAAATGTTTTTTTCCATGCTTTAAATTGATTAAGACATTTATAATGTTACAAAGATTTGTTTTTCAGATAAATGCTAAATTAACTTTCTGTTCATCAAAGAAACCAGAAAAATTCAGAAAAAAAAACAGGAATACATTACATTTTAAAATGTATTCAAGTAGAAAACAGTTACTTTAAACTGACATTTAAAATATGTCAAAATTGTACTGATTTTGCTGTACTTTGGATCAAGTAAATGCAGGCTTGGTGAGCAGAAGAGACTTCTTTCGAAAACATTAAAAATCTAACTGTTCAAAAACTTTGGACTGGTAATGTATTGTTATACAATTATATATTTTATTATATATTTTAGCAGACATGGAGAATGTAGAGTAAATATACCGCAGCTCAATAAGTATATTATTTCATTTATTATGCATTATTATTATTTTTTTTTCTAAAGTGGTCTAACTTTGGTTTTGTTTACAGGGCCAATTACTGTGATGGAAAGCTAAAAGCTCCTCCTAAACCCTGTGCTGGAAACCAGGGGACGTTGATTTCTGTAGGTTGACCTGCCTTTAGTCATTTTTGACACTTTTTCCCGCAATTAATCCATTTGTATTGCAGGTCGAGGATCTGTTCTATAATGTATCTACCCGACGGAAAGCCCTGAAGAGCCCAAGTGAGGAATATGCTAGAATCGTTGAGGTTGTGAGCAGGTGTGTTCGTGAGATCCAGTAGGTTTTGTGTTTTGCATTAAGATCCTGAATGTTTATCCATGTCAACCTGTATGTATTTCTTGTCATACAGATACGCCATTCACAACTCTGGGAAAAGTTTCTCTGTCAAGAAGGTGAAATGCTCATTTCATAAAACCAAAAACATTTTTGCTCATTAAATGAACAGAAACTGAAATAAAATGATGATAAACAAACTTACACTCATTTAATTCAGTTAGTCGTCAGTTAATGACAAAACCAATAACATTTTGAAAACTTTAACAAAAATTAAAATGAAAACATAAAATATATTTTTTAAAAATACTATAATATTATACTGATACTAACACACATTTAAAGAGTAAATTGTATTTAAACTTGTGTTATAACTTCTGTATTTTAGCAAGGTGAGATGGTTGCAGATGTGAAGACCCTTCAGAACGCCTCTGTGCTGGACAACATTCGTGCGGTGTTTGGTGTAACTGTTAGCAGGTAGTTTTATTTGACTATTTTCAGGTAGTTTGAACCTTATTTTAACTAAGACTTGTATGGCTTAATATAATATAAATTATGTCTCTTATTGAAATATGTAGTAGAAAACCCATGAAGTTAGTTAAAAAATCCACATCGTTTTATACATATTTTGGACTATGGCACCAGGGTTTGAAATTAACACCCGCCAAATGCGGGTAAAAATCAGCTGTGGCGGGTGACGCTTTCAAATCTCTAGCCAATTTGGTGGGTTACTTTTGGTAAGTTATGTTCACTCATTAATTTCTTAGGGAAGTTCATGCAAGGAATCTGTGCAGGTTTAGTGCAAATACTTAACTTTAGTGCATTTAGAAATACACAACTATTTCTAGCCAAGTCTTATGACTGCGCATGCGCATTGGCTGGTCTAGCCTCAGGTTTCTATGACAGATTTGTCTCTTTCATTTAGAAGGTGGGACTATTCCTTCATATTGCGATTGTAGTTTCTCCCATTCATAAGTATATGAGTGAACCGTCATTGTGTTTCATTAGTCTTTGTTTTAAAATAACAATTAAAATAAAACACTTTCTAACAAAGATTAAATATTTGTATTTACCTGCATGCCATGTGACCATTAATCAACATCAAAGAAACCGTGAACATGCAAATGTGAAACTTAATTATTGGAATATTTCTTTTAAAGTAAATATATTTGGTGAATAAGGTTTATATGATAAAATGTTTGGGGATGCCTGCATTGCATGTAAATACGAAATAACGTTGCATTTTAGTATGAAAGACAAAAGCCTTCCAAAGACACAATAATACATGGTTAAAAAAACCTACAGAGTGAAAATTCAAATAAAAATGAATGTGTTCATCAGTAGCTGATGCAATGTTGAAACCCTTTTGCAAATCCAGTGGTCAAATGCTGTCGCCACATGACTAATGACTAATCCACAAAACTTTCTGAATGTATAATCAGTAGAGAAATTAGGGGGAATCAATGAATTCTGAATAATTTATTGCTATTGTGTGAATAATATGTAATCATGTAATCCATAAAAAAAGTAACTGTAGTCTGATTATGAGTACTTTAAAATGTAACTTACTCTAATAACAAGTAGTTCTTTTTTGGAATCTGATTACGTAATCCAGATTACATGGAATCACTTGCTGCCCAGCTCTGTCTACTACATATTTCAGTAAGAGACATGATTTACATTATATTAAGCCATACAAGTCTTAATACCCAAGTTCCCTTTAAATAATGGAGTAAAGCAAACATTCATATGTGTGTTTCAGGGAGCTGATTGAAGTTGAGTGTGAGGATCAGAAACTCGCTTTTAAAATGAAGGGCTACATCTCCAATGCCAACTACTCTGTCAAGAAATGCGTCCTTATCCTTTTTATCAACCGTATGTGTTATGAGTTTTTAAAAGCATTGGAAAAATCTGAGTTGCCTTTATGACGAATAATTACTCTGTTGTCTTCTAGATCGCTTGGTGGAGTCTAGTGCCTTGAAGAAAGCAATTGAGACTGTCTACACTGCTTATCTACCCAAAAACACTCATCCTTTTCTTTATCTTAGGTAAATCACTTTGTGGAAGCATACACTATCGTTTACAGGCAGAGTTGTGGACTCAAGTCATAAGACTCGAGACTTGACTCGGACTCAAGTCACAAAATTGATGACTTGTGAGTTGACTCGACATAATCAAAGAAGTCTTGAGACTTTGACGGCAATGACTCGAGACTTGACTTGGACTTGAACCCTGTGGCTCGGCAAGTCTTTATGGCTATATCTTCAAAAAAAAATCAACAGATTTCTAGGCTGGTTACTGAAGCATATGATTACAATTGTATGATTAGCACAGCTTTGGCACTAAGCCAGAGAGAGACTCGCTTAGTGAGTGCTTGTATTGTTTTTATCCACATAATTAGGGTGATTAGGTCCTCTTTTTTGACTTAAAAAATGTGTCTGGCTGGGATTCCTAAATCGCCCCAAATGTCCGGGATTTGGTTTTGCTTTCTACAGTCTGCATTCATTGTGTGCGTTTTTGTATTAAAGCTTTGCACGGGAGTCGCTATCTATAAGCGGAGTATTTAAATCGCTTCAGATGCAGCTCATGTTGGATGTAGGGTTGCCAAATCTGCATTTTTTCTACTTTTCTATTTGAAATATTGCATAAATTCCATTTGACTGAAATGCTTGTATTGAAACATTTTACATTCTACCTGTGATAAAACTGTGGTAGATGTTAGTTTTGTGAAGGATGGCCACTGTGGTAGCTGTTTATGATCAATCTGCATAGCGGTGACTGTAAAATATGTAGTTTTGGTATGTAAATGACATATTTTGATACCAAAACTAGGACCACAACTGATCTAATTGATTCATTCAAATCACTGAATTATAAACAAATGAAACGGTGGACTTTAAATTTATAAATGATTAATTCAGTTAGGCCTATATTTGTTCACAAACAATGATTAATTCCTCAATGAAACACCACTGATTATTGTATCTTTGCAATTATTCTTACTATAGACTATTATTGACTTTAAATTTACTGTAGTAATTAATACAGAGACACTAATTTGGGCAAATGGCACTAATGACTTGTTTAGGACTTGTTGAGGACTTGCAACTCGACTTGGACTTGACTCAAGACTTGAATGCAAAGACTTGAGACTTACTTGTGACTTGCAAAACAATGACTTGGTCCCATCTCTGTTTACAATAATGTATCACCTCTGTATCACAAAAATATTTAGCAGCACAACGGTTTTCAACATTGATGATGATGAATGTTTCTTGAGCAGCAAATCAGCATATTAGAATGATTTCTGAAGGACCATGTGACACTGATAACTATGTAAATGTAATTCAGCTATGTAAAAATGCTTTTCTATTATTTTAAAACCGCTTTCATCCTGAAGTTTAGAGATTGCTCCTCAAAACATTGATGTGAACGTTCACCCCACCAAGCACGAGGTGCACTTCCTGCATGAAGACAGCATCATCGAGAGCATTCAGAAACACATCGAGAGTAAACTGCTCGGCTCCAACTCCTCACGCACGTACTTCACACAGGTGAAACTTCAATTTCAGGAATAATATTTGACATCTTCTAATCCGACCAACACTTTACTCATTTGCATGATCCATAGACTCTGCTTCCAGGACTTTCGGCGTCTAGCGGTGCGACAAAAGCCTCTAGTTCTTCAGCAGATACCCAGGAGCGTGTATATGCCCATCAGATGGTCCGCACTGACAGCAAAGTCCAGAAGCTGGATGCGTTTCTCCAACCATCAGCTTCATCGTCTGCTGCTCAGAGCAAGTCAGATAAAACGTCCAGCTCTTCGTCTGCCGCTCAAGGTTCAGCCGAACCAGACGACTCGGAGCTGCTGACTGTTGTTGATGTTGTGGAGCCATGTGATACTGAGGATCAACAAACAGACAGTCAACCTCCTTCTGAAGAAGCACCACCGAGGTGAAATGCAGAAAACTGTTGATAAATATTCAAAAATTTAAATTCTCTCATTAATTACTCACCCTCATGTTGTTCCAAACCTGTAAGACCTTTTTTCCTCTTTGGAACACAAATTAAGATATTTTTGATGAAATCCGAGAGCTTTCTGACCCTGCATAGACAGCAATGCAACTACCATGTTGAAGGCGCAGAAAGTTAATAAGGAGTTTGTTAAAATAGTTTCTTTAAAGGCATAGGTTCACCCAAAAATGAATTACTTACCCTCATTCCAAGACCTTCGTTCATCTTCAGAACACAGATTAAGATATTTTTGATAAAATCCAAGAGCTTTCTGTCCCTGCAACTACCACGTTCAAGGCCCAGAAAGGTAGTAAGGGCATCATTAAAATAGCCCTTGTGACATCAGTGGTTCAGCTGTGATGTTATGAAGCTACGAGTATACTTTTTGTGCGCAAAGAAAACAAAAATAATGAATTCAACAATTTCTTCTCTTCTGTGTCGACGCAAGGGTCAGAAAGCTCTCAGATTTCACCAAAAATATCTTAACTTGTGTTCCAAAGATGAACAGAGGTCTTAGGGGTTTGGAATGACATAAGAGTAATTAATGTCAGAATATTCATTTTTGGGTGAACTTTCCCTTTAAACTATTTACTACAAAACAAATGTCCAGGTAAAAAGAGTAACTTTTAACACACAGTGCATATTGACACTAAGTTTTCACAATGCAAGCTTTTTTTGACAAGGCTTTGAGAAGAATACCACTGTTTGGCATTAAACTGTTAAAGTTGTCTACAAAAATAGCAGAAGATCAACCTGTTTGTTCGGTCTGTCTTTCAGGAAAAGGCCTCATGTTGAGGAGGTGAAGGAGGAGTTGACCGCTGCCTCTCTACCCAGGAGACGCGTCATTAAACTGACCAGCATAAAGGAGCTTCGGGAAGACATTGAGCAGGAAACTCACAAAGGTTAAACAATATCCACTTACAGACTGAAATTATAGCCTTATTATACCTGCTTGTTCAAGAAGCATTTCTTCTTATCAGTGTTGAAAACAGATGTGCTGCTTAATTATTATTATTTTTTGTTAAAACTACTATAAATGTTTTCAATGTTCTTTGAAGAATAGAAAGTTCAAAAGAACAGCATTTATTTGGGATAGAAATTGTTTGTAACATTATAAATGTCTTCACTGTCATTTTTGATGTATTTAATGCATCATTGCTAAATAAAAGTATTTATTTCTATATATATTAATTATACAGTTAAAGTCAAAAGTTTATATATACCTTGCAGAATCTGCAAAATGTTAATTATTTTAGCAAAATAAGAAGGGTTATTTTTTTATTTAGTACCAACCTGAATAAGATATTTCACATAAAAGATGTTTACATATAGTCCACGAAAGAAAAGAATAGTTGAATCTAATGAAAAAAGTTTGTGTTACACTTGATTCTTAATACTTTGTTGTTACCTGAATGATCAACAACCGTTTTTTTTTTGCTTAGTTATAGTTGTTCGTGAGTCTGAAAGCCTTCAGGTCCCACTAAATCTGTGTTTTTTCAGCATTTGCATCATGTTTCCTTCTGAACCTTCTGTAATAGTTGCATTTGAGTCCCTCAGTTGTCCTCAGTGTGAAAAGATGGATCTCAAAATCATAGAGTCATTGTTTGAAAGGGTCCAAATACACAAAAATACTGAAAAACCAAAGAATTTGTGGGACCTGAAGAATTTTTCTGAAGAACAGCAGGCAGTTTAATTGTTCAGGACAAACAAGGGACTCATGAACAACTATCACTAAACAAAAAACACAGCTGTGGATTATTCAACTATTATTTTCTTTTGTGGACTATATGTAAACCCTTTTATGTGAAATATTTTTTTCAGGTCAGTACTAAATAAAAAATAACATGAATTTTGTATGATGCCTCTTATTTTGTTAAAATAATGAATGTTTTGCAGGTTCTGTAAGGTGTATGTAAACTTTTGACTTCAACTGTATATAATGTAATGAATGTAGTGTTGACATGAATGTTGTTCAGTTTACCAGCGGTTGGAGTCTTGTGTCCTTCACAGGTTTACAGGATCTGCTCCAGGATCACTCATTTGTAGGTTCAGTCAATCCTCAATGGACTCTAGTGCAGCACCAGACCAAACTCTACCTGCTCAATACAACCAAACTCAGGTTAGAATCAGATCAATTACTGACTATACTTTCAAAGTTGATTATATTAGTTTTTTTCTACTGATTTTTATAATATAGGTGGCCCTGGACCACAAAACCAGTCATAAGTAGTACAGGTATATTTGTAGCAATAGCCAAAAACACACTGTATGGGTCAAAATTATTGATTTTTTTTTTTCTTTAATGCCAAAAATCTTTAGGATATTAGGTAAAGATCATGTTCCATGAAGATATTTTGTAAATTTCCTACCGTAAATGTATCAAAACGTGAAAAATGAAAAAACTTCATTTGGACAACTTTAAAGGCGATTTTCTCAATATTTAGATTTCTTTGCACCCTTAGATTCCAGATATTCAAATAGTTGTATCTTGGCCTATATATATTGTCCCATCATAACACTCCATACATCAATGGAAAGCTTATTTATTCAGATTTATTTCAAATGGTGTATAAATCCCAAAAAATAAAAGACCCTTATAACTGGTTTTGTGTTCCTGGTCACATGTGTCAACAAATCTACTTTTCTCTCCTGTTTTCCACAGTCAGGCACTGTTTTATCAAATTTTGATTTACGATTTTGGTAACTTCGGGGTCCTTCGATTGTCGGTGGGTGTGGTGCATGTTTTTTTTTATTCAACGTAACAATGCATTTTTTAAAATAAAAAACAATCTCTGTTACATTTAACAGATTAAAAAAAAAGTTATTTATTCTTCAGGATCCAGCTCCGCTCTATGATTTGGCCATGTTGGCTCTGGATTCGGAGGAGAGTGGGTGGACAGAGGAGGATGGTCCAAAAGAAGGACTGGCCCAGTATATCGTGGATTTCTTGAAGCAGAAAACAGAAATGCTGGAAGAGTACTTTTCTGTTGAAATAGATGGAGTGAGTGACACATCATAACAAACTGATTCTCAAGCGGAGGTTTTTTATTTTACCTCAGGTTGTGTCAAAAACCTCTTTAAAGACGTAGGTTCACCCAAAAATGAATTACTTACCCTCATTCCAATACCTCCGTTCATCTTCAGAACATAGATTAAGATATTTTTGATAAAATCCAAGAGCTTTCTGTCCCTGCAACTACCACGTTCAAGGCCCAGAAAGGTAGTAAGGACATCATTAAAATAGCCCTTGTGACATCTGTGGTTTAACTGTAATGTTATAAAGCTATGAGAATACTTTTTGTGCGCAAAGAAAACTAAAATAACCACTTTATTCAACAATCTCTTGCCTGAATGAAGGTCTTATGGGTTTGGAACGACATGAGGGTGAGTAATTAATGACAGACTTCTCATTTTTGGGTGAACTATCCTTTTAACCCTGGTTTAAAAAAAACACACTCAAGTGGGTTATTGCTTTTACAAAACGGAAGCATTTCTTTACAGGAAGGGAACCTGACTGGTCTGCCAATGCTGCTTGATAATTACACTCCTGCCATGGAGGGACTTCCCATGTTCATTCTGCGTTTAGCCACTGAGGTCAGCATTTCACTGAATTGTAGTTTATTGGGTTTTGTATATAATAGGCATTGGTTAATAAATAAAATCCATATGCAACTAAATGACTGATGGATGATGCAGGTGAACTGGGATCGAGAGAAGGACTGTTTTCATGACTTCAGCATAGAATGCAGTCACTTCTATTCTGTAAGGAAACAATACACACTGGAGCCAGATGCAGAAGAGCCGCAGGTATTTCAAATGCTGCACAAAAGAATGGATAATTGTATAAATATACACCAGTCAAAAGTTTTTAATCTTAAGACTATTTAAAATCTGTTTTCTGTCTGAATATATTTTAAAATGTAATTGATTCCTGTGATCGAAGCTTAATTTTCAGCATCATTACCCCAGTCTTCAGTGTCACATGATCCTTCAGAAATCATTCTAATATGCTGATTTGCTCTTCAGTTTTCATTATTATTATTATCAATATTTAAAATGGTTAAGTACATTTTGTTCAGGATTCTTTGATGAATAGAAAGATTCAAAGATCAGCATTTATCTGAAATAAAAAAGCTTCTGTAACATTATACTCTATACCATTCAAAAGCTTGGAGTCAGTATAATTTTTGGAAATTGACAATAAAAATTAATACTTTTATTTAGCAAGGATGCTTTAAATTGTCCAAAATTGATGATAAAGACATTTATACGGTTAAAAAAAAGATTTCAGATAAATGCCGTTCTTCTGAACTTTCTATTCATCAAAGAAACCTGAAAAAATGTGACTCCGCTGTTTTCAACATGATAATAAGAATAAATTATTTTTGAAATATTAGAACAATTTCTGAAGGATCATGTGACTGGAGTATTGATGCTAAAAAAAAATCAGCTTTGAAATCACAGGAATTTTAAAATATATTCAAATAGAAAAACATTAGTTTACATAGTATTATTTAAGTTTTTGCTGTACTTTAGATCAACATTTGACTGGAAGAGAAATATTTGTTATTCTGAACATAATTTTTTTTGTGGTTTCTGTAAATCCTTAACAAGATTTAACAAATGTGTTATTATTTGTAGGATGCAGAGATGAGCTGGCAGTGGAAAGTAGAGCATGTGCTTTTCAAAGCGCTCCGTACTCTCTTCAGTCCTCCGAAACACTTCAGTGAAGATGGCAGTGTTCTCCAGATCGCCAGCCTGCCTGAACTCTACAAAGTGTTTGAAAGATGCTGAATTTTAGTACTTTTTTGTTCTGTGTAATACTTTCAAATACTGTACTATCTATAACAATACTAGCTCCTTTGCTAGAGTGACAGTGATAAACAGCCTGTCACATTATTTCAGATGACCAGCTAACATTAAACCAAGAATGTATAAATATTTGTACTGCAAATAAATAAATGAAGACTATTTTGAAATATCAAAGCTAATAGTTTATTACTCTCAACTCATGGAATTGTCTTTAATACTGTAATGCACTTACACATTTATGCATTTGGGAAATGCTGTTATCCAAAAATATTTGGAAAGAGTGCTTTACACTAAAAAAAAGTTTTTAAACAAGATTTTTTTTAAAGAAGTCTTCTGCTCACCAAGCCTGCATTTATTTTTTTGACAGCAAAAGTAGTAAAATGTGTAAATATTTAAAATAACTGATTTCTAGTTGAATATATTTTAAAATGTAATTTATTCCTGTGATTTCATGGCTGAATTTTTAGCAT
This sequence comes from Cirrhinus molitorella, assembly GCA_033026305.1. Classification (NCBI taxonomy): domain Eukaryota; kingdom Metazoa; phylum Chordata; class Actinopteri; order Cypriniformes; family Cyprinidae; genus Cirrhinus; species Cirrhinus molitorella. The sequence continues at coordinate 37,196,098 of CM065126.1, forward strand.
CATTACTCCAGTCACATTATTCTTCAGAAATCATTCTAATGTTCTGTTTTGCAGCTTGAGTTGTATTTTTTCAGTTTTCTTTGCTGAATAGAAAGTTCAAAAGAACAGCATTTGTCTGAAATACAAATCTTTCATAGCATAAATGTCTTTATCATCACTTTTGATCAATTTAAAGCCTCCTTGCTAAATAAAAAAGTATTAATTTCTAGGATTTCTTTTGGACTGGATGCCAAATAAAACCCATCAACAAGATCATCTCAAAATAATGTTTAAAGTGAAGTATGTCATTTTGCAACACTAACGGAACAAAATTGAGTGGCAAAACTGGTAACAGTTCACTCATTAGTTTTACAGTGAATGGGTGCCGTCAGAATGAAAGGTCAAACAGCTGATAAAAACATCACAGTAATCCACACCACTCCAGTCCATCAATCCATGTTGAAAAATTAGGGATATTAAACTTTTTATCAGCTGTTTGGACTCTCATTCTGACGGCACCCATTTAATGTAAAGAATCCACTCCACTAATTTTTTCCAAATCTGTTATGATAAAAAAAAAAAAATCTATATTTTGGATTGCCTATGGATGAATACATTTTCAGCAAAAGTTCATTTTTAGCTGAAAACCGTTCATTTAATCTCAATGTAATGTCACCATAAAATAATTACTGAGAGAGGTGAGTTTGTAAATCGTGTAGTTTATTTACAGTATACTTTGCAGCTGCTTTAGTCACAATCACTGTGCGCATGAAGTGTCAGACAATTGGTTTCTAGTGTGATTAAAAAGTTGCACCAAACCTGAATACAACAGCGTTGTGAAAGGCATCAAGTGGCATTTGGGACTTGAATCTGAAATCTCACAATGTCACAGTAGAAACGTCGGTCTCGTACTGGGAGTTAAAATCAATACATTTAGTGTAAAATTGATGTAGTCCATTGTGACGAAGCACTTCAAAAAAAAAAAAAAAAAAAAAAAAAAAAGAACCTAACAAAATTCAATGTGCCCTGCAAACAATCACAATTCATGAATCACCCACCCATTCATACTGCATTCATTTACACATTTATTTTCAAGAAATATTTTAAATATTTGAAAAACAAAACAAAAACACTTAATTGAAACCATAGCAGACATGATTGATTCTCTATAATGTTCAACTCATGGCTGTACCCTTTATTAAACACATTAATGTTTTTTTTTGTACCGGTAGAAATATATGCTTTTCCTGTATAGTGTTATAATGCATATAACCCTCGTCTTCCCTGTGAAGGCACATTGCTGTGTAAGCATTTACATGGACGTCGAGGGCCCTGCATGTCGATTTTCAGTTTAAAAAGCGCTTTTATACTCGTGCAACTTACAAAAGAGTAGGGGGGGGGGAGAAAAAGCACCCAGTCCGAGCAACGAAACCTCAACGGCTACCGTGATGTACCAAGCTTTTAAAAACAACACAACCAACAGAAGTACAATATTCTCAGGTTCAGAGAAGGTTTGGAGGTTTCCTCCCTCACAGTGTTGCCTTAGGGTGTAAATCTGTGTTTTACCACAAGAGGCGAGGAAACAAAGTAAAGGGTCTGCAGATTTGTTTTTGGTGTCCTACTGTAAGGTCTTGGAGAGTCTCTCTTCACTGTTGAGATAGAAGAGCGTTTCTGTTTGCTTTCATCTTCTCCAGCCGCTTTACGAGATGGTTGTTGGTCATTTCCATTTCTTCGATCTTGTCCAGGGATGTACGCAGCTGCGAAGGGAAAACAGATTTGTAAGCGTGACTCTTGCTCTTTACTGCTACGATGGGAAGAGTTTGATCTTCTCCATGCTTGGATTTGGCATCAGGTACTATTTTTTTTAAATGAACATATTCCATGACTTTTCCAGACCCAGACATCAGAGATTTAAAATGTCAGGTTACGATTATGGAAACCCTGAATGTGTGAGATTCATTGTTGGGTTCATACCTCTCTCTGAAGTTTTCTTTTCTCTGCTTTCAGTTCATCTTCTATTTTTTCTGCATTATCTGCTGCAGCTTTATATCTGGACACCTGTCCTTCAAGTCTGTTTACCTGCAAGACACATACAAAAATTGTAACAGTCATTAAAAAAAAAGATTAAAATTAAAAAGTGGTAATATTTTACTATAAATTGCAATTACTAGTAATATTTGTTTTTAGATTTTTTTTAAATAATAATTTTAGTTATATTAAATTTTATTTTAATTTTAAATCTGACTTTCAGTAATGAGTAATAAAATGTGAATCACCACTGAAAATAATGGGAATTGCACAAAAAAACTCAAAAATGCATTTAACTGGTCAAAAGTGACAATATTACATTGTTACAAGGATGTCTATTTCAAATAAATAAACCTTTTTTTTTTTTCCATTTATTAAACAATTCTGAAAAAATGCATCACAGTTTCCACCAAAAATATGAAAAAGCTTTGTTCAACATTGATAACAAGAAATGTTTCTTGTGCAGAAATCAGGATATTAGAATGATTTCTGAAGGATCATGTGACACTGAAGACTTGAGTAAGGATGCTAAAAATTCAGCTTTGCATCACAGGAATAAATTACATTTTAAAGTATATTATTATAAAAATATCTATATATACTCTACCAGTCAAAAGTTTTTGAACAGTAAGATTTTTAATGTTTTTAAAGTCTCTTCTGCTCCCCAAGCCTGCATTTATTTGATCCAAAGTACAGCAAAAACAGTACAATTTTAATATATTTTTACCATTTAAAATAACTGCTTTCTATTTGATTATATTTTAAAATGCAATTTATTCTTGTGATCAAAGCTACATTTTCAGCATCAGCATCAATACTCGAGTCTTCAGTGTCACATGATGCTTCAGAAGTCATTCCAATATGCTGATTTAATGTTCAAGAAACATGTATTATAACTTATTGTGTTTTATTGTATAATCTTTTGTTCAAACAGAAAAAAAGGATCTTTCTTTATGAACAAAAAAAATGGAAAAACATTGACATGAAGAAAAAGGGTCACTGCTTATCGGTCCTAAGTTGGCGTAATTTTCTGCACGAAATGTAATTAGTTAATTTTTGTTATTTTGTTAACTCACATTTTGTTCCATCGTGGCCATTTCCTGTTCAGCCTTCGAGAGCTTGAATTTGTATTCACTTATCTGTCTATTGGCGTCCCCTACAGGAAACAGACAGTATTAAGGTATAGTTTATGTGAAGGTACATGTATGCAGACTTCAGTGTGTGTAATGGGTCACAAGTCGTACTCTGCATCTCGATGAAATGCAGGTCAGTGCCATTCTCAATCCGCTCTCCTTCTGTGTAAACGCTGTCGATCTTTGAGTGCTTTTGTCTTTCTTCCTCCAGCTGCATCTTCAGTTTTCTGATCTAAAAAGAGTGCAGATGTGTCACTTCAACTCCTCTACAATAATCCATTCTAATTCACTTCATGCACAGTCATACCTGGGACAAAAGCTCATCCTTTTCATCCGCAAGCTTTCGTAGTCTTACATCTGGGGTATTAACATAGAAAATAAGCATTATGCCATTGCTTCATACAGTTGAAGACAAAATTATTAGCCCCTTATAAAATATTCATTATTTTTCAAATAACTCCCAAGTGTTGTTTAACAGAAAGATGATTTTATCAACATAGCATTTTTAAACATAATACTTTTTTCAGGAAGCTTTTAGGGTTTGTAATACAAATAGAAATAAATGTATAACCAAGAATTTTAAAAAGTCTACTGGTCAAAATGATTATCCCTCTGATGTTAATAGTCAATAGTGTATCCCTTTTGCTTGATAACAGCCTTTAGTCGTTTGCTGTAGTTCTCAACAAGTTTCAAGCATGTCTCCTGAGGAATGACAGCCCACTCTTCCTTAGCAAATCTCTCAAGCTCCTCCAGATTTGTTGGTCTTCTGGCACAATCTCTGGACTTTAGTGTGCCCCACAGATTTTCTATTGGATTCTAGTCTGGGCTTTGTGCAGGCCAGTCAAGTACACTCACTTTGCTCATTTGGAGGGATTTCTTCACCAGAAGTGAGGTATGCTTTGGGTCGTTATCATGCTGGAAGACAAAATGTGGACCCAAACCAAGTTTTCTTGCAGACTGTCTGAGGTTGTCTTTCAAAATCTTCTTATAGTCTTCCTTTTTCATGTTTTCTTCAACCCTGACGAGATTCCCAGTTCCAAATGCACTGAAACATCCCCACAGCATTACACTCCCACCACCATGTTTCCCTGTGGGAACGCTGTTCTTGGGGTTGAATGCCTCTCCCTTCTTTCTCCAAACATAAGCAACATCTCTATGGCCAAAAAGCTCTAGTTTTGTCTCATCTGGCCAAAGGACAGGTTTCCAGTATGCATCTCATTCCCCCAGGTTGTCCTTAGCAAACTTCATTCTAGCTTGGAGGTGTCTCTTCTTCAGAAGTGGAGTGTTTCTTGGTCAGCAACCTCGCAGTTCATTCCTGTGCAGGGCTCTAGTGACTGTCTTCATTGAGACATCAATTCCAGACTTGGCTCGGTCATTCACTAGTGTCTTGGCAGTTGTTCTTGGGTTTTTAGAAACCTCTCTCACTAGTTTTCTTTCCAACGTTTTTGAAATCTTTCACTTCCTGCCTCTCCCCGTCTTGTTCTCCACTGTGTTGGTCTCTTTAAACTTCTTGATAATGCATCTCACTGCAGTTCTTGACACTTGAAAACGCTTTGATAAACGTGTGTATCCTTCTCCATCTTTATGAGCATTAACAATTCTTTCTCTCAAGTCCAAACTCTGATGACAGTGCATATTATTTTACTAGTTGTTTCACAAGATACTAATCCTCAGCATAAAGAGCAATTTAAAGGCTTAACTAGGTTAATTAGGTTAATCAGGCAAATTAGGTTCATTTGGCAAGTCATTGGACAACAGTGGTTTGTTTATTTATTTCTTTTTTAATTATTTTATTCAAGCAACTATAAGAAATCAGACTTCAAATCAGAAACAAATAATAGGAAATAATGTGAAAACATTCTCTTGCTCTGTTAAACATAATTTGGGAAATATTCTAAAAAAAAAAAAAGTAAAATTTTACAGGGGGGCTAAAAATTGTCTCTTCAACTGTACTAATATGTATATGATATATATATAAGCTTGACAGTTTATGTGGAGACTTACCCAAAGGTCCGTCTCCCGCTGACTCCAGCACCTGCGCTGCCTCTTGTGTGACCACAGTGATGCCTGAGGTAGGGGACTCATGGCTAACATCTCCGTTGGGCGTATCCTCGGGTATGATGACCAGTCCGTGTTTCTGCCAGAGCAGGACGTTCACAGTAAATTAAAGTATTGTGATGAAAGCCAAAATAATAAATGTCATGGATGAATATTTACAGAGTAATCCACTGTTTTGTAGAGGGAGTGTCAAAATGGCAGTTTTAACCAGAGATTCAGAGTCAAATTACAGGGGGGTAAAAATGACGTCAGAAAGATGGCAGCATCGTAATTTTATTTTTACACGGAAATTGGTAGGTCTGTTAGTAAAATCTGTTGATTTTATCAATCTTTGTTGCATTATGTGCCAATGGTGACCATTCAAAAATGAAGAAACAGCACTTTTCAAGTTTTTTCTCCAAAGTTTGCATGCATGTAACTCAAGAAGTATTAAAGATATCATAATGCACTTTTAGATATTGGGTCTTAACAAACTTTCCTTTTGGTGTCTTTATTTTTAAGGCCCTATATAGTTCGGTTCCAGAGATACTGGAATTTCAATATGGCTCCAGGAGTAAATTGTTAAAATGTAAAAATTTTATGTACAATGTAACCAAATGTGGGTTAGTTTTTTTCTTTTAAAGAGGAATGTCTAAAAAACAAATAATGATGAAACTGGAGATGTATCTCGTTTCCTTCGTTTTCTTCTGTTGAGACAACCATCTAAGTGCCATAAATATTCTTTTTCCAAAGTTTGCGTGCCTATAACTCAAGTATTAAAGATATTGCAGTGTGATTTTAGATTGTAGTTATTAATAAACCTTTCTTTTGAAATCTTACATTTCAAGGCCCTACATCGTTCAATCCCAGAGATATGGGGATCTCAATAAGGCTCCATGTCCAGAAAACCAAATGTAGTCCCTTTGTATGGAGCTGATACTTATTTTATTTAAAAGAACAATGTCTGAAGAAGACATACTGTTGAAATTAAAATTGTGTCTTGTTTCCCTCCTTAAAAACAATTACATACAATATCTGAGTGCTAAAAATGCACTGAAATAGTCAAGTTGATGCACATTACTTTGCTCTCAAAGACTGCTAAAGTCAACAGATTTTACTAACAGATCTACCAATCTCTATGTAAAACTAACATTACGATTCTGCTATCTTCCTAAAGTCATTTTTACTCCCCTGGAATTTGACTCTGAATCTCAGGTGAAATTTGCCATTTTGACTCCCCTCTGCAAAATGGTGGATTACTCAGTAAATATTCATCCATGACATTTAATATTTTGGCTTTCATCACTATACATGTCCATCTTTCTTCATTAAAAAAACATTAGCACAATTAAAAATTTGAGCTGGGGAAGTTTTTGAAATTTGGATGAATTGACACGGAATGACCCTTTTATAATAGACATTGCAGTACAGTTGCCACCCCTCCTAGACACACCAAAGCTTGGGATTTATGGGAGTGACAACTCATGAAAAACTCATAAAAACTCCACAAAGAGATAACTGAACTTAACAATAGCATAGTTGCACTTCCTCTTAAGATGCCTAGATCAGATTCTAAAAAAACAAAAACAGAAATGCATGTCTCTTTTATAGAGAAGGCCATCCCATAATGCACTGTGACGCAAGGAAATAGTCAATAATTATCAGCTCAGATAAAATAGCTTGAATTTTTAAAAAGTACAGTACTGTAATGTCATGCTCAAAGTTTGCAGTGTTTACATGGCCAGTGATATGCAAAGAAAACTAACATGAGCATCAAACCAGAACTTTCCATTCAAACCTTTTGTTTATTGTTGATACAAGCTTTCATCCTGTGCAGGAGCACTTAAAGGACATACCTCTCCCATTCGGCTTTTCCCCTTGAGGTCAGCCAGCTCATCCCTGAGCTCATCTCTCTCACTCCTAATGCAATCAAAGTATTCTTTCTGTCTCTCTAACGCCTGGCCACACAAAGGGCAGGAAAAGAGAGAGGAGTGAAGAGAAAAGTAGACAAAGAGACAACAGAAAACACACAATGAACAGCCTTCAGTTAGGGCTGAGCAATATCTCCTTTTGTATGCATGTTTGAAAGTCTTGTTTTGCTCATCAAGTATTTGTCTAAAAATACAGAAAAAAATGTAATATTGTGAAATATTATTGCAATTTAAAACAGAAAATAGAATTTATTCCTGTGTTTAGCTAAATTTTCAGCATCATTAGTCCAGTATAAGTCTTTGCTATCACTTTTTTAATCAATTTAACACATCCTTGCTTAATTAAAGTATTAATTTCTTTCAAAAAAAGAAAGAAAATAAAAATTACTGACCCCAAATTTTGAAACGGTAGTGTATACTGTTAAAGATATCTGTTTTAACCCCTTAATTGTCACCTTAAAGTTTACTTCACCATTTTACAAATAAATCCTAATTTAATCATGACAAACCATATTTCGTTGGAAAGGTCTAAGACTTCTAAATAGATATTTTACCATTTTGTTGTGTTACAAATTATGTAGGAAAAGTAATAGATTAATTTATGACAAGAGTGCACCTCATAAATTTACTTCATAACTGGAGTTTTGACCTTTGTCACAAAAATACTTTCTTTACTTTCTTTGTTGTTTGTTCCCTACCATGCTTTAGAAATCATAAGAAATTATATATCACTTGAAAACTTAAAATCTCAAAATTCATCCTTTGAAAACCATTTTAAAATCAGACATTGTGCTATGATGGACAATGTACATCAAAATCATATCACAAATGTTTTTGTTCAGGAATTGTCAACAATCAAGTTTATGCATTTTCACGTCTGTGTTCAAAAATGGGACTGACAATTAAAGGGCTAAATAAATTATGCTCTTTTTACATTTTTTTTTTTAGCATTTTTAATCAAAACATGCAGCCTTGGTGAGCAGAAAAGACTTAAATTTTTTATTTTTTTTTTTACTGATCCCAGAACTTTTGAATGGCAGTATGTATATTTGTATTATGTATATATATATGTTTTTTTTTTTTTGCAGCTTTTGATGTTTGATATACATCTGTGTATTTGCATTGAATTTAACTATTTTGAAGCCATTTCAAAACATTTTTTCTCCAGCTTTCAATAAGAATAATAGTGATACTGACAGTACATAATTTAACAACATCAATATTTACCAACATATACATGAAATGTACAAATACATGTATATTAATTTAACCATCAGAGACATTTCATATATTGCCCAGCCTTAACTTCAGTCACAGATGGCAGGATGAAAATAGACCATGCTGACAGATGAACAGTGCAGGAAGTGAAGGAGTGACGTTATTAGTCTGTATAGCACTTTTCGTTCAATCATCTTGAGCAATTCACACATTTCCATGCAGTAGTGAGCATATCAAAAATGAAACTAATCGATCTTCTGGATGTAATATATTTTCATGCACTATAGTATGTAGAGTTTTCAACTAAATTGTGTAGTACCCAGCACTTCTGGTGTACACAGCTGAGGCTTATGGGATACCAGCAGAGTGCAGCACTGTGCATTTACAACTTATTTTTTCAGACATTATGCATAAATCCATTCAAACAAAAAATTATGTAAAATTATTTTACACTCAATTATTCTCCTTGTTTTACTGAACAAGCTCCAAATGTCTATTTTTACATGCATGTTAGCCACACATCAATCCTTCGTAAAAAGTAATAAAACTATATACATATAATTTTGTTGTATAAGGCTGCCTAGCAAAACTAAAGTTAATAGATGAACAGTTAATTTCTGCCATCAATCCAAGCAGCATCTCCTAAACCGTCCTACCGCAATCTTTTTGTCCTTCCAGTTAACAGTTTCCTGCAGGTCAAACGCCTCTCTTGTGAGGTTATCTAGTTTTTGCTGAATTTTCTGGTTCTCCTGGATATGCGTTTAATAAAGCAAAGAAGGGGAAAAAAGGCGAGATTCAAAACAGCACAACAAAGAAGCGATGAAACACATGAAGGAAGAAAACAGGAGGAAAGTGAATGATATAAAGACTCTGAACCTTCCTATTTCATCCATGAAGAACACAAAGCATACTTTCACTGAGAAATAACTGAATTATTCTACAAAAGCTTTTAAAACACGGAGTCTAATGTAAATGTTTCTAATGTCTTCAGATAAATTTGTGGTCGATAAACCATTTCTATTCTGGGCTCTACCTCGATCAGTTCATCTCGCTGACGGATGCCCTCCTTCATTTCCTCTAGTTTGTGCTGTAGGACTGAACATGTGTGCTTCTGCCGCTCTAACTCCTGTAATCACAAGAAAAACAGTCACATTTTAATCTGCCAAGGCTTGTATATATGATTCCAAATGTATCAGAAATAAACTGTTGACAATACATGGCATTTACGATTTGCTGTGTCAAAAAGACAGCTGCACCATACAATGCTTTTTCTTTTTTATCCGATTAATCATGGCCAAATCCATCAAAACTGTTTTATTTTCTAGAAACTACTCATTTATTATAAGCACCTTTGATCTGTCTTCTGTTTCCCTGCGCAGCTCTGACATTTGCTCTTCCATCTCCTCGATGACGTCTTTGAGTGTGTCCACTTGGTAGATGAGGTTTGCCTTTTCGTTGTCCAGCTGCGCGTTGGACACCATGGCTTTCTTGTACTTCTCCTCCACTTCTGACAGAGAGTCCTGATCAAAGGGAGAAAAAATCCTTCACGCAGAAGTTCTGGAACAGCATTAGATGCTATAAAACCACTAGAAAACATCATGACAGGCAAACAAACACACACTGACCACTGCACTGCAGAGTAGATACAAATGTGATGTACAGGTAAAATTTGAAAAAGTGAAAGTGTAATACAACTAAACAATATAAATAAATTTGGATAGAAAGTCAACGTGAAATGAAAATGGTCCTGTTTACTCATTAAATGCATGTTCCTGGTCTTACTGTCCACATTTCTTTGTAACTCGTCCAAAAAGATAAATAACTAGCTCCGCCTCTGAAATGACTTTCCCTTATCGGCTCCAATCACTTGTCCCATGCCGGTAAACTACTGTTCAAAGGTTTATGGTCATTTTTTTAATGCTATTCTGCTCAACAAGGCTGCATTTATTCAAAAAGTACAGTAAAAACAGTAATATTGTGAAATATTATAATTTAAAAGAACTGTTTTCCATTTTAATATATTTCAAAATGTAATTTATTCCTGTGATGCAAAGCTAAAATTTCAGCATCATTACTCCAGTCTTCAGCGTCACACAATGCTTCAGAAATGTTACTGATCCCAAACTTCTGAACAGTAGTATTTGTAACTTTTTACAATCCAAATCAATTCTCAATAGATAAAATCAAGTTCCTAAATGGGTTGTTTGCAGCATTTCATGTTGACTTTAATCACTGAAAAATACATGACATCAGACTCAACATCCATGTCTGTCACATTAAACGAGTTGATGTTCACTTCCAGAATGAAAATGTCCTAAAAATTTACTTACCCCCTTGTCATTTAAGATGTTCATGTCTTTCTTTCTTCAGTCGAAAATAAATTTTTTGTTTTAAGGAAAACATTCCAGGATTTTTCTCCATGTAGTGGATCAACGTGTTTGAAGGTCCAAATTGCAGTTTCAATGCAGCTTCAAAGGGCTCTACACGATCCCAGCTGAGGAATAAGAATCTTATCTAGCGAAACAACCAATTATTTTCAAAGAAAATAACAAATGTATATACTTTTTAACCACAAATGCTCATATTGCACTAGCTCGACCTCATAAATTACGTAAATAATGTGCAAAGAAAGTCAAATGCCTTTTACAACAAAAGGTAAAACAATGTCAGACAATTTTGAAGTTGGAGGAGAAAATTAGATGGAGTTTTTCACTCTACACTACCTTTTTAGCCCGAAGTACACAAAAAAGACTTTTCCAACATGCAATGCGTGAAGACATGCACGCAGACCTAGTGGAAGACAAAGATGAGTATTTGTGTCATTTTGCTAGATAAGACCCTTATTTCTCAGCTGGGATTGTGTAGAGCCCTTCAAAGCTGCATTGAAACCACTGAAGTCCACTATATGGAGAAAAATCCTGGAATGTTTTCCTCAAAAAACTTTGTGACTGAATAAAGAAAGACGAACATCTTGGATGACATGGGGTGAGTAAATTACCAAGAAATTTTCTTTCTGGAAGTGAACTTCTCCTTTAACCCTTGTCTGTTCACGATCAGTTCCTTCAGAATCTCATTAATATCAGGATATTCAAAGCAGGGTCTCTAACGTCCAAATGTGAACTGGACAAACACTAAAATTCTTCACACAGCTACAGCTGATCAAATGTGTGTGTCTGCATCAGAGATGTTCACACGTCTTTAACCAGAGTCAAGTCCAAAGTTTTTAACCTGGAGTCCGAGTCAAGTCTGAAGTCTTTGTCACTGGAGTCTGAGTCAAGTGTCGAGTCTCATGTCATTTAATGGCTCGCTAAAAAAATCCCATTCAGAATCCTCATGTTTTAAAATCTTCCCATTTACGAAGCTGTTTTATAGGCTATAGAAAAAAAAATGATATATAAAAGGTTAATGTACATCCAGCCCGTTACTCATATGTTTTAATAAATTACCATATACTGTAATCAAATTCTATGAGTCATTTCTACCATGATACATACGGAAATGTGACATAGATATTACAAAACCATACAAATAAAGTATTTAAAGATCCAAGAGGCACAGCCTCTATATTTTCTTCCAAGTAGTTTTTTTTTTTTACATGTATTGTATTTACATTTAGATACATGCGAGGCCACGTGACAAAAATACGGTTTATATTACAGTGCTTATATATAATACTTTTGTGACAAAAATACTCCTGAAATCTATACTTTTTTTTTTACTTAACAGCATTATCTACCAGAAATGTCTAGAATAATCAAAATGTTCTCATCTTCCGCAGAAAAGAAAAGAAACCAGCAGTTTCAAAGTTTAAGTTATATCCCAGCCATCTAACAACAATATTCCTAAGTATAATTAGCCTACATGACTATTTTGAAATGTTCTTAGCCCACAGATTAATAATGCTAAATTTAGATCAAAAACATCTTGTCACATCTGGTTTGAACAGACAGAGTCATAGGTTTTTGATAGATAAATGGATAGTAAAAACAAAAACTAGATTTGCAGCATTGTTTTTTCTGCTGTGTTTTAGTGAAAGTAATCTACAGGGTTCCCACTCTAAGCCAAATGTCAAATTCCCTGACTTTTCCCTGACTTTCACTGACTAAAAAGCTGAATTTCCATGACCTATAATTTTTTTTCTCACAATCACGAGTTTGTGTCTCGCAATTCTGGCTCTTTTTTGGCAATCGCGAGTTTGTGTCTCGCAGTTCCGACTCTTTTTTGCGATTGCGAGTTTGTATCTCGCAATTCTGACTTTTTTCCTCAGAATTGTGAAATATAAACTTGTAATTGCAAGTTATAAAGACCATTTCTGAGGAAAAAAATACTGATGTGTTCACAGAATTGCGAGTTTATATCACACAATTCTGACTTTATTTCTCAGATTATTTCTCCATTTCTTAATAACTCACGATTGCAAGTTTATATTTGTATCACGCAATTGTGAGATAAAAGATAACCTTTTTTTTATTCAGTGACAGAAACAGGTTTCCATACAAAACACACTACTTTTTTTTTTTTTAACACCCAGTCTTTGAAGTGGTCTTTTTTTTTTAGCCAAAGTTCTTGAAATTTACATTTTCCTGGATTGTTTGCCTTAGTTATCAAGTACAGTCTGGTTTGATTTGACTTAAGCGATTACCAGTTGACATGCGGGAAGGGAATAAAATGGTGCTGAAAAATAGCCTAACCATAAAAATAGGCAAAATGTGTGAAACAGTGCAAAAAAATACAGCATAGAAAAATTACATTTTCATAAATGGAAACTAAAATTTAAAGCAACAAACAAAAATCCCTGATATTCCATGACTTGAACCAAAAAAACATAAAATTCCCTGACTTTCAATGTCTGGAATAGACCTTTTAAAATTCCATGATATCCCAGAAATTCCATGACCTGTGGGAACCCTGAATCTATCATTTCGCTGCTCACCGTATTTCTGTTGTTAAAATAACAGCGTCATGGCGCCAGTACGCATCCGGAGAGAGAGAACGCGCACAAAGCTGAAAAGGGCTCGAAGTGTGTTTGACTTTAGATTAAATAAGATTTAAGATATTTATTTGTCATAAAGACACTGAGCGCTTGTTATATGAACCGCTTCTCTGTTTTGAAGCGCTGCTCACTTAAAACTGTGCTGCTATTATGGCTCATGGTCCGAATGGATGCTGGGGTGCGTGTGCAGTCAAGTCTGAGGTCTATAAAAAAGCGCCCATCTCTGGTCTGCATCCTCGTCCTTGTTAACAGCAGTTGGGATTTCCATGTGACTTTGGCTCTTTTGAGCAATTACGTCTTCAGGCAACACAACTGTGGGCTAAACGTGACTGTAAAGAGCTAATGTAGTAAGTGAAAGACTCATGCAAGGCTCATGCTTTCAGACTAAGAAGTGCTAAGAGCCTGGTGTGTTAGTGGAGAATGAGGGAAGGCATGCGTTGAGCTCAGGACCCTCTACCTTCAACTCTTTAAGACCCTGCATGTATCGGCCCTCTACATCTTGAATCTGGTCCTTTAGTTCATAGATGTCCTGTTGAGATGGAGGAATGAATCATGGGAAAGGTATGGCATTCACTGAAGGTCAGAGCGGTGACCTTTGATTGTACATTCACACAAACACATAAAGGGAGAGAGAGCTTCCCGAAAGGCATTCAAACACAAAGAGGAAAGAAACAAAAGCATTAACAGACACAAATACAGCTGTGAAATGAACACAAGTGGATTCTCTGAGATCAGATGCATTCAGTAGGAAAATACGACGCACAATGTTCAGCCAAAATATGTTCAAAGGCAGGTAGATTCTACTTGTTTCAAGAATTACCCGAGCAATCTGTATAGAAGTTTGTGCAATGCAAATAAGCAACATAATTACCCTTAACTCGCTGATAGAAGCCTCTGCATCCATAATCATGCTTCCAGCATCTCCGCTGCCCCTTCTAGAACTGCTGCCTCCCAGAGTTGCTAGGGCAGCTGCCGAGAGCGCAGGGGTGGCACATCGAGAGGATGGCTTAGGTAAACAAGAGCACAAATCATCCATCAATAATAAATCCAAATAAATTTCAGCAACCTTAACACCTGTTGGTTAAATTTATTTGCAAAAATTAGGTTATTAGAAAATGTAGGATGTTTGCAGATGCAACTTGTTTAGATATTTAATTAAACGTGACTCAAGTGTCCAAATACTTTTTGGGGCCACTGTACATAACCAACAGTTTTAATGATTGATAACTGGGTCAGTAAGATTTCCTAGTTTTTAATATTTCATTTATTTCTGTGTTTTTGTGGAAACTTGATATACTTGACTTGATATTTTTAGCACTCTTGGATGAACAAAGTAAAAAAAAAAAAAACTTTGGAATATAATATTTTTTATCTAATCTTACTGTCCTCAAACTTTTAAACAGTAGTGTATTTAATAATTATAACAACACTGATTGTTATAACCTGATATCTGGAAATTTTACTTAAAGGATTAGTTCACGTCCAGAATAAAATTTCATGATAATTTATTCACCCCCATGTCATTCAAGATATTCATGTCTTTCTTTCTTCAGTTGAAAAGAAATTAAAATATGAGAAAACCATTGCAGGATTTTTCTGCATATAGTGGACTTCAATGGGGATCAACAGGATGAAGGTCCAAACTGCAGATTCAATGCAGCTTTAAAGGGCTCTACACAATCCCAGCTGAGGAAAAAGAGTCTTATCTACTGAAACGATTGGTCAAAAACTTAAAATTGCTATACTTTTAACCACAAAGGCTTGTTATGCACTAGCTCTGCGACGCGTGTCTTTAAACGTTTAAAGAAACACTCCACTTTTTTTCCAAATAGGCTCACGGTAGCCCTTTTAGCATAGCTTAGCATAAATCATTGAATCGGATTCGACCATAAGCATCATGCTCAAAAATAAAACCAAAGACATTCAATATTTTTCCTATTTAAAAACTTGACTCTTCTGTTACATTGTGTACTAAGGCCGGCAGAAAATGAAAAGTTGCGATTTTCTAGGCTGAAATGACAAGGAACTATACTCTCGTTCTGGCGTAATAATCAAGAAAATTTGCTGCTGTACTATGGGTGCACAGGCGCAATGATATTATGCAGCACCTGAAAACAGTCCCCAGCTAGGTAACTTCCAATGTGACCAGCACTAAGCCACTAAGGTAATAGTGAAATAGCTAAGGGACTATATTCAGGCGCTGCGTAATATCATTGCCCCTGTGCACCCATAGTTAAACTCATCTGTTTAACTCTGGGGGAGTTGGAAAATTAGCCTATTTGCAAAAAAAAGTGGAGTGTTCCTTTAAACATGTAGGGTTGTGCAAAAAACTCATTTTCTCTGATTTTTATTTTTTTTTTAGAAAACGTCTGATCGGTTCACTAGATAAGACCCTTATTTATCGACTGGGATCACATAGAGCCCTTTGAAGCTGCATTGAAACTGCAATTTGAACCTTCAATCCACTGGAAGTCCACTATATGGAGAAAAATCCTGGAATATTTTCCTCAAAAACCTACATTTCTTTGCGACATGAACACCTTGGATGACATAGGGGTGAGTAAATGATCAGGAAATGTTAATTCTGGAAGTGAACCAATCCTTTAAACACTGACTGAAAAAACTGACCAAACTAACTTTCCCACAATGAGAAGAGAAACATTAACTTGGGCCTTAATTAGGTGTCAAATATCACAACACAGGGAAGTGGAAAACGATCTCTCTTCCTCTTACCCGGCTGTAGGTGTCTGTATATTGCTTGTCACATTTCTCATCAAGCTGAAAAAGAAGAAAACACCATTAGTCTCTTTGGTTACTTTTAGAAATATACGCTTGGTGCAATCTGAATGGCCATTAACTGGGTTTTGCCTTTATCCTAAAGTAAGACAGAAAGAAAAAAGTTAGTGGGATGCTACTTGCGGTAGCACGTTTTAGGCACACATCATGCCATGTAACTCAAAGTTTAACCAGAAACCATCAGAGTCAGTGCTCCAGCCAGACTTCACCAAAACTTTCTAAAGCTGACCAACCAAAAGAGACACACACGCAACAGTTAGATGCATTTTTATAGAAATAATACACGTATAAGTCCAGTAGAGCCAACTTTACTGTAGTTTTAGTGCACACTTTAAAGCCATGCAGAGTAAACCATCTTTAATAACTGAATTATCCAACTATAAGTAACCAACCAGTGCTCTTTAGTGAACGTGTCACATGGGTTAACACTTCATGCACGTCTTGACTTACACTGTCCAGGTCTGGGATGCTCAGATCATCAAGATCAGAGACAATGCTGCCCCTGCGATTAGAGCGGCTGAAATAATCAGCAGCCGTCTCAGAGATATCCGAGAAATCAGAACACTACACACAGTCAGACGAGAACATGAGAAAGCAAAGGAAAATAAGAAGTTGAAGTGGAAAAGTTTTTCTGATATATTATTGTTTTAATGACAACAGAATATGCGGTTGCATTGATGTGGTCATAGTTTCTATTCTGGCTCACCACACTATCCCTTCTTCCACGTCGACTTCGGGACACAGTGCTGCCAGAATCGTCATCAGAGGATGACTGAAAGGTTTAAAAGAGGATGATTCAAAAAAAATTGCAGAGGAAAGAAAACCAGAAAGCATCTGTCATAACTGTTAGGCAGAACATGCAGCCATTTTAATGAAGAAGTCACTCTTTTAATAGCACTCCATTTGTATTAGTGACAAGTCATCGAACAATGTCATTGCTACTTAAGTTGTTTAGACAAATGCACCGCATGAGAAATAAAGACAGTGGTGGCATTCCTGCCCCACCTTTAGAGAACAAACCATCAAAACAGCAAAGCATCTAATTTTTTATACTTTCAGATTATGCATTCAATTTAATTAAGAACTTTTACATTTTAACACATTTCTGGACATACTACATCGACCATGCTGGCTTTATTGTTTGATCCAGATTCTTTTTTTTTTAGTATTTTTAAAGTAACTTATCAACTAGCATTTAGCATTTCGACCTACAGAGCCAGAGAATATATGTTGCATGGACATAGAGCAGGTTTTGTTTAATTACAGTTATAATTTACATCGTCATTGGTCTTTTATGACATGCTATGGCATTGACGTTTAACAAGGTGTACTCAGTGGCTTGGATGTCGGGAGTCTATGGAGACCGTTATGTTCGTTGGTACATCTAACAACAGAACATTTGTAATGTTTTTTTGGCTGCTACAGCGAATAAACAGAAATGGCAGACAGCTGCAGCTCACTCAGGGAAGGATCTACGTTAATTGGGCAGATCGTCACCAGTCATCTGTCATCTTACATAAGAGTAGGGGGAAATCTGGAAACACGTGTTTGGAAAGACTGTTTATGATTTATGGGGATTATAAATGGGGTTGTTTACACACATCTGTGTTCAAACACTTTATAAAAGTGAATTTTGCATAATAGGTCCATTTAATGGCACACGCCAAAAAAAAAAAACATCTCCAAGTAATACTTGTACTCTATATACAGACTATTATTCAAACGTTTGGGGTCTGTAAGATTTTATTTTTTTTTTAATTACTTTTATTCAGCAAGGATGCATTTAAAGGAACACTCCACAGTAAAACTAATCTGTTTAACTCTAGGGGAGTTGGAAAATTAGCCTATTTTCAAAAAAAGTGGAGTGTTCCTTTAAGTGATCAAAACTGACAGAAAGCATGTATTTGAAATTGAAATATTTTGTAACATACATTTCTTTACTATTTCATAGAGTTAATATTCATTGTGTGAATGTCTTTCCTATGAAAGATACATGCAATGGCTAAAAGTAGGTGTTTTAAGAGACAACATAATTAAGTTGCCAACCTTTTTGACCAGTATTCACATTGATTGTATTAAACTTTCTATTCAACAAAGAATTTTAAAATAAAAAATTATGTTTTCTAGTTTAAGTAGCAACTTTTTTAAACTACTCGATACTTATTGAGCAGCAAATCTATATATTAGAATTATACTGTTAATAATGTTCTAATAAAATAGGACAGTTGTTTCAAATTGTAATAATAGTTCACAATATTAATATTTTTACTGTATTTTTGCTTTGGCAGCAATAAAAGATGTGTTCAAAAACATTATAAACTTCTTACCAACCACAAACATTTGAACAGTAGTGTGCAGCTTAGCCCTTTCTTCTGTAGGTCTATGAAGGCTTTGTTGTTGTTGTTTTCATAAAGTCGTTGCACACTGAGTCCGAAATGTTCGTAAAAGTTCGGATCTGGCTCAATTTTATGGTTTTTCATATGTAAACAAAAAAACTTTTTAAAAAAAGGTTAAGACTGGTGAAAGTTTTCAGAGGCAGTGTGCAAATGTGATTGACAGGAACTGAATAAAAAAAAGGAAACAAAACGCTGCTTAGTCTTTATGAACTTTATGAATTCGATATGCACTGATTTTTATTTAAACTACAAAATATATTTATGCAAGAGCAGTTAGTCATTTTCTCTTTGTCTTTTGTTCATGGCCCCAAATATTGCAAGCTGTAGCGATATGTATATTGCAATATGTACATTTGCAATATTTCGATAATTTCGATATATTGCACAGCCCTAGTTCAAATTAAGTATCAAAAGTAATTAATCATATGGTTAAATTGAACAAAACTGTTAAAATACATAATGTATTATTACACAATAGAGCTAACGTACATTACGAATTATAACAAATGACTGCAGAGGGCAACGGCCTGATGATTGTTTTTACACTTTACTGTGCAATCTAATCCTTGTTTAATACATTTAATTCTTTTATGACAATTTCTTGAATATGTGGACATCAAAACATGTAAACTCAGAGTGAGTGTTTGAGCTTTTATTTTGAATCGTGATGAACAGTTAGCCTATTGAGAAAGATATTGATGCATTCTTCTGTGTCTGCATAGATGACTTATAAACCTTACAAATCTGATGAAATGGCGCATGTTGCATTCTCAGATGAACGCAATAATAAACAGTTTGTGACGCTCCACACATGTAAATGATAACCGTTTGTGTGAAGCAGCATTTACTGTGAACTGAGACGCTCTGACATGCACATACATAACCTACACGCATGTAAATAATTAAAGCACATATAATAAACCTGCATTGCATATATGGAAATCATTCTAATAATGCGTTTCATGGCTTCTTTTCAGCAGAATGCAACACTTCCAGTATTTTGCCATTTACTCGACAAAATGCAATCACTGATTTTATAAAATCGACTTCTTGAATTGAATCAAGAAGACACAAGATATTCAGAAACACACCTCTCCTTAACATGCCACAAACCATGAGGTATCATTCATGTTCATAACACAAACAGTCTAAGATGAGTTACACACTGAAGACTAGTGCGAACATCTACTTTCAAAAGGTGAATTATCTGACTGAGTGTATAATAAAGAGAAGCACACACTGGTGTTTCAGAATGAACACATGCATGAGCAGCTGCTACTGCTCTGGACACATGCAACGCTCACCACAGGGCTGCTGCGGGTGGAACTGGCACCCGAAGAATACCAGCTGCATTCAGAGGGCTGCGGGGGCAATAACACTGACCACTGAGCTAACACTGCTCCAGCGTTATGATAAGATCATTATTTCAGTATATATGCTACAGCATCACTTACAGCTCGGGAACTATATGAACCATACAGGCCGTCGTCACATATGGAGGCCTGAGAACACAGATGCCACAATTTTTATATGAACAGATTACAAAGAGGCTTAAAAAACAGAGTGGGGAGTAATCACATCCAGACTGACCACACTATAGCTGCGTGTCAGACCTGTAGAACTGCTGGTGGATGGAGCCTGTGAAGGTCAAACAACAAGCAACAGATGTCAGGAATCCAAACTAAACTGCTGAGTCAATCAGATGATGCTAGACTAGCTTTTAAGGAACAACCAATACTGAAATAAAAACCTTGACAAGACAAGAGAAACAAACTTAGCAGAATTAGCAAGTAGGAACTTTCCAGGAGGACTTAGAGACTTTTCCTCTAAAAGTTTGAAATTTGAGAGCATTAAATATTCGGGAAGGAAGTAGACAAACCCGTGGTGTATAGGTAGAGACAGTAGAGGGAGGAGGTTTGGAGTTCTTTAAGCTGGTGTAGTTTCTTTGGTCATGATACAATCCAGTCTAAGGAAATGGCGCAAGGCAATGGGAAATGAACACATATCTGATATGAATCACACCCATAAATCTGAAATATCATGCTATAAACCAGGAAGAACACGTTTGTGATGATGCATCAAGAATGAAGCAGCTTTTGAAGCAGTTCAAGATATTGATCAGTACTGACCAGAAGGTCCTTTTTGGAGCTACTGCCAACAGGTTTTTTGTGAAGATCATTATATACAGAACTCTGAAATAGAAAAGCACAAATGTGTAAAGCTTTCTCTAACTAACAACAATAATTTACTAATTTTGCAACCAAGTAGGGCTGCATGATTTGAGGGGAAAATCTAACTGCAATAAAAAAAAAAAAAAATAATAATAATAATAATAATAATAATAATAATTACAATAATAATAAATAAATAAATAAATAAGATTTAAAATGTGATTATTTGTAGGGCTGTGGATAAAAAAATATTAATATTACAGCTCCTCTCTTGTTCACAATAAGCATCTCATTAAAAGTTTTGAAGTTTTTGTTGGCCAAATGCATCTTATAAGTGACCTAAACTTATAACATTCCTGTAGGTTGTGAGTTTGTGTATAGCAGCATTTATTGAAAACCGAGGGGCTCACAAAACCTGTCATAGCACAGGTATATTTGTAGCAATAGCCAAAAATACAATGTATGGGTCAAAATTATCGATTTCATGTTCCATGAAGATATTTTGTAAATTTCCTACCATAAATATATCAAAACTTAATTTCTGATTAGTAATATGCATTGCTAAGAACCTCACTTGGATAACTTTAAAAGGCGATTTTCTCAATTTTTTTTTTTTTTTTGCACCCTCAAATATTCCAGATTTTTAAAACAGCCATATCTCAGCCAAATATTGTCCTATCCTAACAAACCATACATCAATGGAAAGCTTTATTACTTCAGCTTTCAGATGATGTATAAATCTCAATTTCAAAAAACTGACCCTTATGACTGGTTTTGTGGTCCAGGGTAGGGCTGCACGATATTGGAAAAAACTCACATTGCGATATTTTGCTTTTCTGCGATAAATATTGCGATATGAAAATAAAAAATCATCAGATTACTTGAATAGCTCTTTGGAAAAAAGGGATGATTTTATAGCTGAGTAAATCAGCATTGAAAATAAATTACAAACATAGATAAAGTTAATAGAACAAAGATACAAATAAAATAAAACAGACTTTATAGTCTAACAGTATTCAGGTACAGAAATTGAATAATCAAATGTAAAATTGCACTGCATATTCTTCACTGTATAAATGTAATCTAATAAATCTATGTCAAAGCTAAAAAGTGATTGTTCTCTGTGTTTTGCTGTTTGATTAACATTCATGACACAGAAAGCCTCAGGAATATTAAACTGCTGCGAACCTGTTACACATCCATTTTCTTTCTCAGTTGTTTATCTTCACCTAAGCCACAAGCAACTGTGTTTACAAGGATACTTGCAGAGACCTGTATTTTGACATAGTTTCGCGTGTATGTGTCAGGCATAAAATAGCAGCGGAAGTGAACGGAACTCCGTGTTCACATGCATCTGCGTGGCTTTCACAGTGTCAACACCGGGCGCGAGCGTCACGACGCGCCAAATGCGATAGAACACAGTATAATCAGTGATGCTGTCTGCACTGGACGCGAGCGGCGCGACAAAATACTGTAGAAGTCATTATAATGATGCTCCCTGCACTGGATGCGGCGCGGCACGTCAAATACCCGAAAGTAAACTGCCGCGTTCCATTTATGTGTACTCACACAAAGTTCAAATGATATGCAACAGTCGCTTTTGTCGCGTCCAGTGTTTAGACAGACTTTCACTTTACATGTTGCGGCACAGGCAGCGCGACACGACAGCTGTCGCGTCCGGTGTAGACAAGGTGTCTGTGTGTAAGCAAAGAAAAGACGATCAGTAGCCTATAAATAAATATAACGATCAGTATAGGCTACTAAACATCGCACGTCCTGCGATGTGACTATTGCGGATGAGCACATCGCGATATCGATGCTGAAACGATGTATCGTGCAGCCCTAGTCCAGGGTCCAGCCTTTGAGATCTGATTATTGCCTTTATTTTGCCTATATTATTGCCTAATTCTGCTTTATTTTGCTTGATGGTGTAGCCCAAGAAACTGTTTTCGCAGTATAACGCTGGAAAGAAGAAAGATCTCGGATCTGGCTCTCTGCACTTATAAAATGTCACACTGAAACAATATAAAATACTTAAAGGATTAATTTACTTCCAGAATAAACATTTCCTGAGAATGTCTTTCTTCAGTTGAAAAGAAATTAGTTTGAGGAAAACATTCCAGGACTTTTCTCCTTGTAGTGGAGAGCCCAGTGAAGGTGAAGGTCCAAACTGCAGCTTCATAGGGCTTTATATGATCCCAGCCGAGGAATAAGGGTTTTATCTAGTGAAACAATTGGTAATTTTCAACAAACAAAAATAAATAAAATAGCATATACTTTTTAAGCACAAATGCCTGTATTCATGCATAACGTAATCACGTAATCATTTTTTTAGAAAATGACAGATCGTTTCGCTAGATAAGACCCTTATTCCCCAGCTGGGATTGTGTAGAGCCCTTTGAAGCTGCAATTTGGACCTTCAACCTGTTGGCTTCCATTTAAGTCTACTATATGAAGAAAAATCCTGGAATGTTTTCCTCAAAAACCTTTATTTCTTTTCGATTAAAGAAAGAAAGACACAAACATCTTGGATGACATGTGGGGTGAGTAAATTGCGAGGAAATTTTTATTCTGGAAGTGAACTAATCCTTCAAATGCAGAACTACTGACACTTAATGGAGAACAGGCGTGAACTGTCATAAATACATACAGTGGAGTGGGAGCTCTTCAAAGAGGAACTACTGGAGATGCCAGACTGCAGAGAAAACAGCACAACCATCACATATGCTGGATATATAACATGAAGTAATCCATGCCGCAGACATGCACTAATACGGGAACATTAAGTCAGATCACACCAAAGACCTTTTTGTGTTAGTGCTCTCAGTCCGAGTCAGTATGCTTAATTTACAGAAAACCACTCGACTGTGCTAGTCATCAATGGCACAAAGTCTGCCTGTAATGTTCATGCCCACCAAATTTGAAGTAACCCGCATGAAAATGTAGGCTCTCAGAATGCTTTCTAACTTTCTAGAGCTTTCTAAAGTTTCCTAGCCAATCAAATAGAGCAAACAATGTTAGTATATCACAGCAGTCTAATTTAGAGTCATGACAGTCACACATGAGAAAACAATGTTGCCAAAATACACACACACACACACACACACACACACACACACACACACACACACACACACACAAAGTGACGTACCACCAAGTCTCTTCTCCTGGAAGAACTAACCCGACTGGAGCGATGAGAACTGCTCAAGTCTCGTAAAGATGACGAACTTGACTTTAAAAGTAGAAAACATTCATTTTTCACATTCCAATAGCATGTAAAATGCACTCATCTACCTTCCTAAATGAGCGTTTAAAACTTTTCAGTTTGTGATTGCTGGACCATTATTTCAAATTAAACTTATTATTGATATTCAAATTTCTCAAATACACTACCAGACAAATGTTTTTGAACAGTAAGATTATTTATGTTTTTTAAAGAAGTCCCTCCCCTGTTCACCAAGCCTGCATTTATTTGATCCAAAATACAGCAAAAGTATTTTTTTTATATTTAAAAAATACAATTTATTCCTGTGATCAAAGCTGAATTTTAAGCATCATTACTCCAGTTTTCGGTATTGCATGATCCTTCAGAAATCATTCCAATATGCTGATTTGCTGTTCAAGAAACATTAACATTTAAAACTGTTGCAATTTAATCTTAAAGATCCAAAGATCAGCATTTATCTGAAATAAAATTATTTTGTAACATTATACACTATATACCATTTAAAGGCTTGGATTCAGTATTTTTCTTTTTCTCTAGTTATAGAAATTATATATAGAATTATTATTATTATTATTTTTGATAAAAAAAAGACAATTATAAATGTTACAAAAGATTTCCATTTCAGATAAATTCAGATGAATGCTGTTCTTTTGAACTTTCTATTCATCAAAGAAACATGAACAAAATTCTACTCAGCTGTTTTCAACATTTAAATAGTAAAAATAAAATGTACTTTGGATTAAAAAAAAATACAGGCTTAGTGGTCAGAAGAGACTTCTTTGAAAAAAACACAAAAATCGTACTGTTCAAAAACGTTTGACTGGTAGCGCAAGACCTATTTCACATCAGCTTGTGAGTAAATTTTACTCTACACAGGTCTAGAAAAAAAAAAACCGTATGTTGATGAAAAAAAAAAAAAAAAGTCCAATATGACACACCCTGTAACTTCCGACACTCCGGACTGATGCAGTGTCATCATTTAATCCCTGTTGATGAAAAATTAGGAGAAAAAAGGAATAAGACAGGAAAAGGAGGAGAAAGAAAGAAGACAGACAGAAACGTCAGGAGGTACAGACCCGTCGACTGTGGCTACTGGAATGATGACCATGTCGGGCCTTTTCTGTATCAGCCTGAGATTAACAGAATGAAGAAGATAGAATTTAAACAAAAGAAGCTGCATGTTTTAGACTGGGTTAGTGTTAAACAAACTCTAAACACACTTAACTTGCTGATAGTCTACCACGATAAGACCTGTTCAAATTTCAGGACTAGCATACAAGCGTACTAGCAGCAACATGACAATAGGGGCTGGGCAATATAGAAAAACAAAAAATACAAAATTATAAAATATTTACATGCTTGCTTTTACTGATGAAGTAGTTGAACAGTAAATATCTAGCTGAAAATAAATCAATGCATATTTTGCACAAAGTTATAAAATTCATTCATTACTTAAAGCATTATATTAAAATTTATTATTTTCATGTATATGCACCAATACAAAAATACACTACAACAATAATATTTACATTTACATTTACATTTAGCAGATGCTTTTATCGAAAGCAACTTACAATTGAAATTACAATTAATAAGAAACAATAAACACTTAAATACATTAAATATGTAGCGCAGGGTTTTAAAAACATCATTTAAAAAAAAAATTATAATAAATAAAAAAAATTACACACACATACACATATATATATATATATATATATATATATATACATATATATATATATATATATATCATAGCTGCTATAAAAAATATCTGCATTAAAAAATAAAAATAAAAATCACTGTGATATTCACAACAACTTCGTACTGTCAACAAAATTGTCGCAAAGAATTCAGAAACATATCACCCAGCCCATAAAGAAAAGGCCACACAGAGATACTCATTTTTAGACTGATAAAATTAAAATCCTGAGATTCAATTTATGGGTTTACCACTGTAATGTACAATGACTAAAGCAAACAGATCACATGCAAAAAAATTGCCTGAAAAAGTGAACCCAATGCTATCCTAACGGAATGCTATTTTTAAAGACAACAACAGGACCACAAGGCTTCCTTCATAAACCCAAAAGAGCACAAGTATTATTAAAAACATGCTTGAAAGCCACATACAAACAACTGAGTGTATGATAATACAGCTAGCACACTCCCATCTGAAAGCTCTTTATTAGTTAAAGGCGAAAGTACATGCATGTCCAAACTGGCCTAATCTTTCTCATACCATCCATTGGTGGATTTGCCCCCATTTCCTGCTAGAGGAGGAGTGCTGATGGTAAGACAGCTGTGAGAGAGAGACAGCCACAAAACAAAGACGTCTATATCTACTTTTTTGGTGAACATCTTACAGAGAAACACAGAAACAAACACTTTTGATGAACAAACCCATTAACATGGAATTACTCATACTGAAAGTATGCGCTTCAGCATGCAAACATATTCTTCAAACCTGTCTGTAAGTGTAGGACAACATCTAAAATACTGACAGATACAGCTGACATCGATAAGTGAATCATTCACATGTGGCTGCAACCACTGAAAACATACTGTATTGTCAAAGGCCTGTTTCCACTTATGAGCTTAGTTAGGCAGCTAGCTAAATCTGGATTGTGAATCTGGAACTACTTGTAAAAGCACTCGTACTGTGTCTTCTCAACAAAAATGCTTGAAAAAGACAAGCAAATTAGACAAAAGGCCAGTCTAAAAACAATCCTTCTGCTTTATAACAAAAGAGGTGACAGTCTGTAGAAGATCAGGCTTATTCTGAAGGAAATCCAGAGGCTCCAAAGATCTAGTGAGCTGCCTTGCCATTTACTGCCACATAGGCAGCATCCTACCTGAAATCAACCCTAATAAGTGATGGATTTAGAACAATCTAAATATTCAGCAACCCATGAGTCACACTAATAGCGCTCAGCATATAGGAGATCATTTCAGCATGATTTCAATAGCATTTGTCGCAATGCATTATATATGCTGCTTATACAGGTAGTTCACTAGGTTTTGGAACAGAGGATCAATGAAGAACAGACCTGCAAGTCAAGAGACCTGAAAGTATAACAAACACATGATTCTGGATTTGGGCAAAGGCACAGGAAAGAGTTAGGCAGGAGGTTCAAGTGTCTTTTCTCATCCCATCTGCTCTGTAGAGCTCACCTCTTTTTGCTGCCGCTCCAGTTCTCTCATCCGGATGTCCCGAGCCTCAGCGCGAGCTGCTCTCTTCGCAGCAAGTCTGGCCTCCGCCTGCACAAGAGAGGAAAGAGAATTTATCTTAATAGCTGTTGCATCAAACAGTCTGAGCAAAAAGCACTCCGTCTGGACACTTAATGGTCTTAGCAAATGGTCTGTTTTAAAAAAAAAGAGTCATTATTTTGCATCTGTCCTGTATGAATTGTTCAGATAACTCACCGTCTTACAGAATCGACTGATTACTCACTCATTCAAACGCTGCAGGTTATTTTGTTAAACTCAAATGAGCCGATTGTTTTTGAAAGGTACATTTTTAACAAAGTTTTTTTAATGCACCTTATTTCAAAATGTACCGAAATACTTGGTTTCGTATGTGTTTTAGTTATGATTATTTCATTTATTCACCCCTTACTGTTTATGATTAATGTTTAATTTCAGTTTGGCTCTAGTTTTGTGTTTATTCCAGTGTAAACACCACATTTACGGCTTTACGTGGTTGCGGTGAAACTTTAATGATGCATAGTGCTTGAAGCCACATTAAAATTAAATGTTTACCGTCACATGAAGCTGCCAGAAAACAGAAAGTGTGAGGATTTTCTAGAAGCAAGGATAAAATAACATTTTGTGTAACCACCCTAACAAAATGATAGCTGAAACATGGTACTTTTTTTTTTTTTAACTAAAATAAAATTAATTTTACCATAATCAAAAACTTGCTCACTCTGTTGTTATTTAATAATTTCATGCACTAGATTTTTATTACATACTACATGGAGACTCGTTTTTCATTAAAATATTCATATCAATTAAGGATGTATTTACTTTTAAGGCACCTTATTTCGAAATGTACTGAAATACATGGTTTTGTATGTTTTAGTTATGATTGTTTCATTTATTCACTCCATATAGTTTATTATTAATGTTTCATTTCGGGTTTAGTTTGGCCCTAGTTTTGTATTTATTCCAGTTTTATATGAAAAGGTTCATGTAACATGGAATAAAATTGATTCACAGAGTAAACCCTTTTCACTGAACATGTTTTTAAAAATAAGTTTTAAATAGTTGTCGGAAGCATAGCCATAGTGACGTTAATGTTGAGCAACCGTGGTGTAGTTCGTTTATAGCCTAAGTTTAGCTTTTTAGTTCTACCGTTTGTATTTAGGCTCCAAAATTCAGTTATATTATATTGTGAAAATTATCTAGATGGACAAAACGTGTAAATTTCATGAACTATGGTTGAACACAGAGCTTATTTTTTGCGATAATCCAAAAGCCTATGGGAAAATCCTATTGCCTTTTTGTCGAGGGAACCAGTGCGATGCTAACAGCCGATCGGCGAGCACATAGACATTCAGCTGCCCCGCAATTTTATCAATAAAATAGCTTAATCGCTGAAGAGCTAGGTTCTCCTTTAACAAGGAGCTGGTAACATCAATGTTTCTAAAGCAATTAAAGCCATAGCTTCACTGTAAATAAAGAAACATGGCAAAACTGTGGTAATTCATACATACACAGCCTCTCTCTCATAAATGAACACTTGATGAATTCCATTTTTTTCTGAGAATAGAATATTTAAGTGGAGATAAACTGCTAAACCGCAAGTTAACTGGTGTTTTCAGAAAGCTAGCGTGTTTATCCACATTGGAGAGAGAGCACATACACATGGTTGCCAGGTTGACATTAGGGCTGCACGATTAATCGAAGGCGATTGTCATGCGCATGTTGTCAGTGAAGCCGGTTGTGTAATTAACAGTAAATCTCCAGCACCTGTGTTCAGGTGGAGCGGCATGTAATACACAGAGCCGTACTCCACAGAAAAGATACGCTGAGTCGCGTTCATTATCGCAAACGATTTAATCGGGCGATTATGAAATCGAAAGAAATCGTTTGCGATAATGACAGCTGTTTGCGTAGCTTCTCCGTGAACTATGGCTCTGTGCAGACATGCTGCTACACCTGAAAGCATGTGAAAATATCACATTTAATAACGTTTTTACTCCAAACTCACTTCATATTATAATATTTATATCAGTCGAGTGTTTGAAATAAATCTTTCTGTGAGATAGTATAGCTATTTACACAGAATAAAGCACGAGTAGTATTCTA
This sequence comes from Cirrhinus molitorella, assembly GCA_033026305.1. NCBI lineage: Eukaryota > Metazoa > Chordata > Actinopteri > Cypriniformes > Cyprinidae > Cirrhinus > Cirrhinus molitorella. Next base: position 37,225,319 of record CM065126.1, read on the forward strand.
AGCAGTGATAAAGCCATTGCATTATTATATACTGCATTATAAGGAAAATTATAATCAGAAGGAGTCAGATAAACCATATATTGTTGTAGTCGTGGGTTTATTAGTCACGCTGAATCAATGACAGCAGTTAAATCTTGTTTATTCAGCTGCAGCAATAGCAAAGATGCGTTTCTATTTCTCTTCTGGCGTATTTTGAGTTTCCGTGTGAGAATGAGAGCGCCCTCTGGCCTTCGGATGAAGATTTACTAAACACAGAACAGTGCTTTTCTAAAAGATACGCATGACAATCGCAGCTTTCGATTAATCCCGATTTCGATTTCACTTCGATTAATCGTGCAGCCCTAGTTGACATTGATAAGTAACACACTTGGCAGATATTCTATGGCTCTGTTTTTGGGATTACGTCTCTTTTTAATCAGGCAACCCTGGTTGTGTTCCTCTGTGGCCAGATAAAACCTTATTGTAGCCTATATATTATGCTCTATTCATATATTTTTTAAAAACCTTGCAAAAGTTAAAAGTTTTTGAACAGTAAGATGTAATGTAATTTGTAATGTGTTTTTAAATAACCAAACCTGCCTTTATTTGATCCAAAGTACAGCAAAAACAGTCAAAATTATTTTCTATTTGAAAATATTTTGAAAAGAAATTTATTCCTGTAATCAAAGCTAAATTTTCAGCATCATTACTTCAGTGTCACATGATCCTTCAGAAATCATTCTGATATGCTGATTTGCTGTTCAAATAATAATGATAACAATAATAATATTTAAAACAGTTGAGTACATTTTTTGATCTGTGATGAATAGAAAGATCCAAAGATCAGCATTTAACATTTCTATTTAACATTTGAACGTTCTATCAAAGAAATCTGAAAAAATTCTACTGAACTGTTTTCAAAATAATAATAATAAATGTTTTTTGAGCAGCAAATCAGAATATTAGAATGATTTCTGAAGGACCATATGACTGGAGTAATGATGCTAAAAATTCAGCTTTGAAATCACAAACATTTTAAAAGGAATAAATATTTTTAAATATATTTAAATAGAAAACATTTATTTTAAATAGTAAAAATATTTAGAAATTGTACTGTTTTTGCTGTACTTTGAATCAATAAATGCAGACTTGGTGAGCAGAAGAGATTTATTTTAAAACAAAAAAAAAATATTTTGGTAGTGTATATTGAAAAAAAATGCAGACATGCTGTTCTTTTAAACTTCTAAACAAAATTACCAACCCTTTGAACAGTAGTGTATACATTTAAAATACAGAACTGGAATGAAACATGCATTTTTGCTGCTTTCTTCACTGTTACTTTTTTTATGCTGATGGTTCAAAGTCAACAATCATGACAAGAATAGTCGTCAGAGCTGTGGACAGCGCACATGCTGATGATATATATAAGAGCAGCTGGCTCATTGGACCCATATTCAAACCTGAGTCATGTCTCAGTCCCATCGGTCCTCTTTCTCCCTCAACTAAATGTCTCTCTACAGTCCTATAAATAAATGCCCAAAAGTACAAAAAAGCAAATAAAAAAGAGAGGGAACAGTCATATTTTCCATGCAACCACACTTGGAAAAAAGCAACATCTTCATACCACATGGGTGGACATGATGTAAGTAGAAAGCAACCATGACTGGGAGGGCATCCCTCTTAAAACTACACTGGACTGTTTAGAAAAACATTTAACAGCTTGAAAGAAGGCATTCAAGAGTCGCTGAAAGGGTGTCCCGGGAAACCACACCTGTCTCTGTGACAACATTAGGCTCTGCAACCCACGCTTTTAGCTTTTTTTAAATGTTTGGGTTTGCTGACATCAGGTTGGCTGACATGTTTTTGCGGGGCGGGGTTTGGTAATTAGGGGGTGTGGCTGAAGCAACAGGGGTGGTCTGATTCACATGTACTGGAAGTACGGCTCATCTCTAACTAGGTGAGAAAACAAACATGATTCAGCAACAGCATCTAATTTAAGATCAACACACACACAGTGCAGCAGACTCACACTCCAGGTAAACAAACGCTAGATGACTTCTGACTATCACATTCCTCATGTGACACACATGCAATATGTCCAGCTTACATTTCCTAATACCCTACACAGCAATTAATCACATTACACTTCAATGCAAATATGCCTTGACAGATCGGACAGTGACTTTTTGAAGCATGCAGCCTGACAGCAAACATTTAAACAAGGCTTACGGCAAATCTTTACACATAGTGTAGAGGGTGGGTTCTGTGTGTGTGTGTGTGTGTGTGTGTGTGTGTGTGTGTGTGTGTGTGTGTGTGTGTGTGTGTGTAATTCTTGTGTTCAGCACCTGTTGAGCTGTCTGACAGTTTGACCCGCTCACCAGAGCAGCTCAGCTGAGCCCAGTGTCTCCAGCTCTATCTATAGACCAGCAGAGCCTCCATCATGAGACTGCAAGAGGAAATCTGAGCGGGGGGAGACACACTTCACAACCTCCAACATAGTCGTTCATTTATTAGAGAGACAGTCCTACTGTATTCTGCAGAACAGGAGCTCCATAGGTGAACAGGCCAATGAGATGACACAGACTGACTACACAATAAGCTTATCAAAGTCTATATGAAAATGTCTGAAAATGTGCTATTGCAGGTCACAATAAAATGCAAAGTGCCTATATGTGCACTAGTTCGTTATTCAAAGAGCAGCCGGCTTGATATTTATCATCTACTCAAAGCATAGGTTTCTAAGACTATGCAAATGTTTTTTGTACCACTTGCATACGAACAGAGTGTTTAAAAAAACGTCAAGAAAACATTGTTCTACTTGGCTTGTCTTTGTGGACTACAGGCAAATCACAACAAGTAGTAGCAAAGCACAACAACAAGTCTATGGAAAACTGCTTCCGCCACTGAATTAAAAAAAGAATTAAAAAAAAAAAAAAGGTAATTGCGATTTCTCAATTTTTTTTTTCTCGCAATAGCGAGTTTACATCTTTTTACCCCCCAAAAAAATCAGAATTGACTTTTTTCTCAGAATTGCATTGACGTTTTTTCTCAGAATTGAGTAATATAAACTCATAACTGTGAGTTGTAAAGTCAGAATTGCGAGATATAAACAATTCAGACTTTTTTCTCAGAATTGCAAGTTTATATACTGCAAAACTGATTTTTTTATTGGAATTGACTGGTATATTTGCAATTGCGAGTTATGAAGATAGAATTGCGAGATATAAACTCGCAAATCTAACTTTTTTCATAGAATTGAGTGATATAAACTTGCAATTGTAAGTTATATCGTCAAAATTGCAGGTTATAAAGTCAGAATTGCAAGATATGAACTCACATTTCTGAGAGGAAAAACTCACAATTCTGTCTTTTATTCTCAGAATTGCAAGTTTATCTCACAAATCTGACTGTTTTCTCAGAACTGAGTGATACAAACTCACAATTGTGAATTATAAAGTCAAAACTGCGAGATACAAACTTGTATAAACGTAATTCTGAGATAAAAACTCACAATTCTGACTTTTTTCTTAGAATTGCACATTATATCTCGCAATTCTGAATTCAAACTTGGGGGCACCATACATATCCATTATTTGGAGAGAAATCTTGAAATGTTTCAAAAAACAATTTCTTTACGACTGAATAAAGAAAGACATGAACATCTTGAATGACAAGTTGATTTTAGTGGATTGTCTTTTGGCCAATAAAACATTAATATTTTAGAGAATATGTAAACCAGCATTTGGACATCTTCAGTAAACAATGTGATATCAACGTTAATTTAATAAAAAGTGCATAACTTTTGCACTGCATAAAGTTGATGTGCATTTTGAATACTACACCTGGCATAAAAGTACTACAGTATGTTGACCTATTTCAACCTCATATTAAACAGACTGCAGTGCAAGCCAGTAATAGCTAAAGAAATATCACACCTCGCCCTAGATACTCCAAGATGAGGGCACTATCTCATTCTGTTGCTTTGTGGCTAATGGACCATGCAAATTACTGGCCTCTGAAAGTGACGAGACCGGCCAGCAACATAAGTGACCTCAACAGGGGGTAGCATGGCTCAAATTCACCCCCAGTAACCCTGACCATGCACAGACGAATCAAACGGCATGCTTTCAGTTAAGAGAGATTTCTGTTAGCCATTAGGGAGTTTCCTCCGCAGCAAGCACAAAATGGGTGGATCCAAAGGCAGGTTCAATGAAACAAGCAAAGTGGTGTGTGCTGTAGGTAGACTGTGATTCACAATCTTTGGACTGCATGGGTGGAGTGACTCCTGCACTTCTAGATCTAGTAGCTTACGTCCTTATACAATGGACCGGCATGTAATTCAGCTTCTCCTAACTGTAAAAACAGTGTGAATGACTTATTTGATTAAGAAGTACATGAACTCTAGCAGTGCACCTCTCTCAGTGCAAGAATAAATCATCCTAAAATATTTAGATATTTAACAAACATCCTCAATCTGGATGCAGTTTCACTTCTGCAATACAGCTCACACCCTGCAGCTTTAGATTTTACTGCTTCCTCTTTTAAAATATCCTTATATGGTCCATATTCAGGAGATACTGCTGCATGAATTTGCTTTTTCAGTGACACTATCAAAAGGAAATGACTGCCTTTCATTTCCTTCATGTTACAGACTGAACAACAGCTGACTAGAAAACAAATTGTATATATAATGTTTCAGGAACCTACTCTTGATTTCCTTTCCCTTAGTCCTGTTATTTATATCAGACACAAAATAGTCAACAAAATAGAAATTCCAATCATCTTTTCTTCCCCATTTCCACATGTAAAATAGCTTTTCGACAAGAAAAAAAAAATTAGATGCACAAAAGAAAAGTTGACGCGATGGGAATGGAACTTCAAAATATTCTTAAAATATACTGATGTGCACAGATAAATTATTTATAATAAACACTGCAATATTCCATGAAATATAAGAATTGTACATTTTTATTTCATGGTGCCAAATAATATAGGTCATGATTAGTGAAGTAAACTAGTTTATCTAGATTTTTTTGTTTTGATATTTTAAGTGCCAGTACTGTAATTAACAGGCTGACAGTGCACTGTGCTTTAGCCAATGCTGTATCACAGCAACAAGAAATGCATACATGATTGCACATACGGTTATCTAACGAACATGACATACAAACGATGAAAAAAAATGCAGACATTGAATTTTCTCACTCATGATTTTGTATCTGGCTTAGTGACAAGGTCATCCCATTTGGTCACATGGGGGCTTTGTAATTATAAATATGGGTCATACAAGTTAATTTCAGCTGGAACGGTCCCAGAGCACAGCACTGATAACAGTCAAGAGTTTTCTGCTTGTGAGAGTGATGGGCTCACACATGTGTGCTGCTAAAAAATCTAAGACAAGTCCATACTGGCTGCTCCCTGCTCAAGCTGTGAGTCAAACTTCATCAGCTGCAGCTCCGACTGGCAGAACCTGAACGTCAACATATTGACACATCACAACAGAGCTATGAGGGACTGACCAACAATATAATGCAAATTTAAACTATTCAGACATAGATGCACAGATTAGAGACATAGCAGACGTTTACCTTTAACCCTATAAAGAATACTGTATTATGTTTCATACATTAAGTCCTCCAAATTATCAACATTATCAAAATTTTGCATATTCTACACACCTTCTGATGTCTGACAGATTCAAGTCATACTTTTTTTTAGTATAATTCTAAGAAAGAATGCATTAAAAGCCAGGGGTGTAAACTTTTGAACAAAATGAGGATGTGTACATTTTTCTTATTTTACCTGAATATCATTTATTTTTCATTTAGTACTGCCTTTCAGAACCTACTGACATGTTCCTTAGATAACAAATCAAGTTATATATACCCCGATCTTCAAATTCAAAAAGTCAATCCAACGCTCTCCATTGACTTTGTATTGCCTCCTTGTCATTTCTTACTTGTAACAAAAAACAGAGCAATGTCTAAAAGCTGCTATGTGACAAGGTGTACAGTAAACAAGCTAACAAACAGAGAACTATGTTTTTATAAGCTGTCGACCCAAAAAAAAACTATCGTTTAGAGAAGTAGAAAAGTAGATTGCAACATGTCATTATTAGAGAACTTCGCCCACTGGCGGGAAACTTAATCGGCGACAGTAAACAATCATTATTTTTAACCATGTCAAAGAATTATTTCACCACCCTGAGACTAATTTTATTAGTCTATGTCAGTGCTTCTTTTTCTTACCTTCCTTTTGCTGGAGAAATGATCCAAAGGAATGGTCCAACTTGAAATACCTTGACATCTACAACTATTTGTGTCCTTAAATGCTCGTTTTTTGGGGTCGACAGCTTATATAAAAGTAGTTCTGTGTTTTTTAGCTCGTTTGCTGTACACTTTGTCACATAGCAGCTTTTAGACATTGTTCTGTTTTTTGTTAAAAGTCAGAAATGACAAGGAGGTAGCTTCCCGTAATACAAAGTCAATGGAGAGCGTGGGATTGTTTTCCCCCCCTGTGTGAGCGTGGCCTAAATGTGCTCAGTCTCTATAGTGAATGATGTCAAGTTAACCGCTGCAGTATGGCGGACAGCTTACGTATAGCGGCCCATAGAAACAGTTGCTAATGAGGCATCTACACATACATATACATTATATATATATATATATATAGCTCTCTATGGAATGATCTTGTTTTGAATTTTAAAAAAATCTGAATTTCAATATTTTATATCAAAGTTTTTTTTTTATTTGTTTTCAAGGTTTTATAACAAAAACAAAAAATACAAAACTAAACTCCCCAAACACCAGACATAAAGATACAGAATTATACAAGATCAGATGTCTACAAAGAGAGAAATAGAAATAATAATAATAAAAAATAATAATAATGCACAGACAACATGAGCAAAAAAATAAATAAATAAATAAATATTGCCCCTCAATTTTTACAATACCACATTGTCTGCTTTCATTCCTTCAACAAAGTTTAAGAAAGGCTGCCAGGTATTATAAAATGCACCAGTAGCTCCTCTGACTGTGTACCTAATTTTCTCCAGTTTAAGATGACACATGACTTCCCTTATCCAGTGGCTAAATGTTGGTGGGGAAGGATCCTTCCATTTAATCAGTATCGTTCTTCTAGCCAACAATGAGCAAAAGGCTAGTATTTTATTTTTAGTAAAACTAGTACTTTCTGGGGCTACACCAAACAATGCAATAAATGGGGATGGCTCTACTACTGTTCCAAATATCCCAGAGAAGGTCTCAAAAATATTTATCCAAAATGTGTAGAGCCTTGGACATGTCCAAAACATGTGTAGCAGTGTCGCAGGAGCTTGCCTGCATCTATCACATATGGGATCTATGAATTTCAATATTTTAATCATATAAATAACAACTGAACCAAATTGCATATTTTTGCTCAGTTTGAGCTTTTGAATAAATCTGAGTAAATTCTTGAGTTTGAGCTCCACATTCTCACTATATGGGCCTTAAAAGCCTGTTTTATCAAATAAGATATAAACACCCAATTCAGTTACTTATATTCACTTAAATTCAGTTATGATCCCCATTTTACAAAGACATGCCAGCAAATCCAACGTCAGCAAACCCAAACAGGCACAATGATTGACAGATGGAGAGTGTTTCTGATTACAAGGTGTTGGCCACTACCCTGAGTCTTTCTTGCTGTTTACAGAGCCTAAGGCTGTCACAGAGACAGGAACACATATTCCTGTAATATCTGTCAAACAGTCGGGACATTTTGTGTGTGATGTTTCAAATCGTAGTACTCTCCAACGCCTTTGATGGAGCCATTCAGAATGCGTACAATGATGGGAAAACACCGTTGCTATACAAATACACTGAACACATTGAGAGCGGTTACAGAATCAACATCTGACTCATATACTGAACTGAAAGTTAGCATAGCTTTCAGTGTTGTCCGGAGTTTTGTTTACGTAAGGTTTGTGAGACTTATTTCTGTATCATCACTGCTTGTTCATATCTGTATTTTGCATGCAGATTAATTGGGTTGGGTCATGTTGTAATGTCCCAAGATTTAAGTAAATAATGACTGAATTTTGGTCTGTTTCTCACAAAGCATGACTATTTGTGACCCTGGACCACAAAACCTCAAAAGAAATTGAGATTTATACATAATCTGAAGGCTGAATAAATAGGCTTTCCATTGAAGTATGGTTTGTTAGGATAGGACAATTTGAAAATCTGGAATCTGAGGGTGCAAAAAAAATCTAAATACTGAAAAAAAATCACCTTTAAAGTTGTGCAAATGAAGCTCTTAGCCATGCACATAACTAATCAAAAATGAAGTTGATAAATGTACGGTAGGAAATGTACAAAATATATTCATGGAACATGATCTTTACTTGATATCCTAATGATTTTTGGCATAAAGGAAAAAATCTATAATTTTTGACCCATACAATGTATTGTTGGCCATTTGCTACAAATATACCCATGCTAATTATGAATTGTTTTGTGGTCCAGGGGCACTTTTGTCTTTTCATTTGCTTAACAGCACAAAATCACTGTATGATTCTGTTGTCTATATGCATAAATTAAGCTGTTTGGGTTTGTAAAAACAACATGAGGGTGAGTTTCTGTGTGAATGCCTCCTTTATTGTGGTTACAGGAAACCACCAGCCACAACATGACACAAGTGAGATATACAGGGGTTGCAGGTGAACAGCTCTTACCTCTCTGGCGATGCTGCTCAGAGCCTCATCCTCAGCTGAGAAACGGTCTTTAATCGGGGCCCGTTTTCGTCCTGATCCTGGCGTCCCCATGTCAGCAGCAACTTCACAGTGCATGTAGAAAACACTCAATGAGATGTCTACGGTCTTGTTTCCGAAAGGTGGTCTATTTGTGTAAAATATAACCTTAAAGATGTGTTTTCTGAGACAATAAGCAATCTAACAGACATACAGCAAAGCTACTTGCATTGGCAGTACTTCTTGTTTCCTATGCAGGTCTATTAGACTCAACTCAGCATCTTAGTGTGCTATTTCACAAAACATTTCAAATGTAGGCTAGATAATGTAGGGTAGATAAGCCAGGCCTCTTTCACTATCTCACACACCCACAAATAGAGGCTTTAGTCATGTGTGTCTGGACTCAGAGCTGATTAACACCAGACACACAACTGAACCTCATAATATAATGTGACAAAGCAGAGAAATATTAACGTTTAACGTACTATTTAGGGTTTGGGTTTAGTTTGATTTTTTTAAAGCAGCTACGTTTGTTCTTATATCCCAATTGTCAGCTGATTAATACAATATTTAATAAGCAAATTATTTGCATAAACAGATTATACCTAATGGGAGTAACGTTAGTTTTACCAAAGCATTGTCCGTACGATACCATGCGTTGTCTTATTATGTATATAAATCGCCCTAATTACATTTAAATGTAAATAAACCTATAAATAAAAATCTATATTTATACTGATATTTCTGCTGAGGCGCTAAATATAAACCAACACTCATTCAGCTGCGTGACAGACTAACTTAAAACACTTTATTTTCAAGAAACCACATAGTGCGCTTCATTATCAAACAGATTTAGCATCCACCACATACAGCTAAATATATTTAAGTATTATGAATTCAAAATGTGCGAGGTAAAATTCAATATTTATGACTATAGTTAGCGGTTAGCTTGCTAGCTTGTCCTCAAAGACATAAAGTGTGTAAATGTCAGTCAGCTCTGGTGCCGTTAATTCACACATTACAGTTTAGTGACCTGCCTGGACTTTCATGACAGTTGGTTCCCGTAAGTGCCGGTTTCTTACCGTTTCTGTTCGTCGCTATTCCACTCGAGGCTCGGGTCGGTTCTGACCGACTGACTGACTGGGACCCGGGCGCGTTCCCGCTGACCAGTGAGAGCGAGAGCGCGTCACGTGCGCGCGGCCGTTTGAGCGAGTGCGAGCCTGCCTGCGTGACAGCCACAAACTGACACTGTCCGTCACCTCAGACTTTCCTTAGAAAAAGGCTCATGTTAAGTCACAAGAGGCTTGAAAGCGGCATAACACAGCTAGTATCAATTTAAGTTATTTTACAAACCACCGTAAATGGCGGGAAAAGTCGACACACGCTGTTAATGCTCGTTCCTGAGAGTCTGAGGTGTTTTTTCCAGCTTCGCGCTGAAAGTCCCGGATGTTGGAAAAGAGGCGTGGCATTTGAACACGCCTAGACCAGCTAACCCTAACTGTAGACCCCCTAAACAGAAAGCTATTCAGATAGTAGATATTTTTGTGTAATATTGTTTATTACCACTAGTAAATGACTTGTTAGTCAATAATAATAGAAAGTCCCCACCGTAAATCTTAATTTACCTCAAGACCGACGATAACTAAACCCTAAACCCTACAGTAACTAATTCTAACCATCTAAACTATTAATCCTAACCCCAATCCAAACTAATTAACCGTATCCCTAAACAACTAACAGTAGACATATTTTATTTTATTTTATTTTTATCTAACAGTGACAACAGTCTAACAGTCAGATGTGTGTGATCTAATGTCAGCTACATTGAGGTGCTTTTAATGTCTCGTTTTATTTTGGGATAAAACATTTTTAATGATAAAACATAATAATTTCTTATTTCTTTTTTTTATACCACCACAGAATTCAGTGTTATATTTGTAGTGCAATAATGACCTCTAGCTGTTGATTTCAAAATATTGTCAGTTTATAACAGACATTAGAATGTGAATAAATTAATGAATAAAATGAGAGGCTTACATTGTGTATGTAAATTATTAAAATTGTAAACAAGCAGTTCAGCTGAAGTTATTTTTTTATTGGACATTTATAAGCCTAACCTACTAACTTTTTAATTGTTCACATAACCAAGCTCTTTGTATTTTTCTGTATTTCATCAAATGAAATGATTTTAAATAAACATTTAATTATAACCATTATGAAATATCTCATTGCCTACTGCATCTATATGTATATATGTTTTTGACAAGTTTGCTCCACGGATATCAAGACCCACAGCTGTTATACAATGGTGAAATGGATGGAGCTCCAAGCCTGCAAAAACAAACAAATAATAAGACATATTAACACCAAAATAAATAAAGAAACATATGACTTGATAAAACAAATACATTTTTAATGAAATGTATTCCTTAATGTATTTTTGGATGTAAAGAATAATGATTTAAACAGACACATGTGGAAATAAAATAAATAAATAAAAGAAAGAACATAAGATTTTTTAATGTTTTTTAAAGACTTCTCTTCTGCTCACCAAGCCTGCATTTATTTGCAGTAATATTGTGAAATATTTTCACTATTTAAAATAACTGCTATTTAAATATATTTTAAGATGTAATTTATTCCTGTGATCAAAGCTAAATTTTTAGCATCATTACTCCAGTTCTCAGTGTCACATGATCCTTCAGAAATCATGCTGATTTGCTGTTCAAGAAACATTTATTATTATTATTATTATTATTATCAATATTTAAAACAGTCGAGTACATTTATTTTCAGGATTCTTTGATCAGTATTTATCTGAAATAAAAGCTTTTGTAACATTATACTATACCATTCAAAAGCTTGGAGTTTTTTAATAGAAATGAATACTTTTATTCAGCAAGGATGCTTTAAATTGATCATTTATAATTTTACAAAATATTTATATTTCAGATAAATGCTGCTCTTCTAAACTTTCTATTAATCAAAGAACCCTGAAAAATTATACTCAGCTGTTTTCAACATAATACAACATAACACAAAACCAATTCAATAAATTAAAAAATAAATTATATTTGTTTTAATTAAGTCTCCTTAGGAAATGTGTGGCTAGTACGGTGTGTATCCTCCAGCACTGCAAGTGGCGCGAATGAGCTCAGTTCGCTGTCATTGAATCTATACAAGAAAAAGATCAGGCGTCGCGTTGTTATGACGCAGATGCGTGCATGACATTGGTGTGGCGTGAATGATCTGAGCAGGTATTTAATAACGTTATTATTTATACTATTTAATATTACTTTACAAGAACATATTGACCAATATTAAGAGTTCATCTGCTTCTTGCCTGCTTTTTAACCGATAACCTGAAGCAGTCAAATAACATTGTCGACAATATACCCGTTATTAATAGGGAAATAGTTTCTAAAATATTTGCTGTTTTTATTATTACTATTTATTTATTTATTTATTTTTTATTTTGGCTTGTTTTTAATGTCAGGTTCAAGATGGCCCTGTCGTTGTCCGGGGTGGTTTTGCCCAAACTGATGCAGCAGAGGGCTTTCAGGTGAACACTTTCTTCATTCTTGAGGTTTTACTTTAGTTTTGAGGTTCACATAAACATGGGCGACATATGAGGGAATTGTAAGAGGAACATAGGAATATTTCCTGATCATAAATGTAGGGGTGTAGTTAAAATCAGTCTCAGACTAAAACATATATTGTTTTGGTAGTTTCATAATTTACAAAGAAACTTTTTTTGAACGTCACTAAAAAATGAAAAATATAATAAATAAATAAATATATATACACATACACATACACACAGTATATAAACAACAATGGAATAAAATGCAAAAATTATTTTAAGATTATTTTCATAAATGTAACCACCTCCCAATTGAAAGTACCCACTAATGATGATTTTATATATATTAAGCTTACTGATATTTTAAATATTGTTGATTTCAATAGATAATAAAAGGATCTTAGTAAACTTCTAAGATTTGAATACATAAATGCTTTTTATGTGTTTTTTGGTTGTGAGACAGCAGTTTGCACCAATTCTGTAGAATGGCGCATGTACTTTTCTATCATCACATCATCATTTATCTAAACCTGTTTTTGTTTAAATGTGTTGCATTGTTATCATTTAGCCATTTGAATGATCTCACATGTTCTCAACAAACACCATCACAGTGTCTCAGCAGCTGTGGCCGCTATTCAGAAGTTAACACGCGTGAGGGTGGTCGACAACAGCGCTCTTGGAAATGCCCATCACCACCGTCCGCCAAAAGTCATTCACGTATACACCAAGAATGGAATCGGTAAAGTGGGAGACAGAGTCTTACTGGCCATTAAAGGACAGAAGAAAAAAGCTCTCATAGTGGGTCACAAGATGCCCGGAGCTCGAATGACCCCACGCTTCGACTCCAATAACGTGGTTTTGATTGAAGAGAATGGAAACCCCACAGGAACGAGAATAAAGACTCCTATACCAACACATCTGCGCAAAATGGAGGGAGAATATTCTAAACTGTTAGCCATCGCTCAGCGATTTGTTTGAATTGGTGTTTCTGTATTTAACTACTCATCTTTGTAAATACTATAAATTGTTCATGCCATTCAGAAATAAATAGCTTTCATGGTTACTTGGGAATAATTTGTAATAAAATATGTGGACGAAATACTATTTAAAAGTCTTTGCTATAGTTATTCATAATTACTTTGCAAGGCGTAAATTCAGAATTCAGAAAAAGAAGTCAGAATTCTAAGATAGAATTGGCATTGCTAGAAAAAAAATTTATATCGTGCAATTCTGACTTTTTTCCCCCAGAATTTATATCTTGCAATTCTGATTGTTTTTTGTCTGAATTTTGAGGGGGAAAAAGTCAGAATTGTGAGATAAAAAGTCAAAATTACATGCTAACATTTTACACAATTTACCATTAAATGCTCTAATGTGACTCCCTTGTAAGAACATTTCAGATTTTTGGAACTGTTTTCAGAGCACATGAAATGAAACAGTTAATGTAAGTTTAGTACAACAACAGTTTATTCTGAAGCTCTGATCACAGGAAATAAGTGACAATATCTACACAATTACGCATTGTGCATCTAAAGCTTTTTTAACAGGATGCATTAGTTCACCTCATAGGAGAACATGCAGGGCTGTGGTTTATTTTTTTTCCCTATGGCACCATTCACAGACAGCCTTTTGGAAATAAAGGTTGGTCTTCTGTTAGGACAAAACGCAAAACATGCACATGATGTTCCATTCCATCAGTCATTACAGAAGTGATGAGTAGAGGTCCTCATCAGACAGCATTTCTTGTGTCACACTTGAGGGTTTTTCTTTGTGGTGTAGCTGCAGTATATATTAGTAAGATTGAAAAATAAATCTTTATAAATCTAGTAGCACTTTATTCTAATGAGGTTATAGTGGGATTGTTGCATGAGGAGTTCAGCTTTGAGGCACTTTGCAGCAGGCTCTTGAGTTGACCTCAACCGCACATGGTCATGAAAAGCCACTACAGACACACACACAAAAAAAGAGTGATTAGGGTTTTGTATATGGTATGTTTTAACATCTGAATATCAAGAAATCAAACCAGCAAACCTCAGATATGTTCATCTCAGCCGTTCCCGTTCCATCTTTGTCCAGCTGCTGAAACGATCCTACAAAAGAAGGGCAAGACTATGAAAAACACAAACTTTTCATATTTAAAAAATCTAAATGTATTAAGAGGCACCATGTGATACAAAAAGAAACACCTACTGAACATGGCCTCTAGTTTGATTAAGCAGCAGACGAAGTTATCAAAATCGATGACTTCGTTTTCAGTGTATCTGGCTACAAGAATCTGGTTGAGTCTGTTATTGAGCTTAAAGCCTGCAAAGAAAGTGCACAGGATGGTCTTTCAGAGAAAACCGCAGGGTGACACTAATTTATACATGCATCATTCAAAAATTAGGCTTGGTAATAATAATATATTTTTAATGTAATATGTATATAGCACAATGTATAATAGTCTTATGCTCAGCACGGATGAAGGTAAAAACTGTAATATTGTGAAATATTATTACAAATATTATAATAATTGTTTGCCAATTAATGAAACAAATCATCTTTTACCTGCTGATTCGACAGCCAGACGCATCTCATAAGAGCTCATAGTCCCTGACTTATCAATATCAAACTCTCTGAAGATCTCCTGAGTGGAAAAGAAAGCATGAGATATTTATTTTAAACACAAAACCAAAGAATCAACATTTCAAGTGTGTGGGGGAAAAAAGAAAAAACTTGACCTAAGGCACTCACCAGCAACTTCCTTATTTTGTTCCAGAGGATCTGAAACTCGACTAAACCCAATCGTGCACTGCCATCTTTCTGATGAACGGAGTCAAGAGTAAAAACAGATGCAGGTTGTCTGATCACAACTGGTATGATGTTAATTACCAGAGAGGAAATAATTTAGCAAGGCAATATACCAAAGTAATTATTTCTAATATGGTTAACATATATATTGCTAATATTTCTGTGCAAATATTTAGATTTTGGCATTTAAAGCCAATAAATAGCATATGATCATCATGCTTCTGCTTTTAAACATCCAGAATATCTTAAATATAGATTTCCACTGCATTTGCCAAGGGCATAGGTTTGATTTTGGCACTGGTATACTTAAACACTTTTACTGTAATAAAACCATTGTTCATTTTCTTGAGGGATTTGTATTTAGGTATTGTTTCTTTCTTTCTATGACCCTATTGTATTTGTTTGGATTTGTTAGTTTCCATCTAAATCAAAATCAAATGATTAAATCAAATGATTCATGATCCGCAAAGTTCCGATCAAATTGATTCGCAATCTGCGCTCCTTAGTCCCAGTTTTAACAATTATTCACAAACCATAACTTCAGGTCAGCACTAAATAAAAATGATTCGCGAACTCGCACAGAAGTCTCGATATGAATCAAATGATTCACATTACGTGAAAACAAATGATCCAGCTCCGAAGTCCGGATCTGAATCAAACGATTTACAAACTTGAAGTTCCGATCTAAATCAAATGATTCGCAATCTGCGCTCCATAGTCCAAATTTGTATAATTATTCACGAACCATAACTTCAGATCGGCACTTAGGAACGCAGTTCGCGAATCATTCAAATTGCAAAATGATTCACGAATCAGCTCCGAGGTCGTGATCTGAACCAAATGATTTGCAATATGCGAGTTACGATCTAAATCAGATGATTTGCTAACCTGCTCCAAAGTCCCAATCTAAACAAAAATTATTCGGGAACCCGCACCGAAGTCCCGATCTGAATCAAATGATTCTCAGTACGTGAGTTAAGATCTAAATCAGATTTTTCGCGATGTCGACTATTCCTGGTTTACCGCGCTACTTTCATGACATTAGCTGAAATAAATTTAAAAAGTATGATGCTTACAAATAAAATATCCATATTTTCATTACAACATCCAACACAAATCTAAGAACATATTCAGGCGAGGTAAGCCAAATGTCAAATTCCCTGACTTTTAATGACTAAAAAGCTGAATTTCCATGACCTATAATGAACGGATCCATCCACTTGCAAGCTTTATTTACTTGTTTACAGACGTTTTTAGTACAAAACTATGGAAGCCCGTTTCTGCCACTAAATAAAAAAAGATAAAGATAAAACTCACAATTCTGACTTTTTTCTTGCAATTGCAAGTTTGTATCTTGCAATTTTGGCTTTTTTTTTCTCAGAATTGTAACATATAAATTCATTTCTGAGGAGAAAAAATACTGATATGTTCACATAATTGTGAGTTCATATCACACAATTCTGCCTTAACTCTAAATTGCGAGTTTATATCATGCAATTCTGACTTTATAACTCACAATTGCGACTTGTTATCTCACAATTCTGACTTTTTTTTTTTACGCAACTGCTAGTTCATATCTCACAATTCAGAGAAACAAAAGTCAGTATTGCGAGTTTGTGTGCCGGAAACAGGCTTTTTCTGTAATATTTCTACAGAAATTAATTTATGTTTATAACAATCTGAAGGATTTTTGTAAGGGTTTGGGGTTTGTAAGGATTTGTAATCAAGTTCATCATTCAGGTTTTTTTTATTTCTGCACATTTAGTTTTTGCTTTTCTATGATCTACTTTTCATACCCAGTCTTTGAAGTGGTCATTTTGTAGCCAAAGCTCTTGAAATAAATTTTTTTCTGGCATGTTTGCCTTAGTTATCTAAGCTCGTGACTGCATTTGACTTCAGTGATTGCCAGTTGACGTGCGGGAAGGGAATAAAATGGCACTGAAAAATAGCCTAACCATAAAAATAGGCAAATAAATAAATAAATAAAAACGGTACAGAAAAGTTCAGTTTGATAAACAGAAACTAAAATTTAAAGCAACAAACAAAAATCCCTGATATTCCATGACTTGGACCAAAAAAATATTAAATTCCCTGACTTTCAATGACTGGAATAGACCTTTTAAAATTCCATGATATTCCAGAAATTCCATGACCCGTGGGAACCCTGTAACTGGTTTACTGCTAACTAGTGACAACACTATTAAAATGATGAGCTGCACCTCAAAATGCATGTTAGATCAAAACATTGTACATTATGATTGAGTTTGTAGCTTAATTCACTACATTTTACAATAGGAAATATTTTGGTCATCTCTTACCATTTAAATGAATGTTAGATTTATCAGTATATACTGTAATGAATATTTGAGAAATTATTATTTTATCTGATTGTATTAGTCTATATTAAGTGATAGTCAACGTAAAAAGAACAAATGGGAGAAGCAGATAAACACAAAACAGCATAACATAATCTGTAAAAAGGGTTATCATTCAACTGAACTGTGCACATATGTTTTAAACACTTCAGCTGTTCTTATAAAATGTTTTTCCGTAGTAATCGTCAGAATGACAGATGTGGTCAATAGACCATAACTTGTATTTATCCCAGAATAGTGAAGGATACATCCAAGAGGTTAACCATAGTTCTGCAGGACTCCATGCTGAAGCCATCTGTCTTTAAATCCTTGTCTGAGAGAGAAATGGTTCATTCAGATCAAATAAACATGTTCATTTTAACTGCACTTGTAAAGTATAAACGAAGTAGTGTGTTACTCACGTTTGGACACTACTCTGTTGAGAATAGTCCTCAGCTCACGGACAGATATCTCCATATCCTAAAACAAAATGTACTTTTTTTTTTACTTATGTCCAAAATCTACTTTTGCAAACTAGTTGTTTTTATAACTGTACTGACTTAATTATTTTAGATTTTGTACTGTTTAATGATAATAATAATAATAATAATTTCATTCAAAACTCGCTTTATATATATATATATATATATATATATATATATATATTCACTCACCTCTCCAGCCAGCTGGGCAAACAAAGCCTTGAAAGAGTCATCAATATCATCCTCTGTAATTTCTGCCTACAAGAAAAAAAAAAAAAGTTTATTCAACAGTCTGAAGAATATGGCATCTAATTTTTCTCTGAAGGTTTGTAGATCCAAAATCTTACCTCATCCTCCAGGTCAGCTGAAATCTCATCATCCAACTCCCTTTGATAGAGAGAAAACAACAACAACTGATTAAATCCTTACAGAATAAACTTCTTTAATAAAATGCCTAAAGTGCTCAAACAAGAACACACACTTACTCTGTCTGTGACTGCTTTTCAGTGAAGACTCGAAGGACAAAATCAGCCTCTTTGCTTGGTTCAAAGGTGGACGGGATGATAATGTATTCACCGGGAGGCAGGCGGAGACGAGTGCTCACCTCCCGCAGGTTGATGAAGGTCTCAGAGCGAGCGCTCGACGAGTGTGTCAAGAAGAAGTCCTTTTTAAGGTGCACATTCTGACAGCCTGCATACTGCAAACAGATGGAAATGACAGTTATTGCACTGTGAATAATCTAGAGAAAAATTCAATTTAAAACCTTTTTGTTTTATAAATAAACAACCTGTTTATGAAAGTATGCAAGCCTTACTGATGTGGGCAAACCTAGAAATTGTTGACATGGGTTCATACCTCTTCAGGAATCTGCAAGGAAACAAAACAATTAGGCATTTTCCCTCCTAAAATAAGAGAATTATCTATAAACTCAATTTGAACCTGTTTGGCCCCTCACCTCATAGATAGCAAAGCCGATGGTGTGCATGTCCTGTCCGTGGCGGCGGTACCGTCTGCGGTCTTTTTGCATTAAAGCCACCAGGAAGCTGCAGGCCACTTCGTCATCCTCTGGGTCATCATCTTCCTCCAGCAGTGTGATCTTATACTGTGGATTGATCCAGAATGTGTCTGCCAAATAGTACAGGAACACATACAAATTAAGGGTTCATGCATTAATAACTGTTCATCTTGTTTGTGATATGATGCTAAATGCACTATCATTCAAAGGTTTGTGGTCAGAAGGACTGTTTTTGATAGAAATTAATACTTTTATTCAGCAAGAATGCATTAAATTGATCAATAGTGGCAGTAAAGATTTGAATAATGTTACAAAAAGATTTCTATTTTAAATAAATACAGTTCTTTTGAACTATCCATTCACAAAGCAATCATAGAAAAAAGTATCACCCTTTCTACAAAAACAATAACAAATAAATTAATTAATTAATGAAATTAATGAAAAATAAGATTTTTTCTTGAGCACCAAATTAGCAAATTAGAATGATTTCTAAAAGATCTTGTGATGCTGTGGACTGGAGTAATGATGCTAAAAATTAATTTTGCATCACAGGAATAAATTGCATTTTTTTCATCTTTTTTAAATCAGAATCAGAATCAGAATCAGAAAGAGCTTTATTGCCAAGTATGCTTGCGCATACAAGGAATTTGTTTTTGTGACAGTAGCTTCCAGTAGACAACAACAACATGGACAATAAGAAAAATACAATAAGGTGAGAATAAAAAATATACATATTTAAATATAAATAGACAAAAATATATAGAAAACTAAATTAAGAAATAAGTGGTATGTACAGTTGTGCTGTTGGTGATAAAGGGGAAAAAAAATAAATAAATAAAAATAATAATAATAAAAAATAAAAAAAATAAAAAATAAAAAATAGAGATGGAGGTGGTAACAAATAAATATAAGGTTATTGCACATGTTTTTATTGTACGATGGTGTGAACATTTAGCTGTTCATAAGGTGGATTGCCTGTGGGAAAAAACTGTTCTTATGCCTGGTTGTCCTGGCAATTGGGGCTCTGTAGCGCCGGCCAGATGGCAAAAGTTCAAAGAGGGAATGGCTTGGATGTGAGGGATCCAGGGTGATTTTCTGAGCTCTTTTCCTCACCCTGGATGTATAAAGTTCTTGAAGGGTGGGCAGGGGAGCACCAATAATCCTCTCTGCAGTCCGAACTGTTCTCTGTAATCTTCTGATGTCTGATTTTGTAGCTGAGACAAACCAGACAGTTATTGATGTGCACAGAACAGACTCGATGACAGCTGTGTAGAACTGTTTCAGCAACTCCTGTGGTAGGTTGAACTTCTTCAACTGGCGAAGGAAGTGCAACCTTTGTTGGGCCTTTTTTACAATGGAGTTGATGTGAGTGTCCCACTTCAGGTCCTGGGAGATGAAAGATCCCAGGAACTTGAATGACTCCACTGTAGCCACAGTGCTGTCCATGATGGTGAGTGGGGAAAGTGCAGGGGGATTCCTCCTGAAGTCCACTATCATCTCTACAGTTTCGAGCGTGTTGAGCTCCAGGTTGTTATGACTGCACCAGACAGCCAGCTCTTTAACCTCCTGTCTGTAGGCAGACTCATCACCGTCCTGAATGAGGCCGATAAGTGTGGTGTCATCCGCAAACTTCAGGAGCTTGACAGAGGAGTCTTTAGAGGTGCAGTCATTGGTGTAGAGGGAGAAGAGCAGAGGGGAGAGAACACAACCCTGAGGGGCGCCGGTGTTGGTGGTGCGGCTGCTGGACATGAATTTCCCCATTCTCACCTGCTGTTGCCTATCTGTCAGAAAGCTGTTGATCCATTGACAGATAGGGCTGGGAACAGAGAGCTGGTTCAGTTTGGTTTGGAGGAGTGGAGGAATGATGGTGTTGAAGGCCGAACTGAAGTCCACAAACAGGATCCTCACGTAAGACCGTGGCCTGTCCAGATGTTGCAGAATGAAGTGCAATGCCATGTTTATAGCATCATCCACGGATCTGTTTGCTCGGTAAGCAAACTGCAGGGGGTCCAGTAAGGGTCCAGTGATGTCCTTCAGATAAGCTAAAACCAGTTTTTCAAATGATTTCATGACGACAGACGTTAGTGCCACAGGTCTGTAGTCGTTAAGTCCTGTTATCTTGGGTTTCTTTGGAATGGGGATGATGGTGGAGCGTTTGAAGCAGGCAGGTACTTCACACATCTCCAGAGACCTGTTGAAGATATATGAGAAGATGGGGGCCAGCTCGTCAGCGCAGGTTTTCAGACAGACTGGACTCACACCGTCTGGACCTGGTGCCTTTTTTCTTTTGTTCTTCCTGAAGACCTGGCACACATCATTCTCGCTGATTTGTAAGGTGGGAGGGGGGGAGAGGGGGGTTGCTGGAGGTGTTAATAGTTCTGAAAAGAGATCATCTGGACAGGTGTGGGGGCATTCAAATCTACAATAAAACTCATTCAGGTCTTCAGCAAGTCGTTGATTCGCCTCAGTGCTTGGGGATGGTGTCTTGTAGTTTGTGATGGCTTTCAGACCTGTCCACACTGAAGATGGGTCGTTAGATATGAACTGATCTTCTAACCTTTTTGCATTGGTCCTTTTAGCCACTCTAATCTCCTTATTCAGTGTGTTCCTGGTCTGACTGTACAAGACCCTATCCCCTTGTCTGTAGGCATCCTCTTTT
Organism: Cirrhinus molitorella; assembly: GCA_033026305.1. NCBI lineage: Eukaryota > Metazoa > Chordata > Actinopteri > Cypriniformes > Cyprinidae > Cirrhinus > Cirrhinus molitorella. The sequence continues at coordinate 37,246,915 of CM065126.1, forward strand.
GCCTGACGAAGATGTCTGAGTCTTGCTGTAAACCATGGCTTATCATTGTTGAATGTCAAATAAGTTCTGGTAGGGATGCATATATCCTCACAGAAACTGATATATGATGTTACAGTCTCTGTGAGCTCGTCCAGATCAGTTGCAGCAGCTTCAAAAACACTCCAATCAGTCAGTCCGAAACAGGCTTGCAAAGCCTGCTCTGTTTCGGTGGTCCATCTTTTTACAGTCTTTACTGCAGGTTTAGCAGATTTAAGTTTTTGCCTGTATGTTGGTATAAGATGAACCAGGCAGTGATCAGAGAGCCCCAAAGCTGCCCGCGGGACAGAGTGATATGCATCTTTAATTGTTGTGTAACAGTGATCCAATATATTACTGTCTCTGGTGGGACATGTAATATTCTGTCTGTATTTTGGCAGTTCACGGGAGAGATTTGCTTTATTAAAATCCCCAAGAATGATTAAAACGGAGAAATCTCTTTTGCTCACCAAGCCTGCATTTATTTGATCCAAAATACAGCAAAAGCAGTAATATTGCAGTAATACAGTAATATTGTGAACTGTTTTTACTATTTAAAATACTTTTATTTGTATTCAAATATATTTTAAAATGCAATTTATTCCTGCGATCAAAGCTAAATTTTCAGCATCATTACTCCAGTCTTCAATGTCACACGATCCTTCAGAAATCATTCTAATATGCTGTTCAAGAAACATTTATTTATTATTAATATTATCGATATATAAAACATTTTGTTCAGGATTCTTTGATGAATTGAAAGATCTAAAGATCAGCATTTATCTGAACTAAAGCGCTTTTTATACTATTCAAAAGCTTGGAGTCAATATATTATTTTTTTTTTATATTTTGGGAAAGAAATTATAGAAATTAATACTTTATTTAGCAAGGATGCTTTAATCAAAAGTGATCAAAAGACATTTATAGTGTTACAAAAGATTTTTATTTCAGATAAATGCTATTCTTCAAAGAAACCTGAAAAAAAAATACTCAGCTGTTTTCAACATAATAATAATACATGTTTTTGAGCAGCAAATAAGAATATTAAAATAATTTCTGAAGGACCATGTGACTGGAGTAATGACGCTAAAAATTCAGCTTTGAAATCACAAGAATAAATTACATTTTAAAATATACTGAAATAGAAAAGAGTTCATAGTAAATAGTAAAAATATTTCAAACTTTTAATGTTTTTTTTGCTGTACTTTGGATCAAATAAATGCAGGCTTGGTGAGCAGAAGAGACTCATCTAAAAAACATTACTAAAAACAATCTTACTGTCCAAAACTTTTGACTGGTTGTGTACATTGAAAAAGTTTTAAATTGTAATATTTCACAATATTACAGTTTTTACTGTAATAATGATCAAATAATTGCAGCCTCTGTGAGCATAAGAGACTTAAAAAAAATATATATTAAAACTACTGACCCCAAAACCTTTGAACGGCAGAGTATATCCAATTAATTTTACAGCAAAAACAATTAATTACCAATTGAATTTTTTTTTATAATTTTTTTTTTATCATTTTATCAAACAGCCCACCAGCTGTTTACAGCAGGATGTCCACTACGACCAACAATAAAGTCACTCTGTGACCTCAACTGATAAAATTGCTATATGTAAACAGGGGTGTTACTCACTGGGATGGTTTCGGCAGCCTCCTGCGGTACTGCCTCTCCGCCAGGCGCCATGAAACTTGATGGTGTTCCAGTGGCTCATGTCATCATCGCACAGAGCATCAGCGGTCAGATTGCAAATCTCCAGTCTGGAGAACTGCCGCAAAAACTCACTAAACGACATCCTGGGGACAAAGGGAACTGTTTCATTATGCTAGAACGTACACAATGCTTTTTTGGTCTACTGATGTGTCAACCAAAAATAAAAATAGACATAGATGAGTTTGTTTCTTCATTGAAATTTAGCATTATGTCACTTGCTCACCACTGGACCCTCTGCAGTAAATGGGTGCCGTCAGAATGAGAGTCCAAACAGCTGCTAAAAACATCACAATAATCCACAAATAATCCACACAACTCCAGTCCATCAATTAATATGTTGTCAAGTGAAAAGCTGCATGCTTGTAACTAGGGATGCTCATTTCGGTTAATTTTCCTGACCGACAACTGCTGCTCGTCAACCAAACATTAACCGTTAACTGATCAAATTAGAATAATAAATTAGTATAAAATAAAAATATATGATGATACAAAAAAATTACAAACAAATATTTTATTTTAACTCGCAAACAGCAGCATACAGAGCAGCAGAGCAACAACAAAAAAATCACATATCCTCAAATTATCACGCACCAACAGAGAATATCAGAATAAAATTATATAAATAAAAAATAGGCTTAATATACATTAATGAAATAATTATCTAATCAAGATGACACAGCTAAAACACACACTAAATCTTTCTATGCACTTTGAAGAATGGTCTTCCCACCAGACATAAAAACATATAGCAGGCCTACCTCAGTTTACAGCAGTTCAGGGGCTGAAAGACGCAACACAACACCATCTTGCCACAAAGCACCGGCAAAAATAATTAACAATGTCGGGGGGAAACATTAAGGAGATATTTGTATGATCCATTAATAAACTAGTGTATTCTGAGATAGTGTTGGAAAGACCCGACTCCCAATCTCCTTTTTGAACGCACCTTTAGAAAGAAATGTATCTTTACGGATTACATAGCCTAATGAAATAGATTTTTTTCCGATTTGTTTTGTTTCGTTAAGTAATAATTTAAAGCTTTCTATTTATATAATCACTGAAAAAAATGCAAATGATCGCGCTGGCACCTCCATGTCCTGAAAAAAACAAAAACTTATATTTAATGAGCAAAAAAAAAGCTCCAAAAGTTTTTTCTAAATTAACTTAATAAAAAAACGAAACGAAATATAATCACTTTGCCATTACATATAACATGTAACTATTTTAATAGCTGAAGGAGACATGCATGGAGACATGGGCTGGAGCGCTGCCTTTTAACTGTTAGACTCGCGGCAAAACACTATATCACAAATATCTGTGGTCAATTTGCGGTTCGGGACTTCTTATCCACTGGACATACATTTCTATTCATAGCGTGTTTTTGCAGCGTAGAGCAATATAGCCAATCTGTTGATTTTATGAATGCAGTGGTCAGTCGGAGGCGGTTAGATTACAATCCTCTCAGCACCCAAAGTGCCGGTAATGTTCTGTTCAGTTCTGCTCTACACATTCGCTATAACTATTATTAAAACAGAAAATGTAGACATGATGTAAATAAGAGATTAATTGCACAGTGTAAAGGTTCTTTTATTACTCTTTATTAACTTTGAGATGAACTATATTAAGATGTGTGACAGCTTTTTCAAGTGATTGTAAGGGAGCGCCGCGCCCATTGCGCACTTTCTATAGGCTATAATCCATTCACTCACAGATTGACTCTCAGTTATTCAATATTGCCGCTTGCCATTGTGCTGCGTACAGCTGCATCAGTTAAATGAAGGTAAAGCAGGTGCTTGCTCTGCGAAATTGTCTGTATAACCATATCTATATAGAAGCATATAAGCCTCTATAGCCTATGCATGCTGCACGTGTCGACACTCACCTGTAAGTAAACAAATTCTTATGTATAGCATTGTTCTTTCACCGTGCAGCAAACGTAAAAAAAACACTTGTAGAAAAAACCTTTTAAACTGTTTAACTGATATCATTAATCGGTTAAAATTCTTACTGGCGGTTAACGGTTAAACGGTCAATGTGAGCATCCCTACTTGTAACTTTAAGCAGTCGCTTCTACCTAAAATACGAATTGTTTGGACTATCATTCTGACGGCACCCATTCACTGCAGAGGATCCATTGGTGAGCAAGTGATGTAATGCTAAACTTCTCAAATCTGCTCCGATGAAGAAACTCATCTACATCTTGGATGGCCTGAGATTGAGTACATTTTTATCAAATTTCTGGATTTTTTAAATCGCTGATAAAGCTCACCAGAACTCTCCATCCTCCATTTGTAAGTGCAAGTCATCCTTCTCAGATGGGTCGATTTCATCCCATTCAGAGGAGCTGGAAAGGAAACATACACAGTCTTCTTACTCAATCACTTGGGCTGGACCGAATAAGTGTTTCTGTGTTATTTCTTACTTGTCGCTCCAGGCCCCCGTCCATTCAACCTGACCCCACGGGTTACGGATGCGGATAAGCCTCTCTGTATGACCCCTAAATTCCACCTGTCAAAGAGAGATCGCACACATGAAGGCAGACAAAATGAAACTCAAATGTGTTTATGAGCAGTATTTATAGGGAGTCTCACCTGTTTGAGAGCAGTCACTGAGTAAGCATGACCCTTAACCAGCTTCTTGAAGGTCACAGATTCCATGTCAAACGCACTGGTGATCTGGTACACAATCAGAAATACTATATTAATCTAAATCTGACCTTTCTGTCCCTTGAAAGTGGTAGTTGTGTTGCTGTCTATGCAGGTTCAGAAAGCTTTCAGATTTCATCAAAAATATCTTAATTTGCGTTCCGAAGATGAGCGAAGGTCTTACGAGTTTGGAATGACTTTTCATTTTTAGGTGAACTATCGCTTTAAATTAGAGTAAGTATGGTATATTAAATTCTCACATCGATAGAGCAGCCCAGCAGGGAGCCTCTTTCCAGGGCTTTGCCGATGATTCGGTACAGGTCTCTTGGAGCTTTGCGAAGCTCGTACATCTCTGAAACTCCTCCGGTGAAATCCTCAAAACCTTCAGTAGTGGATCCTCCAGAGAGAGCTTCATAGGAGCCATTTAGTCTGGTATAAAACACACACACACACACACACACACACACACACACACACACACACACACACACACGTACACACAAGTGAGGATACTCCACTTATATGGTAAAATCTGGAAAGATACTTTTATAAATGATTATTGGTTAGTAAGAACACATTTTGCTGGCCTTTACCAAAATGTCTATCAGGACATACTTAGCATAGGCTTTTTCAACCAAGGCACTCCAGAACTCATTTCCCTCTGCTGAATGGACAAACATGAGCTCTCCGTCTTTGACCGGGAGCCGATCATCAATCACGATATCGACCCACTCACCAAACTGCCAGAACTGCAGAACAGACAAGAGCAGTCGTAATTAACCTAACATCTAGATGATAGACAGTGATTAATAAGAGGAAAAGGCTGAGAGGAATTAAATTAAAGGTGTGGGCACATTTAATGTTGTTTGGTGAATTTTTGCAGGTAAAATTCAGTTGCTGATTGTCTTTAGTCTGCTTCATACTTACTCTATTGACAATAGACAACTGATCTTAAAATAGTTTTTTGCCTGTGAAATGTAGCTAAAATGCTAAGGCGACTGCACCTTAAGAAAAAAGACAAAACACTTGGAACATGGAAATATTTAACGTAAAGTTGAAGTTTACATACACCTACACAATCTGCAAAATGTTCATTATTTTATTACAATAGAAGAGATCATACAAAATGCATGTTTTTTTTTATTTAGTACTGACCTGAATAAGATTTTTCACATAAAAGATGTTTACATATAGTCCACAAGAGAAAATGTTGAATTTATAAAAATGACCCTGTTCAAAAGTTTACATGATTTTTAATACTGTGTTGTTACTTGAATGATCCACAGCTGTGTGTGTGTGTGTGTGTGTGTGTGTGTGTGTATGTGTGAAATCCTTCAGGTCCCACTAATTCTTTGGTTTTTCAACATTTCTGTGTATTTGAACCATTTGCAACAATGACTGTATGATTTTGAGATCCATCTTTTCACATTTTTTGTTTTTCTTTCTGAAGAAGCGTTTGAACCTCCTGTAATAGCTGCATATGAGTCCCTCAGTTGTCCTCAGTGTGAAAAGATGGATTTCAAAATCATACAGTAATGTTAGAAAGGGTTCAAATACACAAAAATGCTGAAAAACCTGTTCAGGACAAACAAGGGACTGAAGAACAACTATCACTTAAAAAAACAGCTGTGGATCATTCAGGTAACACAGTATTAAGAATGAAGTGTATGTAAACTATTGAACAGGGTCATTTTTATAAATTAAACTATTTTTTTCTTTTGTGGACTTTTGACTTCAACCATATACCGAACATTTTATGAATTAAGAAAATTAATAACAATAATAACTTTTTTATAAAATACACAACATTTAAAATATTAATTGATATTTCAGCCCAATTAATGCTGTTCATGAAACCATTTATGAAATATTTAAGCATAAATATAAAAAAAAAAAACTTAATTTGCATCAAGAACCTCTAGAGGATGCAATTGTGTTTCAGAACCTGAAAGTGGAATATTCCAGCATAGTCATCTTGAAAGCTCTGCCCATGAGGGACGACCCTATGAAGGAGTCTTTCATTAAGAGTCAGCGAAGCTATAGCAGCAAGGAGCCAGCAGTCACCTGATCAGGACAAAAAAAACACAGATGAGGCAGGGAGAAATGTAATAAAGACACTTAATCAAAAAGAAATTTAAACGGTAATACCAAAATCCCAGAATATGCTCATCAATATTTTGTCTTTTAATAAAATACAGCAGTTGAACTAACAATTTACATCCAGCAGGGGGACACAGACAAAGGGTGTGGTTTATTTTCGCTGTGAGGCCTGTTTGAACCCATTCCTGTTTACATCCCACTCAGATCTCCAACTCAGAGCTGAGGAATTTTCCACAGCCACAGAAACCATAAGGGGCCAGTGATGGGCTGAACATAGACTACCAGTGTAGGCAATTGTTAAACTGTTTAGGCAACTACATAACTTCCATTAGTCCATTTATATTATTTCATAGTTTTGATGACTTTCTATTATTGTAAATGTGTGTGTGCAGATTTTTGCCTGCTACTGTATTCGATAGTTTTATACTATCTTATGTAAAAGCAATACAAATATGCACTATTCAAGGGTGGTAACATATAAAATCTGACATGCACACTGATTCAGAGAAGTTGGCACAATTACAAACATGCACTGACTCAAGGTCAGTGGGAAGTGGATGAGTCACATGCAGACACGCCTCAGGTCAGTTATATGAGCTGCTTTTTCTGTAGTGAGTCATGCTTTTTGAGGTCTATAATCATTTAGAGGGGATTCCATGACACGTAATACCTGCCGAGACACCTTTAGAAACTATGCATACTGAATGACTTTTGTACAATCAGAAAACTCACCCAGAGCTCCTTGACAGATGTCTGTCCGTGAGGCTCCACCCACAATGAACTGAGGATCATCACAGAGCTCCTGCAAAAAAAAGAGGGATTAGAGGGGCTGAGACTGGAACTAGGCAACCCAAAGGTTAAGTTTGAATAAATCAAGACTTTATGAAAATAGTTCAGCCAAAAATGAAAAGGCATATAGTTGTGTGTATGGAACAGTGTTATTTTGACAAAATTAACAGTTTTTATTTGTGTTTATTTGTGTTATGTTTTCATTGTAATTATAATTAAAGTTTTCAGAATTTTGTGTGTATTTTAAAAATTTTTATTAGTCTAGTTTCTTTTTTTTTTTTTTTTTTTATTCGTCCATATAGTTCTTATTAGGGGTTCAAGCACGTAATTGTTAGAATGGCCAAGGATCAGCAATCTCCACGTAAAACTGACCAAACATGCAGACCAATCTAAGTCGTAGAGGTTTGGTAGTACAGCCAATAACGTCAACAAGGCTCACCCCAATCAACCTGATGGGGACGCTACAGCGATCAAAAGCACAAAATCGCTCAAAACTTCTAAACCGTCAGTCGCAGACTCAAGTGTCTTATGATATTGGAATCCTTATGTTGAGCCTGCCAAATTTTGGAGTATTTTGGCAGAGCTGGGTAGATTACTTACAAATTGTAATCAGTTACTGATTCCAGATTACATGACAAAAATTGTAGTCAGTAGTGTAATCAATTACATTACATATTTTAGGTAATCTAATCAGATTACGTTTAGATTACTTTTGATTTAACTTGTTTATCACATTGATTTAAATAGGATTATCTTGTAGCATAATGATGTAAAAAAATGCAAAGAGTAAGAAATATGTTCCATTCATTGTAATTTAAAACAGAAAAAAAGTGCATTAAACATTTTATTACATCAAGGTTTCCCAAACTAGGGTTTGAACAGAATAAATAAAATTAAAATAAATCATTTTAAAACAAAGTCCTTTTCAAGGAATGTCTCTTTACTTGGTGGCCATATTTGCAATGCCTTCGGGCAGCTCATAGACCAAGTCCTATCTTAATGAATGGGGGAATCCTGAAATCTTAAAAACTGCTTGCTGAACTCAAAATTAAATTACATACATCAAATCAGCAACAAAAATCTTAAATTAATTGCCCCATGAATGTTATTTCTTATGCTCAAATAGTGTTTAAAAGGCTTATTTTTCAGGCTAGACCAGAAAATGCGCATGCTCAGTCATAACGTACTTGTGACTGCGCATGCGCATTGACTGGTCTAGCCTCAGGTTTCTATGGGAAATTTGCCTCTTTCATTTGGAAGTTGGTACTATTCCTTTATATTGCGCATTGCAGATTCTCCCATTCATAAGTATAGGAATGAAATATATTTGGTGAATAAGGTTTAGATGACAAAAAGTTTGGGAATGCCTGCATTGCATGTAAATAACGTTGCATTTTAATGAGTATGAAAGGCAAAAGCCTTCCAAAGACACAATAATACATGGTTACAAAAAAACTACCGAGTGATAATTCAAATAAAGATGAATGTGTTCATCAGTAGCTGATGCAATGTTGAAACCCTTTTGTAAATCCAGTGGTCAAACGCTGTGTCGCCACCTGACTAATGACTGGTCTATGTGTGAATGTCCACAAAACTGGACTTTCTGAATGTATATAATCACTAGGCTATTTTAGAAAGGAAAATTTAAAAATGAAAAAGAGAAATCAGGGGGAAATTAATGAATTAGCAATAATTTATTGCTATTGTGTGAATCATATGTAATCATGTAATAAATAAAATGTAACTGTGGTCTGATTATGAGTACTTTAAAATGTAACTTACTCTGATTACAAGTACTTCATTTTTGGAATCTGATTATGTAATCCACATGTAATCAGTTACTACCCAGCTCTGTATTTTGGATTTTTGGAAAAACTACCTTTGCAAACTAGTCCTAGGTTAGGATCCAAACCAGTGCAGAAAGATTCAATGGGGGGTGAATATCAATCATTAGCAAAAAAAGCTTAATTTTTTTTAACGTTGCCAGGATGCCAAAATGTTTGAAAGGGGCGGGGGCTACTTTCCGTAAAATGCCTATAACTCTTGAACAGAATGAGATATCTTCACCAAACTCATAACACTTATGCAAGAGCTCAATCTGAGGTCACAGGACAAAAATCCGAGAGTTTGACCACTTGGTGGTGCTATAAGAGGAAAAAAACATAAAAATAGCTATACATGCAACCATGTGTCCTATCAACATGAAAATTGCTGTGCACAGTCTTGGTCCAAAGTGACACAAGTGTTTATAAGGACATTTGCATTATCTCGAAAAACATGGCAGCCATTGGCCAAAGAAGTTTGAGCACCTATTATACAAGCTATATACAAAGTCCAATGGGAACAAAACTTGGTGGGCCTCACGAAAGGACTGTGAGAAATTTGAAAGAAATCGCATTTTTCAATGTTGTAAGCAATTTTTACATTGTGTGTTTTTTTGCACATACACTTGATATTCATATCGTATGATAAAACTTCTCATTCTGGACAACTTTACCACTAGAACCACTGCTGTCAATCAAATCGGTGGTTAAATGATTGAGAATATCTAGTCCTAGGTTTTTCATTCAGTCTGGAAAAAAAACAATGCAGTACAATTCTCTGGACTCTCTGGGTCAATAATAATAATAAACAAAAATGCTGAAATTTACCCTTTGGGAAGCTATAACGGGGTTGTTTAGAAAAGGGGCCTGTTCAAATTTACCCATATTTCTACAAAGCCTAAAGGAAGACTCAAAACTTCACGAAACCCTGGTGAGCATGTGGCAGGTGATTCTAAACAAGAAGATCGGACCACAGCTGGCACTATAACAGTCAAAAACACTCTTTTCTCTCTATATGCACCAGACACTTTCTTATTAACACTTCATGTTACAAGGACTTAATAAGTACTTAACAAATGTTAACTTGTCAATGCATCACAAATTAAATTGCACCATTTGGTTCTTAACCTTAAATAGCTCTTTTGCACAATACCATGCACAGTTATTATGTAAAGTACTTATGTAGTCTGTATAGTCAATTATTTATAGTATATGTATAGTTAGATATGCTAGCTAGCTATGTATAGGTTTAAAAATTGTCCCTATGTTTAGTGTTGTATGTTTATATTTGCTTATTTATGTAGCGCTGTGGTCCTGCGTGACACGACATTTCGTTCCACTGTATGTCCACACATATAGCGGAATGACAAAAAGCTCAACTTGAACTTGAACATTAAAAAACATAATATTTCTGTGTTCTGGCAAAAATGCTTTTTAAATAATTAATTTAAGTGATTACAGGCTTGCTAAATAATGTCTTTTTTCATATGTGCTTAAATGCTTTAAAGCATATGAACCCTGATAACCGCTGCTTGCAGCTATGTTTAATTTTTATTTCAGTTTTAGTTTTAGTTATTTCAGTACATTAGGTAAAAAAATGTTTGGCAAATAGCTGAAATTAAATAAGTTTAAGCTATTTTATTTCAAGAAACATTTTTTAATGGTTTTAGCTTTAGATTTAGTTTACTATAATAACCCTGCTGTTGAAAACAAGATATTGACACGTATTTTGTTAATAAAGTAACAGGCTTTGGAACAAGATGAGTTTGGAACTATATTCCCAGAGAAACATACTTATATTCAGAAACGATTTAACAATGAAGCCACCTTAGAGGAATCATGCGTACTCTGAAGTGTGTCTACTGAAATGTTATAATCCATGTGTATGTGACTTTATTATAGTGACAACAGCTGCAATAGAGAGAAGGGAGGGGTCAGTGCGGTTATAAACATTCTGACTATGAACTGCAACGATTGGGTGGGTCATGTGACACTGAAGACTGAAGCAATTGCTGCCTGCTGAAAATTCAGCTTTGCCATTAGAGGAATACATTTCACACTCTTTTTACTGTATTTTGATCAAATTAATGCAGTGTAACAACAAAGCATCTTTTTTCCCTCACCGTAGGGCGCATCCACTCCACATCACGGGTTTTGGAGGAATACGGGGCAAGTTCTTTGAAGCCAAGAGAGGGTGGTTCGGCGGGGAAGCAGGGGTCTTCAAACAGGTAGCCTCCTTCCAAACACTCCTGTCTGAGGGCCTCAAAATCCTGGTTCTGGAAGTGTAAAGCCTGCTCAAAAGAGCCCACGCCTTCGGCCTGTAGCCTGTTAGCACTGATCTGTGCCACGATTCCTCCATATGAGAACATGCTGGAGCCGTGAGATGCAGAGCGGGTATAAATAGCAAAACTGATAGCAAAGTGTTTCATACTGAAATACTTGAATCATTTTGTGCCTTTGCATAGTAGTAAGTACACTGCCATAACAAAAAACAGACAAACAAACCAAAAACTTAATAATATAAATGTAAATGTAAATTCTTTAGCTGTCATTGGGACTAAAGAAAGTCTAAAAAGTACCTCTTTGTACCTTGTTTACCCCTAAATAGTACATACATATTAGCACTTTAAAAGTATGTACGTGACCATGGACCACAAAACCAGTCATAAGGGTCTTTTTTTTTTTTAAATTGAGATTTATACATCCTGATGTATGGTTTGGAATCTGAGGGTGCAAAAAAATCTAAATACTGAGAAAATCGCCTTTAAAGTTGTCCAAATGATATTCATAGCAATGCATATTACTAATCAAAAATTAAATTGATATATTTATGGTAGGAATTTTACTAAATATCTTCATGGAAAATGATCTTAATATTCTAATGACTTTGGCATAAAAAAAGAGATAATTTTGACCCATACAATGTATTGCTACAAATATACCTGTGCTATTTAAGACTGGTTTGTGGGTCACATATGTGACCCTGGACCACAAAACCAGTCTTAAGTCGCTGGGAAATATTTCTAGCAATAGCCAAAAATACATGGTATGGGTCAAAATTATCAAAAAAAATTTTTTTGCCAAAAATCATTAGGATATTAAGTAAAGATCATGTTCCATTAAGATATTTTGTAAATTTCGTACTGTAAATGTATAAAAACTTAATTTTTGATACGTAATATGCATTGCTAAGAACTTCATTTGGACAACTTTAAAGGCAATTTTCTCAGTATTTTTATTTTTTTGCATCCTCAGATTGCAGATTTCAAATAGTTGTATCTCAGCCAAATATTGTCCGATCTCAACAAACCATACATCTATTGAAAGCTTATTTATTCAACTTTCAGAATATATATAAACCTCATTTTTGAAAAATTTACACTTAAGACTGGTTTCGTCGTCCGGGGTCACATATTAGTACATAAAGTGTACGGGGGGCCCTATTGACAGTTTTGTACCTTACATTAATGCTTGGGAATTCCTCACAGGTTTAAATGATAAAACAATAGATATACTAATTGAAATTAAGCATTTTTAGCACTTTGTGATTGTTAAGCAATCACAAAAAAACCCCCGCTTACCTCAGTGTCCAAACACAATTTGGTTTCACTGAAGACTGTGGGCATCAGTTGCATTGCTAAAATATTTTTAAAGTCAATTATGCATATTATTCTATATCAGTAAGGTTAAAAATGTAAACAGAAGCAGAAGGTCTGGTGTTAAATGGCGTCTTTGACAGCTGATGAATGCTGCACTGTGGCACTGGCTCTGGTTAAATATGTGACCCTGGACCAAAAACCAGTTATAAGGGCTTTTTTTTTAATCTGAAAGCTTTTTTTTAAAAAAAACAAATAAGCTTTCCATTGATGTATGGTTTGTTAGCATAGGTGAATTTTTGGCTGAGATACAAGTATTTGAAGATCTAGAATCTGAGGGTGCAAAAAAAACCTAAATATTTTACACTAGGACATTTACAAAATACCTTAATGGAACACGATCTTTACTAAACATCCTAAAGATGTTTGGCATAAAATAAAAATCAATCATTTTGACCAACATAATGTATTTTTGGCTATTGCTACAAATATACCGTTGCATAATGGTTTTGTGGTCTCAGGTCACATATGTGCAGCTTTGTAAACAAATAATCTGCTTTACATTAATCTAAAGTCAATTTTTAGGCTTAAATATTGGCATGCAAAATAACTGTTTTTAGACTGTCACAGCATTAGCATCATATTTCTATTATCTCTCTGTATCAATGACTGCATTGTGCTGCTGGCCTCAAAACACAACAGACTGAGGGCCTCCCATTCATTTCAACACAAATCACGCTTAGTGTAACTTCACAACCTGCATTGTAGCCTATATAGATAAATGTACAAAACTATTAGCACTTCGAGAAACCCACTACAGGGTTGTTTTAAAACCTGCGTTTTTATATCTAACATTTTAAAAACACTTTTAGTGGTTCTTTAGTAAGTGTTAATGGTTGTTCTGTACATTATTTCATTTCTAAAATGTATGGCATGCCAAGCATTTTGTCGCGTTGTCCATGTAGCCTTTACAAATCACTGCGGTTCATTTAATTATTAATTACAACTCAACTGCAATTTCTAGCGATACAACGCTAGCCCGAAACGCTTTCAGGCTTCAATATGTGCATAACATTGCATTATCAGACACTGAATAAAGTGTTCAATGCGACAGACTACAGCAGGCCGACGGAGTCCAACAACACGAACGAACAGGACAAAACAGAACGAAATAAATCTCTACAAGATTCATTGAGGGCAGAAACACAAGAACCGCTAAACTTGCCTTGCAGCTGCGGTCCTGTCAGTCTCTTCTGTAAGGGGGCTGTGGGATATATACAGTAATATTCTCCCGAAAGATAACTGCTACACTGTATTAGAGCCTCGGGTCTGTGTATGAGAAGGTCCAGAGGAGGCGGAGCGATAAACACTGAGACCGACAAGTGCACTTGTCACACCGGCTGCGTTACAAATAACGGCAATACACGACACCATGAAAGCCACTGAATAACTTTAACACTGGAAAATAATGTAACAAATAATAAAATATTTTATTTGTTTCTCTACACCAACAAAGCTGTGTTTTGTAGCATTTATAAATCCCAAATGATCCAAAATACAAATATATTTGCATTTACACAAAGATAATACCAGTGCTTGCAAGGCAGTGAGGACAAGTAAACTTGGTTTTAGATTGATATACTTAATTTAATTAAAAAATATAAAGTTCACAGAAAAACAATAATAGTTTAGCAAAATTATCACAAAAAAATTGAACAAAGTCAAATTTTACCACCTGCATTGATTCACAATAGCAAATCATGGTTCTTGTTACAATGTATTTTTTTTTTTGAAATAAAGACAATTCCTATGAAAAATCCCAGTCAAAGCTGAATAGGAAAACTCTGAATCCCATTCAAAGCTGTCTGAATCACACAGAAGTAAAACATCCTGCCTTTGTCAAGGGATTTCATCTGGTCTGAAAAATGCTTAATTCATTGCCAGAGCATTGCTAGAACTATGTGGTTTTTACTTGCCAAAAGTGTTCACCCCCAGGTTTGATAGGATAATATTGGTCCCTATTTGCTCTTTCCATATACACTACCAGTCAAAAGTTTTTTTTAAGAAGTTTCTTTTGCTCACAAAGCCTACATTTATTTGATCCAAAGTACAGCATAAACAATTTTGAAATATTTTTAACTGTTTTCTATTTGAATATATTTTAAAAAGTCATTTATTCCCTATGATTTCAAAGCTTCATTATTCCAGTCACACAATCTTTCAGAAATCATTCTAATATTTTGATTTGCTCCACAAAAAACATATATATACCTTTTGATCAATTTAAAACATCCAAACTAAATAGATATATTTAATTTTATAAATCCTCCAAGCTTTTGAATAGTATAGTGTATAATGTTACAAAAGCTTTCTATTTCAGATAAATGCTGATCTTTCAATCTTTCTATTAATCAAAGAATCCTGAATCCTGAAAAAAATGTACTCAACTGTTTTAAATATTGATAATATTAATAAAAATAAATGTTTCTTGCACAGCAAATCAGCATGTTAGAATGATTTCTGAAGGATCATGTGACACTGAAGACTGGAGTAATGATGCTGAAAATTTAGCTTTGATCGCAGAAATAAATTACATTTTAAAATATATTCAAATAGAAAGCAGTTATTTTAAATAGTAAACACATCTTTGGATTTGCTGTACTTTGGATCAAATAAATGCAGGCTTGGTGAGCAAAAGAGACTTCTTTAAAAAACATTTAAAATCTTTGGCAGTGTATGTACAGACAAAAATCTTTAAAAAAGTTTTAAAGAAGCAAAAAATCGAAACAGTGATGCCTTGCAAGCACCGCAATAAGAGGAAAGTGCATTACAAATAAAACAACATGCTTGTATCTCTGTAGTAAAGTACAATGGACACATTTACAAATTCCAGTTGGTCCACTATACTAATTAAGCATTTAGTTATATGATGGTTTTCTGTGTAAGGTAACTAGCACAATAAAAATACTATTCATAATAATCCTCTGGGCCTTTAAATCATAGCAATCGACAGCCACTGAAAGAAAGAAAAACAGCAATTTGAAACGCTCAAAATTAATAAACATTAAGTCATACACTACTATTAGACTGGAAGACATTCAGTACCTGGAAGAAGTCCAACTCAACGAACCCACTGTTGTCTACGTCAATCCTTTTGAACATTTCTACAAAAGTTAAAAAAGAAGAATTTGCTACAACAAAAATAAACAAAATCACATTATATAGTATGTAAGAAATAATTGCCTTTGGAACACTGAAATTACTGCAAACATGCCACACACACAAAATGGTTATGAAAGTCATAACACATTAAAAGACATTTTCACATTCTAATTATTACAATTATAACACACAGGTCAACAACTCCATGAATGCAGTTATGCCCTAAAATTCAAGATGTTGGAGCAAAAAAAAAAATGCCCCTGTATGTGTTTTTGTCTCATACTTATGACACGAGTGCTGTTTGTCCCAAATATATCGAGTGCAAATGTGATTTTATACAACAGTTCAGCAAATAAGAACTTAATATTGTTTTATATTTTAAACACAGTACTGTCTGTTTTTGCTCAGTTTTGTCAACAAAAATAGTACCTTTAAAGTCAGCCACAGCAGAATTGTTGTGCTTCTCAGAGCAACAAAGCGGTGTTAGTTTCTAAATGAATCCTAGTTTTCAACATAATAAAGGCATAATGACGTTTACTGTCACCTGCTGGCAGTTTTCATTTCTTGTTTAGAATATCATTTAATAAAAAAAAAATATGGGGAACAATTTTTTTAAAGGAACACTCCACTTTTTTTTTGAAAATAGGCTCATTTTCCAACTCCCCTAGAGTTAAACAGATGAGTTTTACCGTTTTTGAATCCATTCATCCATTCCAAAAGTTCCCTAATTATTATGCCAGAATAAGAGTATAGTTCCTATCCATATCAGCCTGGAAAACTGCAACTTTTCATTTTCTGTCAGTCTTAGTAAATGATGTAACTACAGAAGAGTCAAGTTTCAAATAGGAAAAATATCAACAATATTTGGTCATTTTTGAACGAGATGCTAATGGTCTAATCAGATTAAATGATTTATGCTAAGCTATGCTAAAAGTGCTAACGGCAGAAACGGAGATAGGCTGAATTTATTCAAAAATGGTAAAACTCATCTGTTTAACTCTAGGGGAGTTTTTGCCACTATACCGCTACTATAACCAGTCTAAGAGTTGCCATCATGGCGAGTGATAAAAATGCATTTCAGTGCTGGAAATTTAAAAATAATTTCATCCAGAAATCTGATAAGGGCACTAATATAGCAGTTCAGTGCAAAATTTGTTTGCTATCTGTTAAAATGTTAATGGCTGATGTGCAGTGTGAACACTTTATCTGTCACTCTATTGCCCAGTTTTTGGAGATTTTTGGAGGGGTAAAGAGTGTACAAGTACACACACACACACACACACACACACACACACACACACACACACAGATTTAATTAATTTCTTTCCCTAATTGCATTGACAGCTATGAGACACCATTGTTTTAAATGTATTAACTGTTTTAATAACTATTTTTTATAACTCAAGGCATTGTTACTTGCCAGTGTGTCCTGTCATAGCTATGCAAAGATTTGATTTCTAAAACAGTATTAATTTTTTTTTTGTTATGAAGTCTGGCTTTGTTGTGGCTATGCTTAAAAATTAAATTAATATAAACTTAATTCAAGTGATGAAAGATTTTGAAATTCTAACAGTAAACAAGAGTTGAGTACTACTGTAAGGTTAACTGAAAGTTATAAATGTTTGGAAATTGTTTAGTTGGAAATATCCATTAGAAACTTGAAAGTAATCAAAAAGTAATCAAATGTAATCAGTTAGTTTACTTTTAGAAAGTTACACTACTTATTACATTTTGAATAGGGTAATTTGTAATCTGTAACCTATTACATTTCCAAAGTAACCTTCCCAACACTGCGTTTATGTGTAATAAATTTTGCTGAATCAAATTAAATATTTCTTTCTACTAATGTCTATTTAATACTTTCTTATTTAACACAAAAATAGATATTTTCACATCCAAATGTAATTTGTGAATAACTAGATTAATTAATCGACATACCATGTAATCAAAATTTTTATCGACTGACGGCCCTAATCATTTCAACCAATTCTAATTCAACCAATTAGAAAAACAAAACTGTTCTTACTGAACATCATCTCCAGGCGCATCACACAGGACACAAAGTTATCAAAGTCGATCTTCATGTCTGCGTCTCCATAGCGTGCAGCCAGAATCTGATGAATGCAGTCATTCAGAGAGAATCCTGTGCAATGATAACCAATAACTCAAGTTACTCTGAGGTTACTTTGAAGTTTCACTCGCTGCTGCTTCATTAAAAACTCATTTTAAAACTAAAAGTTTGAACGAAGGTCAAAGGTCAGCGTACCTGCTTCCTTTAAAGCCATTCGCATCTCTGGTGTACTCATACAGCCGGACCCATCCATGTCATTCTTCTTATAAATTCCCTAAAAAGACAAGGATTTTATCCCAAGGCAACCCATGAGCTTTTCAAGTTGCATGTTTGAATTTCTATGCCACACCTAAAGGATTAATTCACTTCCAGAATAAAAATTTCCTCACCCCCATGTCATCCAAGATGTTTATGTCTTTCTTTCTTTAGTCGAAAAGAAATTAAGTTTTTTTTTTTTTAAGGAAAACATTCAGGATTTTTAGTGTCCAATGGGTTAAAGGTCCAAATTGCAGTTTCAATGCAGCTTCAAAAGGCTCTACACGCTCCCAGCCGAGGAATAAGGGGTTTTTGTCTGTGTACTTCAGTACTTATTTTGTCCTCCAGCTTCAAAATCATTTGACATCATTGTTTTACATTTTTCTGTAAAGGGCTTTGACTTTCTTTGCATGTTTGCTTTGTAAACACTGAGTCATTTGTGGTTAAAAAGTTTATACATTTTAATTTTTTTTTAGAAAATGATCAATCGTTTCACTAGATGGGACACTTATTCCTCAGCTGGGTTTGTGTAAAGCCCTTTGAAGCTGCACTGAACCTTCAAATTGGACCTTAAACCCATTGGGCACCACTGAAGTCCACTATATGGAGAAAACTCCAGGAATGTTTCCTTCAATTTCTTTTCGATTGAAGAAAGAAAGATATGAACATCTTGGATGTTGAGCAAATTATTGGAAGTGAACTAATCCTTGAAGACAAACTTACCAGATACTTTTGAATTTTCTTCCAAAGAGTGGCAAACTCAGACAACCCTAGTTTACCATTGCCACTTTCCTGCACTAGAGTTAAGTCAAACTGCTTATGACTCTGAGAAATACTGAGAAGTTAAACAGAAGTATATCTTTGGATGTCTTAAAAAAAAGGGTTGGACTATTTGTAAAGGATACATCCATGAGGTTCACCATCACCCTACACGTTTCCATACTGAAACCATCTGTCTTAATATCTGTTCCTGTAAGGGCAAGACAAATTGTTTACTTATATCATTATGAATATGATAAATAATGACGCATAAAGAAAATACTTACTTTTTGCGACTATTTTGTTGAAAATGGTTTGCAGCTCAGTGGCAGAGATCTCCATGTCCTTAGGCAAGAGCAAAAATGATTCATTTTTTGAGTTTTTTGGGCAAACATGTTTCTTGTTAATCAAAGTAATCAAATGTACATTATGCATTGTCTAAAATAACTTACATCTCCTGCAAGCTTAGTAAACAGTCCCCTAAAGCCGGCATCAACCTCATCTTCAGACACTGTCTCCTGAGGAGTCAGAAAGGAGGTTTATTGATGACATTCACATTAATAAAGTCAATGGTAGTATTATAAGAGGAACACAGGAAAACAGGACTTACATCTTCTATGTTTGCCTCTACAGGGTCATCACATTGTCTGGAGGAAATAAGAGAGAGAGTAGATACAGAAACATACTGGTGTATCACAGAAAAGAGAATTTTACAGGTCATATGGCAACTTAAATATATACACTGCCGTTCAAAAGTTTCATGCTCATCAAGGCTGTATTTATTTGATCAAAAATACAGAAAAAAAACTAATATTTTGAATATTACTGCCATTTCTAATATTAATATAAATAAATAAATAGAATTAATTTCTGTGATGCAGCACTGAATTTTCACATGTCACGTGATCCTTTAGAAATTATTCAAATATGCTGATTTATTATCAGTGTTAAAACTATTGTGCCGCTTGGTATTTTATTTTTTTTTACTTGTGATACATTTTTCTTTGATTATTTGATGAATAAAAAGTTAAGAAGAACAGCATTTATTCAAAATAGAAATCTTTTCTAACAATATAAGTCTTTGCTATCTTTACTATCACTTTTTATCCATTTAACACCTTTTTTAAATGAAAGTATTAATTTTTTTAAAAAAAGAAAGAAAAAATGTACTGACTGCAAACTTTTGAATAATAGTGTATATTGTAACACAAAATGTATATTTTAAACAAACACTGCTCTTTTTGGTGTTTTATTTATCAGAGAATCCTGAAATGTTTCCAACATTGATAATAAATTGATAATAAATCAGTATATTAGAATGATTTATGAAGGATCATGTGAAGACTCGAGTAATGATGCTGAAAATTTATCTTTGCTTCACTGGAGTAAATTATATTTTAAAGTATATTAAAATAGAAAACTTATTTTAAATCGCAATATTATATATTTAATTATATATTATAATTAAATAATTTATTTTTGACAGTTTTTTTTGTTTATTTATGATCAAATAATTGTAGCCTTTAAAAATCTTACTGATCGAAAACTCTTGACTACATTCATATACATTTTTTACACTGACTACATTTATTTTTGTGACTACCAAATCTAGGAAAAGGGAAAAATTGGCTGTCATAGTTTGCTACATGAATGAATGAATGCATAAATTAATGCATGAATGAATACACAAGGGATAACTATTTTCTTTCAGACCGCAGAATTATTACAAACAAGTATGAATTGTAAAAAAGTAATAAAGTAATGTTGATCATATGTTGAAGATACTACAAGCAACTTGAACATGGCCTTATCAACAGGTTATTGATAATTATCAATCAATAAATCAAGATAGTCCTTACTGCATCTCAGACTGTTTCTCGGAGAACACACGAACACAGAAGTCTCCGTTCTTGTGCGGTTCGAATGTGGAAGGGACGATGAGATATTCTCCAGGAGGAAGTTTGAAGCGGGTGCTGACTTCTCTAAGGTTGATAAAGGTCTCAGATCGAGCTTTCTGAGCGTGGCTCAGGAAGTAGTTCTTATCCAGATGAACATCCTTTTGTCCCTGGAACTGCAACGAGGTGATAAAGAACCAGAGGAAGAATAAACTATTTTAACAATTTCTCAAGAAAAATTTGAATGGTGTTTGCCTGAGCAAAAGTCAACACTACTAGGGTGTTTTCTAGGACATTTCTAAGTGGTTGCTTGTTTTTGAATGGTTTCTCTATGGTTACTATAGTGTTTTTTTTTTTTTTACCAAAATACAAAAAGAAATTAAGAAATTAAGGTTTTTGAGGAAAACACTTCAGGATTTTTCTACATATAGTGAACTTCAATTGGAGCCAATGGGTTAAATGTCCAAATTGCAGTTTCAATGCAGCTTCAAAGGGCTGTACATGATCCAAACCGAGGAATAAATGTCTTATATAGTGAAACAATTGTTAATTTTCTTAAAAAATAATAATACAATTATATACTTTTTAATTTTTTTTATAGAAAATTACTGATTGTTTCACTAGATAAGACCCTTATTCCCCCGCTGGGATTGTGTAGAGCCCTTTGAAGCTGACTGAAGCTGCAGTTTAGACCTTCAACCCACTGGCCACCATTGAAGTCCACTACATGGAGAAAAATCCTGAAATGTTTTCCTCAAAAACCTTATTTCTTACGGACTGCAGAAGGAAAGACATGAACATCTTGGATGACATGGGGGTAAGGAAATTTTAATTCTGGAAGTGAACCAATCCTTTAATGCTATTGTTTGGGAAATCCTTTTTAAGTGATTCCATTGTTCTCACCTGTGGAGGCACCTAGAATAAAAAGAAAAAGAATAGTTGTTTAAACCATGCCCTTTACAGGTTAGGTCGTTAAATTTACAAGAAAAGACGCATAAAACATTGGTATCTTATCAACTCCACCTCATAGATGGCATAGCCAATGGTGTGCATGTCCTCTCCAGACTTCCTCAGCTGACGGCGGTTCTTCTGAATCAAGCCAATCACCACACTGCAGCCCACTTCATTATCATCAGGATCATCATCTTCCTCCTCCAGTTTGATCTTAAACTGAGGATTCATCCAGAAGGTGTCTGAGGAAGACAAATAACTGGTTACAGTATAGTTTCTTAGGTTGCATATTTCACATGGATTTTTTTCACATATGCTACCGTTCAAAAGTGATTTTTTTAAAAGTTTGAAAATAATTGAAATTGAAAATACACTAAAATACAATAAAAACAGTAATATTAATGATTTAATAAAACAAATAAACTGCGAAATATTACAGTTTTAAATACCCTTTTTCTATTTGAATATATATTAAAATGTAATTTATTTCTGTGGTGCTAAGCTTTTTTTTTATACAAACTTATGTCAAACTTGAGCTGATGTTATGTCACTCCTACTATAAACATATAACATATGTGACCCTGGACCACAAAACCAGTCATAAGTGTAAATTTTTGGAAATTGAGATTTATACATCATCTGAAAGTTGAATAAATAAACTTTCAATTGATGTATGGTTTGTTAGGATAGGACAATATTTGGCCGAGAAACAACTATTTGAAAATCTGAGGGTGCAAAAAAATCAAAATATTGAGAAAATCGCCTTTAAAGTTGTCCAAATTAAGTTCTTAGCAATGCATATTACTAATCAAAAATTAAGTTTTGATATATTAATGGTAGGAAATTTACAAAATATCTTCATGGAACATGATTTTTACTTAACATCCTAATGATTTTTGGCATAAAAGAAAAATCAATCATTTTGACCCATACAATGTATTTTTGGCTATTGCTACAAATATACCCCAGCAACTTATGACTGGTTTTGTGCTCCAGGGTCACATATAAAATAAACATGCTTACATGGATGGTTTCTGCAGCCGCCAGCCGTAGAGCCTCTTCTCCAGGTGCCGTCAAATTTACTCGTACTCCAGTGTTTGACAGAGTCAGATGCCAGTGTATCTGGGGTCAGAGTGCAGATCTCTATGCGGGAATAATGCCTCACAAAATCCGAGAATGACATCCTGCACAAGTGCAAATAGGTAGTGAATGTCTGTGCCAAGAAGAGCTTCAGTGGTGCATTTACATGGTTTTTAACTGAATTTTTACCAGAACTCTCCATCCTCTGCCTTCACATTCTCACGCTCAGACGGATCGACAGCACTCCATTCAGAAGAGCTAAAATACACAGCAGTAAAGATAAGCTACAGCTGAGGTCAAAAGTTTACATCCTCTTTCATAATCTGCAAAATGTTAATTATTTTGTTTATTTAGTACTGACCTGAATAAGATATTTCACATAAAAGATGTTTACATACAGTCCACAAGAGAAAATAATAGTTACATTTATCCCCTTGATTACATCCCCTTGATCCTTAAAACAGTGTTCTTACCTAAATGTTGTTTTTTTTTTGTTTGTTTAGTGATAGTTGTTCATGAGTCCCTTGTTTGTCCTGAACAGTTCAACTGTCTGCTGTTCTTCAGAAAAATCCTTCAGCTCCTACAAATTCTTTGGTTTTCCAGCATTTTTGTGTATTTGAACCCTTTCCGACAATGACTGTATAATTTTGAGACCCATCTTTTCAAACTGAGGACAACTGAGGAACTCATAAGCAACTGTTACAGAAGGTTCAAACCGAACTGATGCTCCAGAAGGAAAAATCATGCATTAAGAGTTTGAACATAATGGAGATGTGTGCATTTTTCTTATTTCGACTCTTTTTTTCAGCTAGTACTGCCATTCAGAGGCTACAGTAGATAGTTACATGTTTCCCAGAAGACAAAATAAGTAAAATGTACCCTGATCTTCAAATTCCAAAAGTTTGGAACTTGAAGCTCTTAATGCATGTTTTTTTCTTCTGGAGCATCAGTGAGTGCTTGAACCTTCTGTAATAGTTGCATATGAGTCCCTCAGTTGTCCTCAGTGTGAAAAGATGGATCTCAAAATCATACAGTCATTGTTGGAAAGGGTTCAAATACACAAAAATGCTGGAAAACCAAAGAATTTGTGGGACCTGAAGGATTTTTCTGAAGAACAGCCAGCAGCTTAACTGTTCAGGACAAACAAGGGACTCATGAACAACTATCACTAAACAAAAAAACACAGCTGTGGATCATTCAGTATTAAGAATCACACAGTATTAAGAATCAAGGGGATGTAAACTGCTGAACAGGGCCATTTTTATAAATTCAACCATTATATTCTCTTGTGGACTACATGTAAACATCTTTTCTGTGAAATCTTAAACAAGGGAAATCTCAAACAAGGGACTCATGAACAACTATCACTAAACAAAAAACACAGCTGTGGATCATTCAGTATTAAGAATCACACAGTATTAAGAATCAAGGGGATGTAAACTGCTGAACAGGGCCATTTTTATAAATTCAACCATTATATTCTCTTGTGGACTACATGTAAACATCTTTTCTGTGAAATCTTAAACAAGGGAAATCTCAAACAAGGGACTCATGAACAACTATCACTAAACAAAAAACACAGCTGTGGATCATTCAGTATTAAGAATCACACAGTATTAAGAATCAAGGGGATGTAAACTTTTGAACAGGGTCGTTTTTATAAGTTCAACTATTATTTTCTCTTGTGGACTATAAGTAAACATCTTTTATGTGAAATATCACATAAATATTTGTATGATCCCTCTTATTTTGGTCAAATAAAAAGGGGGTGTAAACTTTTAAACAACTGTATATCATGAATATGCTAGCACTACAACAGCTTCAATACAAGCTTATGCAACTTCATATATATATATATATATATATATATATATATCTTAATAAATGAATATTGTTTTGAATTTTTGGGTCTTACTTGTCACTCCAGGCTCCTGTCCATTCCACCTGACCCCAAGGATTACGAACTCTGACCAGCTTCTCCTTTCGGCCTCGGTAATTAACCTGACAAGATTATAGATAGAACGCATATAAAAGTTAATAAGTAAAATGCAACTTTTAGTGTATGTCTCCTTTAACTAAGCAAACGCAAAAGGAAGCAACTGAATTTAGTCTAACCCCAAGGCATTGTCTATAACAGTAATGCCAAAGGAGCCCAAAAAATGAAAGTCACTGAGATGACTAACCTCCGTTGCTTTAGTAAGAGAGTAGGCATGTCCTTTTACAAGTTTTTGATAAGTGATGGCCTCTGAGTCTGCTGCACTGGTGATCTGTAGGAAATAAGCAGTCTATTTTACTCCATCTTTTTTGACAGGATTTAAATTTTTGGGTGAGCTAATAAAGAGCTCATACATCTATGGAGCATCCCAACAGAGCTCCAGATTCCAAGGCCTGCTTGATGATTTGGAACATGTTGGACGGGGCTTGTTTCAAATCGAACGATTCTGCAATTCCACCGGTGAAATCCTCAAAACCTTCTGAGGTGGAACCTCCAGACAGAGCTTCATAGCAACCATTCACTCTGAAAGAGAGAACAGTGTCACACAAGTGTGGGAAAAAAGTGAAACAAACCATTATAAGCTATAAAAGGATTTTATGACATTTGCGAGCTACATGTATAAGACTGCTGATCACTCTGCAGGAATCTCTGCAGAACGTATCACGGTTTCCACAAAAATCTTGAGCAGCACAACCGTTTTTAACATTGATAATAGTAAGAAATGTTTCTTGAGCAAGCAAATCAGCATATTAGAATGATTTCTGAAGGATCATGTGACACCGAAGACTGGAGTAATGATGCTGAAAATTCAGCTTTGAATAAATTACAAGAATAAATTATTTTTTAAAAATGAAAAATGTATTTATATTTTAAAATAATTATTTTATTTTAAAATAATATAATGTTGTTTAAAGCTATATGTCAAAGTTTAAAGTTAAAGTAAAGTTGTATAACAATTGTATAACAATAAATAATGATGTTGAAAATTAAGTTTTGTCATCACAGAAATAAATTATGTTTTAAAATATAATAATATGTTGCAATATTACTTTTATTACTGTATTTGTTAATCCAATAAATGCCTTGGTGAGCATTAGACTTCTCTCAAAAACATAAAAAAAAAAGAGTATTGACTTAAAACTTTTAGCTAGTATACATTTTTTATATGTATAAATGAACAAGAATGATAAATAATAGTATGATAATAAATAAGAATTATATTGAAAATGTGTTTTTTGCCATCACAGGAATAAATTACCTTTTAAAATATAAAAAATATATAGAACAGTTTTTTAAATTGCAATATTATGTCACAATGTTACTGTATTTTTTGATCAAATAAATGACTTGGTAAGCACTAGAGTTCTCTCAAACACATTTAAAACAAAGCCTAATGACTTAAAACTTTAGTTAGTAAATTCTTAAATTAAAAATAATAATAAATAATAGTATAATAATAAATAATAATGATGCTGAAAATTCAGCTTTCCCATCACAGGAATATATTACTTTTTAATATATATATATATATATATATATATATATATAAATCAGTTAAAATTGCAATAATATGTCACAATATTACTTTTTTCTGTATTTTTGATCAAACAAATGCTTTGGAGAGCACTAGGCTTCTCTCAGAAACATTTATAAAAATCTTATTGACTCAAAACCTTTAGTTAGTATAATTAGTATAATTAACAAAAAAATCTTGAATAAAAAAAAACATAATAGTTTAATAACAAATAATAATACATAATAAAAATGCTTTGCCATCACAGGCATAAATTAATTATTTTTTAAAATAAATTAATTATTTGTAAAATATAAAACAGTTTTTTTAAATTGTAATAATAAGTCACAATATTACTGTTTGTACTGTAGAGTTCTCTCAAACGCATTTTTAAAAAAAAAGTATATTGTTAGTATTCATTTACAAAAAAATCTTAAACTAAAAATAATAATAAATAATAGAATAACAATAAATAATAATGATGCTAAACATTCAGCGTTGCCATTACAGAATACATTACTTTTTAAAATATATATAAAAAAATAAAACTGTTATTTTAAAATGTAATAATAAGTCACAATATTAATGTTTTTATTGTATTTTTTGATCAAATAAATGCCTTGGTGAGCACTAGAATTTTTTTGAAACATTTTTAGAAATCTTACTGTGTCAAAACTTTTAGTTAGTATACATTAAAAAAATCTTGAATTAAAAATAATTCTAATTATTTTAATAAATTCAATCCACCTTATTTTCCCTGTAAGAACGATCGCCGCAAATTTGTACATTTTATGGACTGGACATCTGGTCGCATCCCTATAGTTGGTAATGAACCAGAAGTCTCGCCTATAAGCTTACTTTCGCCTTGAAGAAAAAGGTGGATAGAATTAATTATAATGATTTTACTAAACTATTTTCAAGCAAAAAAACAAAAAAACAAAAACTAAACAAATAGGCCAATTCTAAAACGTAAGCTAGATTGCAACTGTGGCTGTTATACAAGCCAAACAGAACCCAAAGCCAACAAAAGGAAATATTATATGACTCACTTAGCATAGGCCTTCTCCAGCAGAGCGCTCCAGAACTCTGAGCATGTTGCCGAATGAACAAACAGCAGTTCTCCATCTCGAGTAGGCAATCGATCATCCACCACCACATCCACCCATTCCCCATACTGCCACAACTGCAAACATCAAAACAAATGTACTTAAATTAGACGAGACTTAAAATACAACCTCAAAATGCACAGGATCAGGTCTGATATGCCTGCTACATCTGAAAGGCCTGTGAATAATCTCTGGCGTCACTTACAGTTGTGATCTGTAAATGATTTAAATGCTTAAAAACAACTCAGTGGCATCGCAAAAAGTGGAATTCAAAATTACAAGGCTGAGCACATAGAGGAACTGAGCACGCACTTCCTCTGGGATCAATGCTGTCCGTCTATTGAGTCAGTTCAACTTCCTGTCCTGATAAAAACATTCCA
Organism: Cirrhinus molitorella; assembly: GCA_033026305.1. Taxonomy (NCBI): domain Eukaryota; kingdom Metazoa; phylum Chordata; class Actinopteri; order Cypriniformes; family Cyprinidae; genus Cirrhinus; species Cirrhinus molitorella. The sequence goes on from CM065126.1 coordinate 37,274,770, forward strand.
CCATCACAACCCATAAAATCGAGCCAATGCAAGTTGGCATTAAAGAGTGCTAACATTTATTTTACATCTACAGTTTACATACACCTTTCAGAATCATTAAAAATGTTAATTATTTTACCAAAATAAGCATAAATATGCATTCAAAATGCATGCTATTGTTTAATTAGTACTGACCTGAATGCGATATTTCACATAAAGGATGTTTACATATAGTCCACAAGAGAAAATAATAATTACATTTATAAAAAATTACCCCGTTTAAAAGTTTACACACACACTTGATTCTTAATACTGTGTTGTGTTTTGTTACCTGAATGATGTACAGCTGTGTTTTTTTCTTGAGTGATAGTTGTTTATGAGTCAGATAACAGATAAACTGCCTGCTGTTCTTCAAAAAAATCCTTTAGGTCCCACAAATTCATTGGTTTTTCAGCATTTTTGTGTATTTGAACCCTTTCCAACAATGACTGTATGATTTTGAGATTTATACAACTGAGAGGACAACAGAGGGTCTCATATGCAACTATTACAGACGGTTCAAACACTCACCGATGCTTCAGAAAGAAAAACAATTCATTAAGAACTGGGGGGTGTAAACTTTTGAACAGAATGAAGATGTGTACATTTTTCTTATTTTACCTAAATATAATTTTTTTATTTAGTACTGACCTTCAGATGCTACAGAAGATGGTTTACGTGTTTCGCAGAAGACAAAATAAATTTAATTTACCCTAATTTACCCGAAATTCAAAAAGTTTTCCCTTCCTGGCTCTTCCTTCTGATGCATCAGTGAGCGTTTGAACTTTCTTTAATTGCATATGAGTCTCTCAGTTGTCCTTAGTGTGAAAAGATGGATCTCAAAATAATACAGTCATTGTTGGAAAGGGTTCAAATTTGTATGACCTGAAGGATTTTTCTGAAGAACAGTGGGCAGTTTAACTGTTCAGGACAAACAAGGGACTCATGCACAACTTTCACTATAAAAGAAAAACCTAAGCTGTGGATTATTCAAATAAGAACACTGTATTAAGAATCAAGGGGATGTAAACTTTTGACCTTAACTGTATCTGTCTAATAACTGCTAGAATACCTCTCACAACTCCCAAGCAACCTCCCAGAACAAAATAGAAACTACTTCACACCACTCAAAACGATTTATTAACCTTCTAGCAAGGCTTCATTCCTTAAAACTTCATCTCTTTGCAAACATCCCAATTATTCAACATATTTCTTTACGCAAGCTGTCCAAGTGCAACATAACTTTCATATCTACTTTGTTTACCTGAAAGTGGAAAATTCCAGCATAGTCTTGCCCAAAGCCCTGGTTGGATGGAACAACACGAGCCAAAACGTCTTCATTGAGGGTTAGGGAAGCAATGGCGGCTAAGAGCCAGCAGTCACCTGCAGAAAGGAAACTCTTGGGTTGAGGATGTTTGATACGTTTGACCAGATTTACATATATGAAGGTAAAAAATGTTAAAGGGATAGTTCCAGCAAAATTAAAATTTGAATTACTAACCCTAATGTTGTTCTAAACCCGTAGGACATTTGTTTATCTCTGATTTCTGACACTGTATAGACAACAATGCAACTGAAATGTTCCAGGCCCAGAAATTACCCTCGATAATGGCAGAGGATGGTAACTTGGAGTAGAAAAATTTAGCTTAATAAAGTCGTTATTTTTGTTTTCATTGCGCACAAAAAGTATTCTTGTAGTTTCGTAAAATTACCATATCACATGGACTGTTTTACCGATGTCCTTACTATGTTCCTTGGCCAGGGAACATTTCAGGTGCATTGCTGTCTATGCAGGGTCAGAAAGCTCTCGGAGTTCATCAAAAATAACTTAAATTCTGTTCTGAAGATAAACAAAGGTCCTACAGGTTTAGAACGACGTGAGGGTGAGTAATTTATCACAGAATTTTCATTTTTGGGTGAACTATTCCTTTAATAGGGAACATTGATATTTTACCAAAGCGGAGACATGAAGAACGCAAATAAGCTAAAGCAGTTAAAAAATATAAGACCTGAAGGCTTCAGTACCCATTCATTGTGACTGCATCAAATATTTGTTTTCTTTTATATTCCACAGAAGAAAGAAAACAAAACAGTTTGGTATGAGGGTATAATATAAACAATGCTGACAGACTATATAAATAATGACAGAATTTGAATGTTTGTGGTGAACTATCCCTTTAAGACAATTTCCCACATGCTCAAATGCTGAGATTCAGTCCTCCAGTGGTTTGTTTGTAGGCCTACATGGTTTGTCCTGCCCCAAAATCCTTTGCATTCCATAATCTTTACAAAGACAACTCAGTTTAGCTGAAAAACTGTTCAGATTCTTCCACAACATATCAGCTGATATGAAATGCCTATAACTCACTGAGATAAAAAAACAGTTTCCTTTTCAGTTGAATGAATCATCTTTCATACAGCTATTACAGTGTGTTCCTGTTGGTACTGTGATGTGCAACAACAATGAAAGTGTAACTATAGTAACAGTTAAACTGGCAGGTTTAATTTGCAGTTTCCTCAACCAGTATCAAAACTATAAGCAGGAATATACTGAGAAACCATTTCATTTCATGCAACAATTTATGCCTCTCTGAAGTTTAGCAAGTCTACAAGTATTGCATGACTCTTAAATCAAGCTTATGCACATCTCAAATAGACTAAATTAATAAACAGATGAAATAAAAAATAATGCTTAAAGCTTAAATCAAGCTTATTAAGTAAGATATTTTGTAAATTTCCTACTGTACATATATCCAAACGTAATTTTTGATTAGTAATATGCATCGCTAAGAACTTCATTTGGACAACTTTAAAGGTGATTTTCTAAATATTTTGATTTTAGCACCCTCAGATTCCAGATTGTCAAACAGTTATATCTCAGACAAAAAAATTTATTGTCCTAACAAACCATACCTCAATGGAAAGCTTATTTATTCAGCTTTCAGATGGTATATATCTTAATAAAAAATACCCTTATAAGTGGTTTTGTGGTCCAGGGTCACAAATAATAATTTTTATAAAAAAATAAAAATAAAGGCAAATGCACAAAAATGAGTAATAAAGTAAAATAAATAAAAAAAAGGCTAGCACATTAACACAGAGTCAGATGTAATATAATAAACAGCCGTGTAAGGCAGAGGTTACACGAATCATCCCCTATGTTATGCAACGGTGCATAACACACCCCACTTCATGAGGATTTCTCCATCCGGCTCAACAGATTTATTGCAAGCAAAACAAACACGATAGCTGAAAACAGCAGTGGCTAGTATTTTTCCAAAAAAGTGCACAAAGACTTCTCTGATGTGTGAGTAACTATGGCTCACTTAGTAGTGAGAATTAAACAGCAGTGAAATATTAATTAATTATGAGAGCATGCACATTTTTTTAAAGGGGAACAGAATACTCAAAAGCCCCTGGATGTGCTTGTTAAAATGTTTCCACATGGTCAGAGGGGATTTCCCCAAAACTTCAAAAGAATAAGAACGATTCCAAAAGAGCTTCATAAAATGCATGACATATTTGGTCAATCTCACACGCTTTTTAGTGATTCCTCATAAAGGACGCCTTGTAGACTTGTTAGAACTGCACATAGCAGGGGTGTTTACTTACCTAAACCTCCCTGGCAAATATCTGTTCTTGAAGCCCCTCCAACAATAAACTCAGGTTTGGAGGTCAGTTCCTGCAGAAATGGTAAAACGCATTTTTACATGAAGATTTGTTCAGCAGTGCCTGTTTTCTATTTAAATACTCATGGGATGAGTCATGTGCTGGCATATATTGCTTTTTATGACAATCACATTACCAAGAGTTTAATGCTTCTACAATGTAGATAGATAGATAGATAGATAGATAGCATTTTAGTTATGATGCATTTCTTTGGCAACTGCATTTAAGCTGCTTTGACAGTACATACCCCTGGTCTTTTCCACACAATGCCTCTGGTTTTGGGCGATCGTGGACCGAGTTCGTTGAAGCCCAGAGATTCGGGAGCGGCTGGGAACGTTGAATCGCAAAACAGCTGCCCGCGGCTCAGACACTCACTTCTCAGACTGTCAAAGTTCTGGTTCAGGTACTTCACCGCGTTGGCGTTCGTCCCAAAGCCAGCGGCCAGGGCTCTTTTCTTGGCGAGTGTGGATGCCACGCCGGACATTTTCAACTTTTTGCCCTGTGCTTCTTTGCAGCAGTTGAAGTGTGACAGTGAAAAATTTCTACTCTTACGCCTTCACCCACTCCTCCTTCTAGGACAGGCGTGGTCCTAAGCCTGTAATTCTGGGGCCGTTCACACACGCACAGAACTCGTTCTGCGTTCTTTCTGCGTTCAAAAACCGCTGGATGCAGCAAAGCGGAAACGGAGTAGAATAAGAACGTCTTTATCAGAGTGCGCTTATACAGGAAGCGTTCTTGCATTCCGGCTACTTTTTTTTAAACTTTTGGTTTATACCTCACACACCGCCTTGTTGGGGGGAAACTTTAGGTTTTCTGGTCTCCTGGCTTGGTCAAGCCGGTCTGCTGACTAGTATTACATGGATTTTAAGCACTTTTTAGCTGGTCAGGCTGGTTTAAGATAATCTTTTTAGTGGGGCTACTTTGATATATGCACTACTAGTAAAAAACGTTTTATTTACTTATTTTTTAAGTCTCTTCTGCTCACCAAGCCTGCATTTATTTGATCCAAAGTACAGCAAAAGCAGTCAAATTTTGAAATATTTGTACAATTTAAAATAATTGTTTTCTTTTAAAATGTAATTTATTCCTGTGATTTTTAAAGCTGAATTTTTAGCATCATTACTCCAGTCATGATTTCTGATCCTTCAGAAATCATTGTAATATTCAAATTTGCTGCTAAAACAAAATTATTATTATTATTATTATTATGTTGAAAACAGCTGTGTAGATTTTTTTCAGGTTTCTTTAATGAATAGAAAGTTCAGAAGAACAGCATTTATCTGACATAGTCTTATGTAACATGTTAAACCTTTATCGTCATTTTTGACCAATTTAAAGCATCCTAAAAAAAAACATAAATAAAATAAAATAAAATAAAATATGCTGACTCCAAGCTTTTGAATGGTATAATGTATAATGTTACAAAAGCTTTTTCAGATAAATGCTGATCTTTGGATCTTTCTAATCTTCAAAGAATCCTGAAAAAAAAAATTCAACTGTTTTAAATATTAATAATGATAATAATAATAATAATAATAATAGTAGTAATAATAATAATAATCATAAAAAAACAATGTTTCTTGAATAGCAAATCAGCATATTAGAATGATTTCTAAAGGATCATGTGACACTGAAGACTGGAGTAATGATGTTAAAAAATTAGCTTTGATCACAGGAATAAATTGCATTTTAAGATATATATATATATATAAATCCATATAGATATTCAAATATAAAGCAGTTATTTTAAAAATGTAACAATATTACTGATATATTTACTGATATATGATAATATTACGGTCAGTGATCCTTCAGAAATCATTATAATATTCACATTTGCTGCTAAAACAAAATTATTATTATTATTATTATTATTATTATTATGTTGAAAACAGCTGAGTAGTTTTTCAGGTTTCTTTAATGAATAGAAAGTTCTGAAAAACAGCATTTATTTGAAATAGTCTTATGTAACATTTTAAACCTTTATCATCATTTTTGATCAATTTAAAGCATCATCGCTGAATAAATGTCCTATAAAAAATATAAATAAAATAAAATAAAATACACTGACTCCAAGCTTTTGAATGGTGTAGTGTATAATGTTACAAAAGCTTTTTCAGATAAATGCTGATCTTTGGATCTTTCTATTCCTCAAAGAATCCAGAAAAAAAATTACTCAACTGTTTTAAATATTAATATTAATAATAATAATAAAAAAACAATGTTTCTTGAATAGCAAATCAGCATATTAGAATGATTTCTGAAGGATCATGTGACAACAAAGACTAGAGTAATGATGTTAAAAAATTAGCTTTGATCACAGGAATAAATTGCATTTTAAGACAGATATTCAAATATAAAATTAATTAAATATAAATTTAACAATATTACTGATTCTGTTGTATTTTGGATCAAATAAATGCAGGCTTGGTGAGCAAAAGAGAATTCTAAAAAAAAACAAAAAAACTTTTGACTGATAAAAAACAAAAAAACAAACAAACAAACAAACCCTGACATAAATTGTCTTCACCTAGAGTACAGAACTGTTCACAAGCTGCTTGTTTCCAGCAGTTGGTTGTAAATATCCACCTCATCCAGTAATAAATCATCCCATACTGAGTGTCATTTGTTCGAATAAATAAAAAAAGTTATCAACTCTAGTGAAAAAGGCCTTTAATAATATTACTGTTTGTGTTGGTGTACCGATTATGCTGTATAGTGCAATGGAATAAAATGCATTGTATTTATTTTCTAAATGTCAGCTTTAGGATACTGGCTGAGTTATTTAATTATTTCAACTCAATTGTTTAATGTCCTCATATTTATTAATTGGGCGAGTCGCTGCATAAGCAGGAAAATGTACAACCAGTCAATATTTTTTACTGTATCACAGTTCTTCCAAACTGTATTCAGTTCATCACAGGACTGCAGATCTATATTTTCATGATGGACTGCTGCTGCCCTCTTGTGTATGTGTGTACCTACTAATTTGTACCCAAAAGTGAGCAAAACCTGACAAAATCTCCCAAAACCGTCCTTTTGGAAGTATAAAAAATTGTATAAGATAAAGTAAACAAATTCTTTTAATTGTAAATATAATTCTGTGGGGGGTAGGGTTAGGATGTGGGTTAGGATTAGTTTATAAAATCTATAACTATCAGTCTATAACTAAACAGTAGAGGTCTACATAATGTCCCCATTTAGATACAGTAGCTAAGTAAATGTCTGTGTATGTGAATTTCATAAATAGTTAATAATTTAAATGTTATATTATTGAACATTAAAACATGAGATTATTGCATTTTAAGATATAATCCATATAGATATTCAAATATAAAGCAGTTATTTTAAAAATGTAACAATATTACTGATATATTTACTGATATATGATAATATTACGGTCAATGATCCTTCAGAAATCATTATAATATTCACATTTGCTGCTAAAACAAAATTAAACAAATTCTTTTTATTTATTTATTAATTTCTTCATTTGAATTAAACTTAAAACCATCAGCTTTTTAATATTAAAAGCATTCAATATTCAATATTAACAGCAACAATATTACAGTAATATTAAGTGTACATCAAATGTAATACAGTTATTCTTGATTTAAAAAAAAGTAGTGTTGGGCAACAATAAATCATGATTCATTGCGAAATAAAGTATATATTTCAAGAAAAAAATTATGTATATATATATATATATATATAATATATTTATACAGCATATAATTAAATTATATGACATGTAAATATTTTCAAAATATATCTACTGCATGTGTGTGTCTCATAATAAATATAGGCTATACAGTACACACACACACACACACACACACACACACACACACACACACACACACACACATATATATATTATATAAACAAAACCTTTTATTTTGGATGTGATTAATCACGACAGCACAAAAAAAAAGAAAAAAAAAAAGAAAAAAGAAAGTAGGAAAATATTGTGGCCTTCCTTAAAATTTAAATTGTATAGCTTTAAATTGTATAACAGTGATGCATAATAAATTAATAAACAATCTAATATTATATTACAAGGTAATATAATTTGACAATAAGTCTTAGGTCAGATAGATAAGCTAAAGCTTCTGCAAGCAGCTGGCATTTAGAATATTGAACTCATGTAAAATAAACATTTTAATGCCCTCTGATGTTTCTCCATTTGGAATACAAGCCTTTGATCTATATACAGTTATACATATTGATTTAAGCATTTTTCTTGCTCCTCCAAGTACGTTTCCCGACATCTTTCCATTAACTTTGAAACTTGTCCAGCAGAGGGAAGTAGAGTGTCAAGCAAACACATTGAAGCTCTGAGGCCTAGTTACTATTCGTTTACCAGGTGGGTCTAAAGCAACCTGACTTGTTCAGAGCAGTAAGGATACTGGTAACTCTTCATTTCATCACTTTAAATGATAAACCCCTTCTTTTCGTTACAATTACAGCAGATGCCTATTTTAAATATATATAAAAACTCCTAAAAGTATCATTAAAAAGGTAGGCTATACAGAATAAACACTTTAATTGTATGGAGATTTGTACAAGCTTGCCGCGTCGCGATCGATCACGTGACACGCGGTTACATTTACCTGGCGTCTGAGGCCGCCATTTTTTCGTTGTTGTTGGAAGAAACGCGTGGTTTAACTGAACAAACAAGGCGAAAATAAGTAACTAACGGTTTAAAATTCGGTTTATGATAGCTTTTCGTAGCTTGGTTGTATAAATAATACACTTTTCAGGGTAATGCCTGGCTAAAATAACACGAGGTGAGTAAATGATGACAAAATTTCCATGTGGTGGAAAAGTCCACATGATGGCAGCAAAGAAATATAAAACAGGTGCACCTGAGAGTCCCAGCTGCGCTTAGAAAGAACTCAACCTCATATAGTATATTATAATATAATACAATATACTAATATAATATAGGCCTAATATAATACGACAGAAAGGTGCACAATTAGGGTGTGAATTATCGAAAGCTTCAAGTCAAAAATAAAAGTGTATATACGTTTTACAGTTTGCAAACAAAATTTAAGTCACCTTTAAAATTAAATGACCAAATTAATCATTGCCCTAAGCTTTACCTAGAAAGTAATGTCTCACAAGTGCTTTTAGGTGTCAACATTGGACTAGATATAAATAAAATATAGTAGGCCTACCCTCATTGTACATCTCGATCAGAATTAAATTATCTCAAGAAAAAGTGATAATTCTTACCATGGTTATAACGTCACTATAATGTAAATTAACGATAGCAAATATTTAAAACGTTTTTTTTATTTATTTGGTTTTCATTTTTATTACAAAGCACCATCGGATTGTATTATTACAATTTAATTTACAAAGAAAAAATACGTAGCCTACTAATGCAAATGCTAAGACGAATGATCGTTTCGCATGCATACTGTTTTAATGCAGTCAGATGCAAAATGACATTTCTAGCCAGCTTCATTTGTAGATAATAAATGACACCCGACAACGCTGCTCAGTCATGCAGCATTCAACTTGTTTTAAACTTGAAACCGCAACATGATGATGCGAGAGAGAAAAAGAGAGAGAGAGAGGGAGAGAGCGGGGAGGCTGAGCGCACGGAGCATCGGCACTCTCTCAGCAGCAGGATCAGCGGTCGCTCGGTTGGTCGGTCGGTCGGTTGTTAAGAACGCTCGGACCGGACTGATCAGGAGGAGGCAGCAGGTAAGATCTCTGACTTAGCCTACTTTGAAAAACTGCTGTCAAGTCTAAATAACGGCTACTTTTATTGATAAGGTTACTTCAGTATCACCTGGACACATTAGGAAATTACAAGTAGCCTATACATGCTTTTAGATGACAATTCAGTTTTTGAATGTTTATAATGTTGCAGTGTTTTAATGTTTTATTAGCTTTTGATGGTTACTGCGTTTTTTTAACCTTTGAATGTTTTTAGTTTTGCGGGAGTATTGTGCGTATCGGGTAGCGCTGTGCGCGCCTGCTGCGCGTGTCTTTATTTATTCATGTGTCATGCGAGCTCACGAGGGTGAACTAGCGGGTTGTCATGAAGCGAGTGAGGGGTTTCACCCCCGGAAACTTATTGAAGAACCAAATAAAACAGCGTGTCAGCTGATAACCACATTTAATGCGTTATTATGACTGATGGTGACACTGATGAAAGAGGAATGGCTGGCATGCCGTTATTGACGTTAGGAGTTTATGATGTTATGTGATGGCAGGAGGTAATTGGTGATGCATGTTATCAGCATGGAAGCGGACTTCCAGCTGGACAGCAGATCTGATCAGCTGTGCATGCATAAGCACTCTAGAGTGATCCAAAACGCATGAGCTTGTTTGCTTATTTGTTTGTCCTTCATGCTCCTATGAAGTGTTAATTCACATACAGAGTTATACATTGCTTTTAGATTCATTGAAAGCTCGGATATTGTGTGAGCTTGTTCACTTTCTGGTCCATTTGGCCCCAAATGGTGAACTCACTGAACTTATTGATTACAAAGAAAGTTTTGTAGTTTTAGGACTTGTCTCTCGACTGTTCATCAGCTTGGGAACATTGCAACAACTTCATAGAAGGAATGAACTCTGTTCCAAAACTTCTGAGCTGCATTTTAAAGCATCCTAGACACGTTCAAGATGCGAAGGCGATTTCAAAAGTTTGATAAGATTTCTTTTTAGGGCATTTTAGGACAGCATTGCATGTATCTTGTGCTGAGAAGGCAATCCTGCAATGTAGCATTGAAGCTCACTGAATAGGATGGCCCTGGACCACAAAACCAGTCATAATGGTGCATTTTTAAATTAAATAAGCTTTCCATTGATGCATGGTTTGTTAGGATAGGGCAATATTTGGCTGAGATGCAATTATTCCAAAAAAAAAGAAAAGAAATATTGAGAAAATCGCCTTTAAAATTGTCCAAATGAAGTTCTTTGCAATGCATATTACTAATCAAAGATTAAGTTTTTATATATTTACGGCAGGAAATGTACAAAATGTTTTCATGGAACATGATCTTTACTTAATATCCTAATGATTTTTGGCATAAAAGAAAAATCTTTGACCTATACAATGTATTATTGGCTATATATGAGTGAGTGGTTTTGTGGTCCATATGTATATATTTAAAAAATCTAATCTTAATCTAATCTATTAAGAAATATAAAATTGACTGTTATGTGTAATATTTTTATGGTTATGAAAATTTTGAAATCAAATTAACTTAATTTTGAGCATGTGAGAAGTGCTATTTGTATGGCTGGTAGCATCAGATCAGTCAGAGTTTACGTAGGCAGCCAGCAAGACAACTAAGTTTTGGAACAGATCCATTGCCATTTTTATGGTTATAAACCCATGAATCGAGGCAGAAATGATTTGGGTTGAAGTATTATGAAGGTGTTATGGCTGCTCTGAATACTTGATGAGTTTGTGAGGACTGAATGTCAGTTTATACATCAGAGTGACATCATCAGGACTTTGGTTGCATTAGCTTTGTTGAAATAACAAAAAATGATGAATGCACGGCACTGGTGTGTTTGTGCGCACGCACAAGTGTTTCTGTTTGATATAGAATCTGCTGGCTCCTCTGCCACGCTTTCTCGGCTCGGCATGTCTGTCACTCCTTTCAAATCCACTCTGAAAACGAGTACAGAGAGAGAGAGGGGAATGATCATTTGAAATGAAGGCTGAGGATGGGACAGGTATTTTGAGTGACAGCCTGAAATGAATGGCTGTATCAGTGAAGGAGAGAGGAATGAATTGCAGATACAGTGACACTAAAGCTACAGCAGGGAGGACGAACAGACGAAGAAAATAAAAGATGAATCTGAGGGATAAAATGGGAGAATTCTGATCCGTAAGCAGCAATGAATCCCACTCCGCTTGTTTTAGCTTTTGGCTCCCATTCGCTCTCCCACTCTCTTTCTCGCCCGTTCTGTCTGAGTGTCCCGTCTGTGCGAGGTCATTAAATCAGGAGGGTCAGTCAGGCAGAACGCAGAGAGGTCAGAGGGACAGAATAAAAAAAGATGAGGGGTGCAGAAGGAGAGGAGAGTGGATTTTGGACCGGACCCTCCCATCGATCCAAATGCGTATTGTCTGCATTCAGAATGGAATAGCTGTGTAATGCTTACTGCACAATAGTGACTGATATACTATACTGTAGTAGTAATACACTATTGTCTTAGACAGCTTCCATGTCCTCACTGATCTTTGGAGCTGATCGCCTCTCGCCATTATGAGTGATTGAGATTTTAATTGAGCACAGATGTGAATGTGACATGATGCTCTTAAGAACAAGCTGTTTATTCGGTCAGAGAGGGTAAACGAATGGCTGCATGTGTGCTTTATGATGGCAACAGACTTCAGAGTGGGATAGAGCCGAAAGCTTAAAGGTTTAGTTCAGCTAGCAATAAAAAAAGTGTCATTATTTACTCACTCATACGGTTTCAAACCAGTACTTTCTTCTGTGCAACACAAAAAATTTTATTTACAAATAATTTTTTGGGGCACTTTTTCAATATAACTGTAAATAAGCACTGGGGCTATAAATATGCAATTGTTCATTTATAAATATGCAAATGTCACATGTTTTTGAATTAATTGTTCTATTGAGATTTTAAGATTTTAATCAGTTAATCCAGTTTGCAAAACTAAAATGAAACTAATATTAATAATATTGTGCTATTAGTAAGTTTAGGCATGTGATGGTATATCATTTTCATGTTGCAATTATTGCTGAAGCTTTTATCACATTATGCAGTATTATCTTAATATTGAAATAAGTTGCAAAAAGTGTTGTCATAATACAATATTTTTATAAACAGATTTTTCTTAAAACAAAAATAACTGAATATTTTAAAATATTTTAAATAAATGTTTCAGTAAAATGTTAATTAGTTAAGCACCTTTGATTTGGATTTGTGAACCTGGACCACAAAACCAGTCATATTTTTTGAAACTGAGAATAAATAAGCTTTCCATTAATGTATGGTTTGTTAGGATAGGACAATAGTTGGTGATATTTGAAAATCTGGAATCTGAGGGTGCAAAAAATTAAAATACTGAGAAAATCGCCTTTAAAATTGTCTAAATGAAGTTCTTAGCCATGCATATTACTAATCAAAAATTAAGTTCTTGAAATATATCATTTATCTTCATGAAACATGATCTTTACTTAATATCCTGATGATTTTTGGCATAAAAGAAAAGTGGAAAAATGGAAATTTGTGTCGGTAACCAATTTTAATATTTGATATTTAAAATATTTATGCATTTATTTATAAATGAGTTGTTCTTTTAAATCTGATATTTTTTAGTGAGTCACTTGATCCTGTTCACATAACCAGTCTGGATGATTCATTCAAATCATACTGTTTCAGTTCTTGAGTTCATTCAGTGGTGATTCAGTGATTCAACAGCTTATTGGATGGAAGATTAGTGAAAAACAATTAGTTAAATAATTATTTTAGATGTCTTTTGTGTTTTGGAACCATCTAGTCATCATCCATATGGCATTCTATAAGATTTTTCCCATTGTGTTTCATAGAAGAAAGAAAGTAATATGAGTTTTGTATATGATGACAACGATTTCATTTTGGGGTGAACAAAACCTCTGATGGGACCCATCATAGTGAGCATAGTGATATTCCGGAATCCATTTCACTCAAATATATAGACTAAAGAATATATATGTAGGTATTCAACAGGAGCAATTTCATGCAAATGTCTGACACACTGTGAATGCGATTTGAACTGTGATATGATAAACATTTAACATCTCATACTGCTCCTGCTTAGCGTGAGTCCCAGAAGTGCTTTAGAGTTTGTGTAGTTCATTACTGCAAAATGGAATGAGCGTCACTCCTTCATGTTTGACAGAAGTGTTGAATGCAAACTGTTTTAAATTGCAACCTCAAGGCCATAAAGCGATTTCAGTTTTAATTCAATCAATTGTGCATGCATGCTTAATGAATATCATATGATGTCTTAGTAAGTCTGGCAGTTTTGAAGCATTTTAATTGTTTCCTATAGCCATGTACACTGTTCAGTTGCTTGGGGGTTGGTAAAGTATTTTACAAATGTTTTGAAAAAACAAAACAGACAAACAAACAAAACAGACAAACAAAAAACTACATTTATTCCAGTGATCAAAGATAAATTTTCACCATCATTACTCCAGTCTTCAGTGTCACATGATCCTTCAGAAAATCATTCTAATATACTGATTTGCTGTTCAAGAAACAATTATTATTATTATTATTATTATGTTGAAAACACCCAAGTAGTTTTTTTCAGGTTTCTTTAAATAGAAATGTCAGAAGAACAGTATTTATCTGAAATAGAAATCTTTTGTAACATTATAAATGTCTTAAAGCATCCTTGCTAGACAAAAGTGTTAATTTCTACAATTAACCCCCCCCCCCCCCCCAAAAAAAATATTATACTGACTCAAAGCTTTTGAATGCATTGTATCTTACAAAAGGTTTTAATTTCAGATAAATGCTAATGTTTGGATCTTTCCATTTATTAAAGAATCATGAATTTGTTTTTAAATGTTTATATTAATAATAATAATAATAAATGTTTCTTGAACAGCAAATCAACATATTGAATGCTTTCTGAAGGATCATGTGACACTAAAGACTGGAGTAATGATGCTGAAAATTTAGAATAAAATTTAGAACTGTAGAATAAATTACAAAATTTTAAAACATTAAAATAGAAAACAGTTATTTTTTAAATGGTAAAAATATTTTAAAATTATGCCGTTTTTGCTGTACTTTGGATCAAATAAATGAAGGCTTAGTGAGCAGAAGATGAATCAGCAGAATATGCTGATTTGCTGCTCAAGAAATATTTATTTTTATTATCAATGTTGAAAACCGTTGTGCTTCATAATATTTTTTGTGGAACCTGTGATACATTTTTCTTCAGGATTTTTCTTTACTGCCACTATTGATCAGTTTAACCTTAACTGTCACCCGTCCCCTCTGTAGGATGCCTACGTTTACTTACCATTTTACAAATAAATTCTAATTTAATCCTGACAAACTATATATCATTGGAAAGGTCTAAGACTCCTTAATAGCCATTACCATTAATTACCATTTTTTTGTGTTACAAATTATGTAGGAAAAGAAATTAAGATTAATTTATGACAAGAGTGCACCTCAAAAAATCTACATCATAACAGGAGTTCTGACCTTTGTCTCAAAAAGACTGTCTTTGTTGCATTTTTTCTCCATAGAAATCATAAGAAATTATATATCAGTTGAAAACTTAAAATCTCAAAATTCATCCTTTGAAAACCATTTTAAAATGTACATCAAAATCATATTACAAAATGTTTTTGTTCATGAATTTAATACATTTAAGTTTGGATAGTGCATTTTCACGTCTATGTTCAAAAATGGGATACATATACATATGTATAGATGTGTATATGCATGTATGTATTTTTTTTATTATAAAATTTTTCTGATCTCAAACTTTTGAATAGTATAGTGTTAAAAATTGACAGCTCTCACAAGTTTCCTACGAAGTGTGTTAGCTTTCAAAAAGTTTTTTTTTTAGTGTAGAAAAAGTTCTTCTAACATGGAAAAAAACTATCAAGATGTTTTACAGGGATTTAGGAAAATACATATGAATCAGGGCTGCATTATGGACTGGGCCAGCGCCCCTCTGGGGCTGGGTCTGTCGGGGCCTCCAAAGCCTCAGGTCATGCGGCTTGCGACTTGCCAAAGAGAGCTGTCCACCCAAACCCTGACAATGCTTCAGTATAATGTGTAATGGCAAATGATCTTTTCTCAGAGGTGTGAAATTTTCCATTTTGACTTCAAATGGAACTTTCTGACATGCGTAACTCTGGAATTCCCTTGTATTTTGTTGTACTGTGTAAATAAGCTGGTATGAATCTGTAAAGTTTGTAAAGAGAGAGAGAGGAGCATATGGAGAACACTTGCAAACGCCCTCTCCTGTTCATCCATAACTCAAAGCTGTAGGATTTGCAGTGTTCAATTACAGCCCCACTCATAAATAATCTGACGGAGGCCGGTCATAATACCCCATTCAGTGTTAGCTTTACAGCGTGACAAATCCTTGTTGTTGGTATTTATGTACAGAATGCAGCCTTGGGAATGTTTGTCTCTCTCTCTCTCTCTCTCTCTCTCTCTCTCTCTCTCTCTCTGTGTGTACACAAATAACAGTAAACTCAATTTTTTAGGTCTTTTAATTATAAATGTCACTGTATGTATTGCTCTAATGAAGGAAAGGAAATGATAAGACAAAGCATGCTCCAGTCACACATATATGTTTTGCATAATAAAAGAAACCGTTTTGAAATGTTTTTCATGAAATTTGAATAACATTTTTATTTTTTGTAATCACTTAAGTAATTTTCTTATTTAAATCGGCATAAATTAAAGGCATGAACAAACGTCCATGATGTTTAATTACTCTAAAGTTTTTGTTTTGTTTTGTGGTGTTTGTTGCATTATGGTAATAGAGGGTTCTTGATATTAGTTTGATATTTAATTTTTATTTATTTTTATATTGACTGTTTTGTTTTACTTGTCTAATAACCAATACGCAACACTGTTTTTTTAATAACTCTGGCTCGTTGGAAATACGAGTGTTTACAGTTCTGTACAATCTGAAATATGTTGAATCTGCAAAATGTTATGTTACCAAAATAAGAGGGTTCATACAAAATGCATGTTATTTTTTATTTAGCACTCTCCTGAATAAGATATTTCATATAAAAGATGTTTACATATAGTCCATAAGAGAAAATAGTAGTTTTTATAAAAAAAATTATAAAAAAGTTTTTATAAATTTATAAAATATGACCCTGTTCTAAAGTTTACACACACTTAATACTGTGTTGTTACCTGAATGATCCACAGTTGTTTTTTGTTTAGTGATAATTGTTCATGAGTCCCTTTTTTGTCTTGAACAGTTATACTGCCCACTGTTCTTCAGAAAAATCCTTCAGGTCCCACAAATTCTTAGGTTTTCAGCATTTTTGTGTATTTGAACCCTTAAACTTCATAGATAGATTTTCTTTTTTCAGAATGTAACTGAGATGCCTCTTAAATGTCAATGTGTATTTTTTTTGTTTACTTTCAATTTATTGCTTTAAATGCTGCTCTTAACCAATAGTGTGAGACTTCATTTACATACTTAACAGTTAATAAACAGCTTGTTTCGCAAAAAGTAAAGATGTTTTCTTCTACATCTTTGCATTGTTTCACCTGTGTTTTGTCAGATAGACTGCAAGTTTCCCCGTCTGATGTGTTTATTCTAGAGGTGGACCTCTCTACAATACAACAGCTGCCCTCTCTTTCTCTATCTTTCTGACTCTCTCTCTATCTTCCTGAATTCTGACAGTTTGTTTTGCAATGCAATAATAGAGGAAACCTATAACAAACTCTCTGTGGAGAGAGGGATGAGGCAGAAAAGAAAAGATAGAGGCAGAGGGAGCAGGAGAGAGAATATCAGTCCTTCTCCAGCTCTCCTCTCCTCTGACAGGTTATTGATTTAGGCATTTTGTCAGCGCAGTGAGCTTGTCTTGCCTGCCTACAAGTTTTGCAGAACGTAAAGTCAAAGTCGGCACATAGCAGTGAAACATGTTGAACATATTAGTCTGCACAAACCATTTAATACTCAGAATGCAATATTCTTTGAACCCACAAATCTCACTTTTCTCTCTCTTCTGAGAATGTTTGAATTTCTGCGCAAGACTTTCGTGTATCATTCAAAAGTCAGTTTTTCAACATAAAGCCGTTATGTTTCTGAGTGTGCTTTTTTATATTATATACACAATTACATTCAGAAAAGTTTTTGCATCATGTGTAAGACATTTGATCATAAATACAGTTTAAAAAAAATCATATTGTGAAATATTATTGCAATTTAAAATAACTATTTTCCATTTGACTATATTTTAAAATGTATTTCTGTGATGGCAAAGCTGAATTTTTAGCGTCTTCAGTGTTGCATGATTTTTCTGAAATAGCATAGTTTTAAACTACTGATTATAATACTGATTATGTCTTTAAAGTTGTGTTTTGGGCCATTATGCCTTGGCATAGTATCTGTCATACAAACTAAAACTGGAAGCACAATATAGCTTTATCCCTTTATTAAGTCTGTTTTCGCTGTACGTTTCAAAGCAAAGCATGCACTTTGTTCAGGCGATCAGCCTATGATCCAGTGTTTTCTGCATCTCAGAACAGAATGGCTCAGTTTATAGTGAATGCAGTGAACTTGTTTATTGTGTGTGCTACGACTTTGGCGCATGTTTGGGAATGCAGTGGTCACCAGTTATGCTTAATTTTCGCAACAGATGATTTAAGTCAGGGATGGGCAAACTTTTTGACTCGAGGGCCACATCAAGTTTTCCACATTAAGTGAGGGGCCGTATAATATGCTTATGACAAATGAACACTCACAACTGTACTGTATGTATGTATACTTGTACATACATAGCAGTTCTATTCTTGTACCCTTTTTTTGTATTTTTTATGAGCACTTTATGATAAGTTGCATTATTGTAGATTGATGTATTACACATTTTATCATTTCATTCAGAAATAATGTAAAATAAACAAAATGTTTAGAAATGGTATTTAATTCCCCTCTCTCTATGAAAAAAATAGTGTACATTTAGCAGTGTTCAGAACAGAAAAGGGAACGAAAATATAAGTAAAAAAAACAATTATTAAACAGTTATAGTGGCATTCACTGTAAACATTTATTATAAATGCCCAGCCTAAACTGGTTTATACTGCTACTGATTTATTTAGTTTGGTAACAGCCAAAATGTAGTATTATTATAATTAAATGATTAAATGTAATAATTTGACTCAAAAGATGATGCACACTTTTAGAACAAATGGCTTTGTAAAGGTAAAAATGCATATAAAAGGTAAAAAGCAATTTAAAGTAATAATTTAAAAGAATAATTTCTTTCACTGTTGTGAACTGACCAAACAGAATATGAAGAAAATCAAAAACCTTTACTTAAGCACAATAACACACACAGCAAAATATTGTCAAATTATCATTAGCGATAAATCCCAAAAAATATCAAGATATGATTTTTTGTTAATATCGCACACCCCTAGTATCAATTTTTTTTCTTAAATGACTGATCGTTTTGCTAATTAAGACTCTTATTACTCTAGATTAGGGATATTTTCTTAAAAACTTAAACAACAACTGAAGAAAAAAAAAACATGAACATCTTGGATGACATAGGGGTGAGTAAATGATCAGGAAATGTTTATTCTGCAGTGAACTAGTCCTTTAATAGTGTCGGCTGCCTCAAAATAAGATATCACTGTCCCTCAGTTTGTAAAAAGAGCAGAAAATGTAATACAGTGCATAAGTCTAGCAGGCAATCATACAAGAACGATTTAAAATCAGCATTCACCCTATTTACTAAATATACCTTTCTGATCAGGACTAATGTTATTCCAAATCATTTTAATCAAAATCTGAAAATTGAATTCCCATCGGACAAAATCAAGTGCCACACTAGTTCTTTCATTTTTAAATATATCTGATTACAGAATGCCTGTGAAAGTCATTGAAATGCATTTAACATAAAAAGCCAAACTCGTTTAAAACTGCTAATTTAATGTACTTTCTATTTTAGTACTTTAAAGTTAAAATTTTAAAGTGGCTGTGAAGTTCCTGTCAGATTTGCTTGGCATTTTTCAAAGGTGGATGCTGTGAAGTGATGCCACTTGCACTTAGCGTATCAGCGGTGGATTTCAGCTCGGTTTCAGTCTCAGACGAACACGCTAGCCTGCTCCACTCTCTCGCTCTACAGGAGACTAATTCATTTAGTTCTGCAGTTAGAGAAAGAAATAAAAAATAGAATAAACATGTAAGAACAAAAAAAAGAGTGCAGAGATGGCGGAGGAGAGACCTCACACGTTTGTGGCTGGAGGAGAAGACGTGCTTGAGCGATAGTGACAGGATGAACTGCAGCACGCTGTCTCGCTGGGGCCCCATCCTGTCGCAGTAATTACCGTCTCTACAGGTCGCCAAACACACACACACATGCACAAACACATTATTCACCCTCATAAATGTGAAACGCACAACAAGCAGATGCTAACACACACACACACGCAGCCTCCGAGATCTCAGTGTTTCAGACTTTGTTTCAAGGCTGCAGGTGAAAAAGGTGTGTGTGTGTTTGTCTTACAGTCTTGTCTCCTGCTGCTTCTTCTATATTGCAAGCTGGCAGTTTGCCTATTTAATCGAACACACAAATGTAACACACACATGCATTTACACACTTACTGACTGCGTTTATGTATAATGAGATTAAGTTGGAGATCATGTACACTGAATACTGTGATTATGTTAATGTGATTAGGCTTATAATTACAGTAAGCATAATTACAGTCAAATATGTGGCATTTAATCGCATGGATATACTTTAATCGCACTTCTTCCAGGTGTGCACTTGCTGCAGATGAAGGAGATGTAGAAATCATGATCAGATTTAAAAGCATGCTGGAACACAAGTGGTTTTGACCACATGATGTCCCATAAACATTTGTTTCCTAAAGATGCTAGAAAGGTTGCTTCTACAAAATGTAAAAATGTAAAAGTAGACCGGCTGATGGAGAGCTATAAGGCTGCCTATTTTGAGGGGTTATTTCACCCAAAAAGAAAAAATTATGTAATTAATTGCTCACTGTCATGTCGTTCCAAACCGGTAAGACCTTTGTTCATTTTCTGAACACAAATTAAGATATTTTTGAATGTTGAAGTCTTTGCACACAAAAATTATTCTTGTAGCTTTGTAAAATTAAGGTTGAAGCGCTGATGTCACATAGATTATTATTATGTCCTTACTACTTTTTTTTGGCCTTCAATGTGGTAGTTGCATTGCTGTCTCCTACGAGTTACAGAATTGTCTTTTTTTTGGTAAACTATCCCTTTAAAGCATAAAAACACAACACCTAGTGAATACTGTAAGTGAAACAATGCATGTCAACAGGGTTGATGAGGTTTGCCTTATAAAGTTTGTCATATAATTTCCCTTCTCTGATAATTGGTATAACCAAATGTACATCTTCAGTCCCATTTACATGCCTTTTGCTGTTATTTTGATATTTCACCAAGAAATGTAATTGTTTTAATGCCGTTTTGTACCATAACTTGCAATAGAAATAGTTTGGTTGCAAATGCAACAGGTCTTTTTGTTGTTGCAGTTTTTGTTTGACTGTTTGAAATGCAAAATGTTTGCTGGTTCCCGCAGCCTCTCACATTTTTGGTATAAGTATTGTATGCACTGGCATTTGAAAGTTTGGGGTCTGTAAGATGTTTTTGAAAGAAATATCTTATGCTCACCAAGGCTGCATTTTTAAAAAAAAAAGTCTAAATACAGTAAAAACAGTAATATTTTGAAATATTATTACAATTTTAAATAGCTATTTTCTATTTTAATGTTTTATCTAATGTAATTTATTTCTGTGATGCAAAGCTACATTATCAGCATCAACTGCAGTTTTTAGTGTCACATGATCCTTCAAAAATCATTCTAATATGCTGATTTGTTGTATAAATATATGTGCATATGTCTTTACTGTCACTTTTGATTAATTTAATGCATTGATGAAAAATATAAATTTTCTAAAAAAAAAAAACAAGCAAAAAACTTACTGACCACAAACTTTTGAATGCTGGTGTATATAAAATATCTAGTGTCACATCAACTGTCTGTAAACTGTAAGTTAAAGGGGTACATGGATATGGACAGGTATGGATCTTTACACTGAACATCCATGGAACCTTTCAAATGCAGAAAAGGTTCTTTACAGTGGAAAAAAGTTCTTTAGATTTTTAAAATGTTCTTCAAAATGGTTCTTTTAAGAACTGTTCACTGAAAGGTTCTTTGGGGAACCAAAAATGGTTCTTTTATGGCATGGCTGCAAAAACAACACTTTGGAGCCTTTATTTTTAAGAGTGTAGTTTGGTTAAAATTCCAACAAGCTCTGTTCACAGTGACCCGTTTCGTGCATGTCTCTTTAAATGATAATGAGCTCTGCTCACCCCGCCCCTCTCTTCCATTTTGTGTGTATTTGGTACTATCAAAAACGAAACAAATCCGTGTCGGGAGAAAATTAATAGTCATTTGTTCACTTTTACATCCAACTACAAAACACCTGTATTGCTTATGAGACTGTTGGAAATTTCTCTGAGCTGGTGATTGGCTCCACCCACTATTACCAGCTGCACCCTATCATGCACCCTGCACTTCAATTAGTGCCTGTTAAGAAGAGTTGCTTTAGAGCAGCAGTCAGTTTGCTCTCTCTTTGTTGCTGCTCTGGACTTTCCATGTGGTGTTGTGGCTGTGTATAGATGTAAGTTTAATTATTGTATGGTTTGGATTTGTTTGTGCAATTTATTGTTTAATTCATACTCGTTTTTCCTATTTTGTACACTTTCAAGTTCAGAACCAGTCTGATACACCTGTGGAAACCTGTGTACTGGCCTTGGGCAAAATAAAATATGCAAATGGATGGAGTTGTTTCAAGATGTTTTAATTGACATCCCGTTGTGATGCTCCCCCTGCGAATTGGCAGTACCCTAAGAGTCTTTTACAGAGACGTTGTTGCTATAGCTGATCGAGCGGAAAATGGCGGACAACTGGCTGAGGGTGGAAATATGCTAATATGGGACGTCACTCGTGGGTGGAGCTTGAGCAGTATGATGTCACACTGCTCAGAAAAACAAAATGGCTTGATAATTGAGACCGTTTAGATTTTTTAGGGGTTTAAAAAAGAGCGAATATTATTTTATTATTTAATTCACCATGTAAAAGTGAATTTTGCATCCGATGTTCCCTTTAAAGAACTGCGAGTATATACATGGCCATATTGTACAGTTAAAACTGCAGTACTCCACATAATGTTACTACTATTGTTAATTATGAGCACAATCACATTAACATAATAACAGCATTTTGTATGACCTCTACCTTAATCACAGTTCTTGCTTAATGGTATTACAAAAGTGCAAGTTAGCATAGCCAATATGTTTAGAGAGAAACCGATTTTCACCTGGTTGGACAGCATTGTTTGTAAACCGTAAGTTACTCGATATTAAGTTTATAGAACTGTTGTATAAAAGCAATATCACATTTGCAGTCGAGCTGTACTGAATTACCTACAGCGCTCTGCCCGGCGGCCGCAGCTGCTTAATTCAACCCTCTGCTACTGATCATTAGAAGTGAATGAGAAGAAATATCCCATTATATTGTGGAAAAAGGACGCACAAAATAATTAGCCTGTGCAGACAGCAGGATAATAAGATCATGAGAGGTTGGTCACTTATGTGGAACCAGCGACTCTGAAAAGCTCACAATGATCTTAGTGATGGGGCAGAGGAGAACAAATTGAAGTGTTGTACTCGCTGAGGTTAAATCCTGTTACGCATAATCTCACTGGAATCCGTTATAAAGAACAGGTATGCTGGAAGTTCGATCTCTTTAAAAGAACTCCTATATACATTTACCAACCATTTTCATCAAAATTAGTAACCCATTGTACTTGACAGTGTTGTTTACGCTGGTAATTGATGTAGTGGTTGTAATACAGTCAGCAGATGGCTTTGTTGGGTTATCAAGGTTTTTATTGTACTTTTAATTGTGAATAATTACTGATTAAACTCCTAATGTAGTGCCAATAATCCAAATGGTGTTGTGGAAAGTCAAATATCCTGCATAGATACAGGTCGTAATAATTCATGCACTCACTTTTTGATTGTTATGGGTGTTGCGCAGCATGACAGGAATTTCAAATGAATGTCACTCAAGTCTCAAACGTTTTTTGTGTTAGTTGGTGCAAGGCAAAAGCAGGTTAATAAAGATGTTCCTGGATGCCTTTGGAGATCTGGCATTTTTAAAAGTTAAAATGTAAGCTTGTGTTGTGGTTAAAGCACTTACATTAATTTTTCAGTAAAACCCTGTTTATTATTCAAGCTAAAACACTCTTCTGAGGTTCTTTTAGGAATAAAAACACAGGAGTTTACAGTATTAAATTGCTTTTTGATATATTTTAAGATGGAAAACAGTTTGGTTTTAAATAATATTTTACAATATTAATGTGTTTTCTGTATTTTTGATTCAATTAATGCAGGCCTGATGAGCATGAGAAAAACATTTTAAAGGAAACCCGGGATATTAAGACTTATAAGGCTTAATAGAACATAAATTATGTCTCCTACTGAAATATGTTGCAGAAAACCCATGAAAGACTTGTAATATTTAAAAAAAATTGTTCAAGGATGTGAAATGGCTGCTCTCAGTGAGCTACACCCGCTACCTGTTGCTATTTTTACCACAACAAAACTTATAAATTACTGATACGATGCCACATTGCGCGGCTTTTGGTTGTAATTTGGTTGTCTGCACATTTGACAGAGCACTGATTCATTTATGAAGGAAACTGCACTTTTGAAGGAATCGATTTAAAGAATTCAGTCACAAAGTCTTTGACTTCCTGCCACATACTGGCTGTTTCAGTTTAATTTTAAAAGTATAAATTGAGTCATATAAATGATTAAAATTTCTGTATTCAAAACTATATATTTAAAACATAACATAAAATATATTGTTATTATGAAATGCATGAATTTCCACCTCTGGGTCATGTCAAAAATTCTATAAATGTTCCATAATGCCACATTTGAGCTCTTCTGTACTTTGCAAAGATGAATTGTTGATGCTGATTTCATTTGATTGGTAACGTATTCAGCCTGATTGTATCTTATTATTTTAATTGAATTAAACATTTTGATGCAAGTTTATAAATCAAAAATTTTTGGCACAAAAGATGACATGCATTTAATAAGTTAGAAAAATGGCATTACAAATGTTAAAAAGGGAGTCAAATATCACCTTATAATGGGAAGGTTCATTTCTGTCACTATTCCTAATTTTTTTTTTTTTTTTTTTAGCACTAGTGCTCCTGAAAAGAAATGTGAAAGAAGCATAGAGTCCTTAAGAATGTAATGTTACCTTTTAAAAACTAAGTGCAAACATTTTTGCAAAGTGTATACTATTAAATATAATCTACAAATCATGCAATACTGTACCAGTAAATAAGAAGTGTTTTGAGGGCTTAGCTAAACAGGCCAATTAGAGACATTTTTTTTAGAGACCTTTTTAGAGAACACAAGGGTTCATTAATGATGCTCACATGCAAATTCACACACAACTTAGCTTTAATTTGGGCAAAATATGCAAGGAGGTTTAAAGAAAATATAAAATTGTTAGTAAATGTTGTTAAAAAGGGTTTTATAATAAAATATAATAATAAAATGATAATCATATAATAATAATAATAATAATAATAATAATAATAATAAAATAATAATCAATCAAAGATTCTACTGATTAATCAGTGACGTAATCGACAATTAGTCGATTAATCATTCTAATAATTGTTAGATTAATCGATTATCAAAACAACCGTTTGTTGCAGCCCTAAATTTTAATTGAGTTGCGGTAAAAATAGCAACAGGTAGCGGCAGTAGCTCACAGAATGCAACCGTTTCACATCATAATGGCACCCCCTATAGTCCAAAACATGTATAAAACGATGTGGATTTTTTAAATCATGTAAATCTTTCATGGGAGGCATCATTTAAATTAAATTAAGCCAAACATATCATGATACCCAGGGTACCCTTTAAGAAAATCTCACTACCCCAAACTTTTGAACAGTGGTGTATATATAAAAGCCATGCAAAATCAGTCAAGTATTAAGATTTCCATTGGAAGTGATTTTTTTTTTTTTTTTTTTTTGTACAAATGCAGTATACAAATGCACCATATATATGAAAAATATATATATATTTTTTTATCACAAATGCATCTTAAAGATTGCTCATTGTGCTGGACTTAACTTGAGTCTATTGTAAAGCATGCCGTAAAAAAGGATGTTTGAGTGTATTATTTAGTGACCATGGCAGCATAATTGTAGCCGGATCGATTGTGTGTGTGGTGTGAGACAGGTAACAACAAAGTACTGACACTGTGGGGAAAAAAGTCAATTGACCCGTGCAAATTATGTACAGATTGCGCAAACAGCCTCAGATTTGTGGCAGTGTTTGCCCCATTATCTGATGTGCATAATTCATTTTGAATTGGCCACTGAAACAACTCAAAGCACATGCAAATAAACGAGACTATCAGAAGGAACAATTCATTTTTAGTGAACTTCCCCTTCCCCTTAACTCAAGTGGCATGTAGTGCATCGCATTTTGACTTCATTGATATCAGCGTCAAATGCACATGACATTACAGGGCTGATGCGGCAAACTCCCATAATTCCATCAGCACATTTGGGCTCATTTGCTGTTTGTTTACTGAAGTGTAAGTTGTGTTTCATGTCACAGTACCTGCAGCATGATGTGCACAGCATCACAACTAGTTGGCAGCGTGACAACTAGATTGCCGAATCTTATAGTTGTCTCTGCATATTAAGCTTAGATAGGAGAAAGAGTTTTAACATCAAAGCTGTCCTCCTTTAGGACTTCTAAGGGTGTGTGTTGAGTTAAACGAAGACTGTGGATGTTGTATATAACATATAAAATAAGTATCAAAATGAGAACATAAAGTGAGTTTTCTCTGTGTTAGAGCAATTTGGTTTAGGATGAGGGAATTGCTCCATCAAGAGTGCCACAGTCTGTGAACTATAGACCTCAGGGCCCAGTGGGTTTCTCATTAGTAAAATTAAGTTTGAATAATAATACAAACATTTATGCTGAGCTGGATTATACGCGCCATCCCTGTGGGCAAGTAACCTTTTTATTGATTGGTAGTTCAATTTTTGCGTGATGCTTTAAAAACAAGCTTTTCAAACTGTAATCAACCAATTTACTGCTTGAAAGCATCTTGAAAATGAATTACATTCCTTTTTTCAATTTCCTCCGCCAGACATGAGTGGTTTTACAACAAAAAAAAGTAGAGAATCAGTGTACTATTTTTGGCCTAGAGGTTGTTGGTTTTGTAAGATTTCTCTAATCTATTTATCTCATACTGGAGCAGTATAGGGTCTTTTTAGTGTCTGTGTCGAATGCATCACCTTTCTTTGTTCATAAAGTTCTTTAGGGATTGTGGGATTGAAGGTTTGTTTGTAAGAGGTCAGAGGGAGTTCTGTGTTTTAAGTGTACACTACATGTTGTGATGATGTAACTCGCATTCATACTGTATACGTTATTAATGACCGTGGGTTTGGCTCCAGGTCAGTGTAACCTTTCTTTGAGTCACACTGCTAACTCTTTTCTTTCTGGCTTGTTTGAAGCACACTAACAAACTATTTGTTCTATTTCTGCACTGCATTGCTGCTGGGCTAAAATGATGTCTTTTCTAGATAGTCTGAATGTCTCATCTGAAAAAGGGTAAACAATAAATTTTAATTTATTATTTTTGGGTCTTTAATAGGACTGGCTTTTAACACAAATTTCATGAGTCGATTCTGATTCACAAGCTTGGGATTCGATTTAATATTCGATTCGACTGATGTTGATTATTTTGGATGCATATCAGGTACAGTACATGCCAAATTTTCTCAAAGAAAAAAATCTCTTACCTAATTCTGTAAAATATACATGAGAGTCAGTTGGTACGACATTACTATAATATTGAAGGTTAAAATTAACTGATTTGTATACAAAGTTCAGTTACACTCATTTAAATTTTTTTTTTTTTTTTTTTTTTTTTTTTTAGAATAATAAAGTTACAATTACATAATTATATTTCTGCTCCAAATTGTTTTTTGAAATATAAACGTTTGAAATCTGAGACTTTGTTTCGTTGGATGGGAGGTGCGCTACAATGTTACGTTCATTAACTCAAAACAGGCATCTGTTGTTGGGATTTGAGAATCAATATTGTTTCATAAAAATGAGAATCGATAAAAATCGGGAAATCTATTTTTTTTTTCATTAATAGACAGACTACAAACAAATCTAAAAATTACTACCAGAAACAATAGTACTTCTCAAAATTCAATTGCATTTTTCACAGCTAGCTACTTTCTAGCTACTTTGATATTAAAAACAACAACTTGTGATTATACAATTTTGCTTATAGTTTAATCAGCAGAAAAATAAAAGAAATAAAACCTTGAATGGGAGATGGATCGGTATGTGAAAGGGAAGAGAAATCCATAAATGAAGTCGCACAGATTTCAGGCAGGCGCTAGTCAGATTTTTTTTTATTTTAGAGATTTAAAGGGGGGTGCAACCAAAGAAGTTTGAGAACCACTGGGTTAAATGTTTTAACCCAAAAGCCAACTATTGTTTAAAAACTATTATGTTGCTGGCTTAAAATGGGCTGGAAATTAAAAATCACAAACAGAATTATAGAAGCAACATCAATAATCTAAAGATGAACATTTATTATTAAGCAAGAATGCTCATGGACAAAAATATAAGACAAATTTAATTTCTTTTGGGTGAAATACTGTGTAGTTTACAATACTACATACATTTAAACTTGTTGAACAAGCATTTTAGAAATAAAACAAATTAACATTTAAAAGTAGCATTTTAATTTAAGTGTATTCAACCGTTCTCTGTAATCACTTTTGATCAAAATAGTGCTAGTTCTTGTGCCAGTGTGTCTCGCAGTTCACTTATAGCTGAAGGTTGCTGTGACTGACTCCATAACCTGCCTATAAACAAACATTACTGGGATGAGAGAAAAAATGAAATTAAATGAAATTCAGTATTATAATGAATAAAATCTGTTTGTTATGCAAGGCAAAAGGTGTTTCCATCATGCAAAACAACCGCTGCTGACTGACATCTCATCCTTGTATGTTGCATTGCGTAAAATAATATAATTTACAGCACAGTAAAGACTTTATAAATGAAATAAAAACGTATAGAAGCCTTTATTTTGCTGAAGAAGTGCACCAAATCGACTGTGCTGAGAACCACTCCTCTCCTGTAGAGGACACAAAAAGTCCATGCTCTGAATGTAACCCAGCGGTTGGGTTAAAAAAAAACAGCATTAAAAATGACCCAGCAGCTTAGTTACAGAAAAACTACTCCGCACCTGGGTAAAAAATATAAAAAATAACCCAGTGACCCAACAGGCTGAACAAAAAAATAACCCAGTATTTTTTAATCAATACTTATTTTGTTCTCATTTCTCCAAACTGGATATTGTCTAATATCTGTTTTAGCTCATTATTTGGTTAAACTACTTAAAGTCTTTACACAAAATAAAATTAAAATACAAAAAATTTACAAGATGATAACATGGTGCCTTTAAATGAGAAATTAAGTAAAAGAAAATGGTAGTTTAGTATGTTTTTATATTAAGTATTCAGATCAGGTTGTATTTCATTAAAACATATGCTTTCTCTGTAGCAGTGCTCCCATATGCATCCTCTTGGCATGTTTTATTGAATATTACAGTGCGTTAAGATGTGTTGTGTTTATTAAACATTCATCAGTTACTTTGCATTGTTGCAAAACCGTATGTCTGTTCAAAAAAATTGTATAAGCATAGCATTATATGTTAAATGTGTGGATTTCCCTGCAGTGGAAGCAGGTGAATTGGGCCCATGTGACAGCACTTTTCCAGTGGCAGAATGTTCAGCTACACGACGGGCCGAGAGAAGGTTTGTGCTGCTATATGACGCCAGGGAACTCTTTATTATATCACCCAGGAAACTGCAAGATGCCAAATGAAAACAAATGCGACTATTTCTCCTTCCCTCGCTCGCTCTTTCTCTTCCTCTTTTTGCGTCTCTTCTGTTTCTCTCGAAATGCAATTCACTGCCAAGGTTGTTGCTCAAATTCCACACCAGGGATTGCCATGCTAACCAAAACATTATAATATGCAGCTTGCTCATTTCATTTTGTTGCAATGTTCATGTATTTTTGTTGAGTGCGTGCCCTGCTACCGAGTCTGCAGGGACGAACAGCAGACGTGTGCTTTTCCAGGTTGACTGTAATTTGCTTAGCCTAGAATAAACACTTTATTTTATTTTTTATTTTTTATTTTTTTTATTTTCAACTCAAACCATTTATGTAAAGTCTGAACTTATGCAAACTCTTCTTGGAAGATAGATGGATGGATAGACAAAGTAGACAGACAGACAAACAGTTCAACTTGAATTCAGAATTTAGAATCCTTTTTAAATTGCAATTAAAATTTGAATGTAAGATGAAAGATAAATAGTACAGTTAAGGTCAAAAGTTTACATACACCTTGCTCCAGAGCCAGGGGTGTACACTTTTAAACGGAATGTGTACATTTTTCTTATTTTGACTAAATCATAAATGTTTTTTTATTTAGTAATGACCTTCAGAAGCTACAGAATGTACTTACATGTTTCCCAGGAGACAAAATAAGTTCAGTTTACCCTGATCTTCAAATTCAAAAAGTTTTCACCCCTGGCTCTTAATGCATTGAGCCTTCTGTAATAGTGTAAAAAAATGGATCTGAAAATATACAGTTACTGTTTGAAAGGGTTCAAATACACAGAAATGCTGAAAAACCAAAGAATTTGTGGGACCTGAAGGGTTTTTCTGAAGATCAGTAAGCAGTTTAACTGTTCAGGACAAACAAGGGACTCATGAACAACTATCACTAAACAAAAAACACAGCTGTGGTTCATTCATGGAAACAACACAGTATTATGAATCACAGTAATTTTTAACTAATAATTTCTCTAGTGGACTATATGTAAATGTCTTTTATGCAAAATATTTCATTCAGGTCAGTACTTTTTGATAAGTTAAAGCAATTCGGGATTCAACAATCCCTTGCTCATTGGATTTTTTTGCAGAATAGAACACAAGTAGTTAAAATTAATGATGTACTTTCAAGTCTTACGACACTTACTGTGGGGGCACCACAAGGATGTGTATTGTCTCCATTACTCTACTCTGTGTATACAAATGATTGCGTTTCACATTGTAAATCAGTGCAGTATTTTAAGTTTGCGGATGATGGTACTTTGGTTGGTTTAATAACAGACAATAATGAATCGGATTATAGAAGGGAGGTTTCTTCACTGTTGGAATAGAGTTGTACTCATAATTTGATGTTGAATGTATTAAAAACAAAGGAAATGGTGTTTGATTTTCGACGGAAGACGAAATCATAAATGGTCAGGAAGTCGAAAATGTTCAGTGTTTTAAGTTTCTCGGGACTACCATTTCTGCTACGTTAAAGTGGGATGACAACTTAAGAGGTATTATTAAAAAATCCCATCAAAGGCTATTCTTTTTAAGACTGCTTAAAAAGTTTGACGTATCTAAGGCTGGTATGTTCAATTTTTATAGAGCAGTCATCGAAAGCGTCCTGACTTTCTCACTTATAGTGTGGTTTGGTAGCTCCACAGTTCAGCAGAGAAAGCAGGTTTGTAGCATTATTCGAATGGCCTCAAAAATTATTGGTTGTGATATTCGCACTATCGATGAGATTTATGATTCACGTGTGCAGAAAAAAGGTTTAGCGATCATGAAAGATCCTTTACATCCAACTAGACACCTCTTTACGCCTCTTCCTTCAGGTAGGCGTCTTAGAGCAATTAAAACTAAGTCTACACGTTTTTTGAACAGCACTTACTGTAGGATTGTTCATGCTTTTAATTCCTCTGGTGTTTTTGCGTCTACATTTCACACCTTGTAATTGATGGGACATATGTGTATGTTTTTATGTTTGTTTCTAAATGTATGTTATTGTGTATGAGCTCACTAAGCAAAAATCCAAACAATAAATAAATAAATAAATACTAAATAGAAAAATAACATGCATTTTGTATGATCCCTCCTATTTTGGTAAAATAAATAACATTTGGCAGATTCTGCAAGGTGTGTGTAAACTTTTGACCTCAACTATAGATGGATAGATGGATAGATAGATAGATAGATGTTCCTTGGGTGTGGTAGATCCTCTAAATAATGAATCCATCATGGACACTGAGAAGGTAGATCAAGTTCTGCCACCACACTACATTCACACTTAAGCATTTATCACCAAGCGACTTCTGTGAATACTGTGTGTTTTTCAAGTCAAGTTCAAAATTTGGTCTGGTAGCATTGAATGTCAACTTAAAGGGGTTATGAACTGAGAAATCAAAATTACCTGGATATTTCGACATAAGAGGTTGCATTCATAAAAAACGTCCTGTAAGTTTCAGAACTCGAAACTTTCTTGTTAGTCTAAAAACAGCATATTTAAGCCGAAAAACAGTATTTGCATTGCCTTCCATCTGATCCCAGCATTAGGAAAGAGTGGATGAACTTTATTTTTAATGAAGTTCCAGACCACGCCGGTAAGAACTTCGTCCTTTGTTCACTTAATTTTAGCACACATTCATTTGCACAATTCGATGCAGGATTTTCAGAAAGAGTGAAATTAAAAGTCGATGCTGTGTCGACTGTATTGGATCCGACAGTAATGTTGCACCACACAAGTGTGAGTAGCTGTTTTTATTACATGGTCACTATTGCTTTGTCTGTTATTACAGATCATTTGATATGTACTGAGTATTTATTCATTTTTAAAAATAGCCTATTACTATAGCCTATTATTAATTAATTCAATTCATTCTTAATTATTTTTAAGATCTTGATAAAATCTTGATAACAATATAAGCGGACCTCAGAGAACAGTCCAAAATAATAAAAAAGGCAGTTTTAAATTGTGACTCTCAGGGATATTACAATTATGCCTTCATATGATCTTTGTTTGAGCGCTTTCTGGCAATTATTGATTATAGTTTGAGATTTAACAGTGATTAATCAGCATATTATAAAATTTAATGAGAAAACTACATGATCATAGTAGGTAAAAATGTGCAAATCACTCTACCAGGAGATCCAGCCCTGAGTTTTTTTCCTCATTATCGAATGAATTCCCGAAGATGCTGAACGGCTAAACTTCCATTTGATCGTTTTCTAGAATGGAGAGAGAATTAGATCGCATCTTATCTCCATCCCCGCGGACACCTTTGACACGGCAGCATTAACAGTAAATACCAGCAAAACAAACAAGCTCAGCCAATCCCAGCTCGGTAATTAGCCTAATTAAACTGAGGTTGTACGCGGCGTGATTATACATCATTAATTTCGACCTTACAGTTGCTGTAATTAAGTCGCTCATCACATCAGCTCTCTTGTAAATATCATTTTCACTCTTCTCACCCAGACACTTATTTATTTCATTTATTTCTTTTTTACTCTGAGGGAGAAAGGGAGGGCGAGTGAGCGAGCGAGATGCTGGCGAGATGATTAGCAGCACACGTCTCTCGATTAACTCGAGTGTGTGAGTACTTCACTCTGTGGGAATTCCTTGTTGAATGAACCCTCCTCCTCACTTGAGCAAGTGTAAAACTATTCTTCATTTTAATGCATAAATTATATGCCTATTAATCATTAATACTGTCAATATAATACCCCTCTCCTCAAGCAATACCGTCTATTCAGTGACTTCACGTAAGTCTGAAAGTGCCTTTAGCTTGCAAAAACATTTGTGAGAAAGTCTGCTTCTCAGAGGAAATGCAGCATATGGTGTGTTGATGTGCGCATTTGAATGTCGGGCTGCACAGTTTGGTCCAAATATCATGTTGGGATTATGTTGACAGATTGCAAATGCAGTACAAATACTTAAACATCTCGTACAGCTACCGCTTGTATATCAAGGCTAAAAGAATAAAAGGCATAAAATCATTTTGAAACAGCAGCTCTCATGTTCAACAGGGTGTGAAACACTACAAGCTGGCAAATGATGCCTTTTGTCTTCAAATTAAGTTATTTCGCTCATGCTCGGCTGCCAACAAAAGAGTTACTCTTAAGGGTGTTCACCAGGGTACGAAATTAACTTTTAGCCCACCAGCTTTAGTGAGGTTTTATATATATATATACTGTACATTTTGAAAAATAAAAATGTCAGCTGAATTAAACAATTGAACATTTAACAGACATTTTTTTTATATATACTTTGGCATTCAAAAGTTTGGAATCAGCAAGATTTTTGATGTTTTTTAAAGTCTTTTCTGCTCATCAAGGCTGCATTTGTTTGCTATCAAATACAGAAAATACTAATATTGTGAAATATTATTGCAATTTAAAAAAGTGGTTTTCTAGTTTAATATACTTTAAAATAGAATTAATTTCTGTGAAGCAAAGCTGAATTTTCATCATCATTACTCCTGTCTTCAGTGTCACATGATCCTTCAGAAATCATTCTAATAAGCTGTTGGAAACAGTTGTGCTGCTTAATATTTTTTTTAGAACTCTTTTAGGATTCTTTGATGAATAAAACATTAAAAAGAACAGCATTTATTTAAAATGCTTAAATATTTTGTAACAATATACACTACCATTCAAAGTTTGGGGTCAGTAATTTTTTTTTTTTTTTTTTTATTCAGCAAGGATGTGTTAAATTGATTTTTTTTTTTTAATTGATTTTTTTTTTTTTTTTAACTTTTTATTCATCAAAGAATCCTGAAAAAGTATCAGGTTTTTAAAAACGGGTTTTAAAGAATTATCAAGCAGCACAACTGTTTCTAACATTGATAATAAATTTAGCATATTAAATTAAACATTCTGAAGGATCATGTGGCACTGAAGAATGGAATAATGGCTTATAAAAATTCAGCTTTGCATCACAGAAATAAATTAATTTTAAAGTATATTAAAATAGAAAATCATATTTTAAATTGCAATAATATTTCTGTTTTTTTTCTGTATTTTTTTGACTAAATGAATGGAACTTTGATGAGCATAAGGTCTAATTAAAAAAAAAAAAAAAAAAAAAAAATGAATGGCAGTGTATGTATAAAATCACTGTATTAATCACTATATTGATTAAAATAATATAGTAAGAAATGGAATCTGTATATTGTTTATATATTTAAAAACAGTGTGTGTGTATATATATGTGTGTGTGTACCATTTTAGCAAACTTCATTGATGCATTGAAAACTCTTCAAATGCATGTAGCTGCATGTATGCGATTTTTGACTTCTTATTCAAATACTGGGGACCAGTCTAAGATCACGAACAAGATCACTGTATAACCCCCTAAAACTGATGCAGACTGAGCTAATATTTGCTACACATAGTATCTGACTTATGCTTTAAAGGCCATTTCCAGAGCTACCAGTGTGAAACCTTTGAGATTTTTCTCACTGAGATTCATGCGGTCTGTTACAGTTTATCAGGAAGCAGGCAATGATTGTATTTGCATATCACATGTTGACATCAGGAGCAATGAACTTGTAATGAGGTTCACCTGGAGACATCACAACTCTCAACATGAACCATACATTATTTATGTAGAGAGATGGATTTCACGTCGCTGATGTGGATTACCAGCTGTGCTTTGCTATAATGTCATAGAATTTTTAATGACAAGTTTCAATCACAAAGGCTTAACCAAACAATACCAGTGCAGAAATGTCATTTATGCAATGCTAGCAGCACCAAACAGTTGTGGTTGTTTCACGATGTCGCTCTGAAGGCAGTGGTTGATTGTGTGTGTGTTTATGTGTTGCAGGTTGGAGATGTCGTGGTGTGAAGGTTCTGGAGGCAAGATGACTTTGGTCAAGTTGCTTCTCTCCTTAATGCTGCTACACACACTTTCTGAAGGTAATTACACACACACACACATGTTGGGTTTCCATGTTTTGTTAGGGACATTCCATAGACGTAATGGTTTTTATACTGTACAACTGTATTTTTACTCCAAAAAAAAAAAAAAACTTTCTGCTATTTTAGAATTGTAAAACACTTTGTTCTATATGATTTATAAGCTTGTTTCCTAATGGGGACCAATAAATGTCCCCACAAGGTAAAAATTTACTGGTATTACTATACTTTTGAGGACATTTGGTCCTTATAATTTAGAGAATATCTGGCACACACACACACACACACACACACACACACACACACACACACACTCTCTTTGTTTCTCAATGTATCATACCAAAGCATGTGTATGAATTAATTTATCCGGCACCAGTGTTGGGGAAAGTTACTTTTAAAAGTAATGCATTACAATATTGCGTTACCCCCTAAAAAAGTAACTAATTCCGTTACTTAGTTACTTTTAATGGAAAGTAATGCATTACATTACTTTTGCGTAACTTTTTAAATCTGGACAGGGCTTGCTTGTTTGTTTTTAATATAAAAAAGTTTGATTCTTAGGAAATGTAAAATTAAATTAAGTGGCTAAGGCTAAAGGAAAATTAAATTGATGTCTGTACAGTAGAACTGTAGGAAAAGAAAGTTCAACACTCTTCAGCAATGAGGGAAAAAAAGCACAAATGTTAATCTAATCTAAAGTAAGTTTTGCTTAAAAATGCTTTTCTTGCTTAGATTTTTTCTTGTTTCTAGCCAAAATATCTAAACATTCTTAAATCCAGAAGGATTTTCTAGACGAGTAAAAAATATTGTCTTGTTTTTTCTGAAAACAAGTCAGAATTAAGTGTGTTTTTGCTTGAAACAAGCAAAATAATCTCCCAATGGGGTAAGCAAAATAACTGGTGTTTTCTGTTTGAAATGAGATTTTTTTTGCTTACCCAATTGGCAGATTATTTTGCTTGTTCTAAGCAAAAACTCACTTAATTTTGACTTGTTTTTTTCTGAAAACAAGAAAATAATTTACTTGTCTAGAAAATCCTTCTTGATTTAAGATTTTTTTTTATATTTTGGCTGGAAACAAAAAACAAAAAACCTAAGTAAGAAAAGTATTTTTGCAGTGTACGGTTGAATTGGATCAACAAAGGTCAGCAGCAAAGTCATTTGTTAAATACTTAAAGGAAACAAAAAGTAACTGGTGTTATTTAAAAAAAAAAAAGTAATTCAGATATTTTCTTGGAAATAAAAAAGTAATGCGTTACTTATCATTTTCGGTCAGGTAGGTGAAATATAAAGCTAGTATTTTTTTCAATTTGCTGAGTCAACTTTAAATAATTTGTTAACTGGCTGCCTTAAAATTTTAAGTAAAATCAACTCAAATATCTAAGTACAACTTAACATTTCAAGCTGACTAAACTTCTTTGAGTTGACTGAACTTAAAATTTTAAGGCAGCCAGGTAACAAATTATTTTACGTTGACTCAACAAATTGTTTTTTACAGTGTAGTAGATGAGTTTTGACATAATAGATGAGCTCTACTAAATTCTGAGTTTCCAAAATGAATTATTTTCAATTAATTATTTACACAGTATTTATATAGTAGTCAACATTTGAAGTGGATCAAAATCTTTCATCAAAGTTGTCCTAAAACCAAAACAATATCTGTTCTTGTCTTAGGACAACTTTGATATTTGTTGGTCCACTTCAAATGTTGACTAATGTATATTGAATGTATTCAAACAGTTATTTTAAATTGTAATAACTTTTCACAATATTTTTCAATATTAAATGAAAAAAGTGGTTTAGATGGCAATATGTCATGTCTGCTTATCATTGCAATTCATTTTCTGTTCACTAGCAATTCTGTCTGTTTTTGAATTATTTGTCTGTGTGCACATGGCATCAAATGAATATCTCTGGCTCATTTTTTTCAGCGTCTCTCAACATAAGCATTGCATTTTTAAGACACAGCGTCAAGAAAACCAGATCTTGAGATCCCTGAGTTCTGTTCCATTCTGTTACACTCCATCTAGCTGTCTTTGAATGTGGAAACACATCCATGTCTTAGCTGAATAGCTAATTTAGCAATAATGCGTTAATATTAAATACATTTTTCATAAGTAGTTATACAAAATTAATGGATTAGTTCACTTTCATGTCCTGATAATTGACTCATCCCCATACCATCCAAATTGTTCATGTGTTTCTTTCTTCAGTCACAAAGAAATGAAGGTTTTTGAGGAAAACGTTCCAGGATTTTGTTCCATATAGTGGACTTCAATGGTAATTAGCAGGTTGAAAGTCCAAATTGCAGTTTCAGTGCAGCTTCAAAGGGCTCAACACGATCCCAGCCGAGGAATAAGGGTCTTATCTAGTGAAACGATTGGTCATTTTCTAAAAAAACATAAAAAAAAAAAAAAGTCTATACTTTTAAACCAAGAATGCTCATCTTGGAAAAGTCACACACGGTTAGTTTTTCGTCTGTGTACTTTGGTTCAAAAAGGTAGGGTAGTGAAAAACTTTCCAGCAAAATCCAACAAAATTATCCAACGTCGTTGTTTTACCTTTTTTATTTTTGTAAAGGACTTTTCTTTGCATGTTCGCTTGGTAAACACTGGGTCAGTACTTCCTCCTACGTCATGTGTGACCTTTCCAACGTGACTACGTAGTGCATGAAGTTGAGCTGGTGCATGACATTTGTGGTTAAAACGATTTTTTTTTAGAAAATGACCGATCTTTTTGCTATATAAGACCCTTATTCCTCAACTGGGATCATGTAGAATCCTTTGAAGCTGCACTGAAACTGCAATTTGGCAATTACTATATGTGATGTGATTTGGGAAAACCCAACACATGGTGAAATTTTACCTTTTTTACCATATGAAAGCATATTCAAGCCCTTTCCAAAACAATTTTTATTTTGTCCATAGCTTGAACGTAACAAAAGTTATGGCTATCTGCAAGTTGGCTGATAGCTATTATTTTCAGGAATGGAATTTTGAGAAAAACGGGTTTAAAGTGAGACGTGTTTTACTTTTACTTTACGGGTTTAAGGGGAGCTGTCAGGAATGCTATACTGCATTATTACGCAGACTAATGTCTGTTTTTGTTGTTTATCATGGGCATAGTCTCCGAACTTTTGATCACCCCTTGTATGTTTAAATAGCATGAATAATGTACTTTGTAGTTTACATTTATAAAAGCGAGCGCAGCACAACTGTTCACGCACTGTTTATATAACAGACTGTCATCGGACTGCTCCTCTTTAGTAACTTCATTGCCCGATCCTTCATCTCTGAATGTGCAATAGTCCATTATAACATCGTTTAGGGCACTGACATCAGCAGGATTGAGCAGATTGAGACAAGTTTGATTGTTTGAGTGAGCAGCTTCTTCCGACTGCGTTGATTTCTTGCACTCTGCCATCTTACGATATCAAAAAATAAATAAATACAACTTTGCGTGCCATAGTTTACACAGGACTGGTGGGAAATGTGCATTGATACACCTTTATTAAATATATTGCGTGGTTCATTTTGATAGGTTAACTGTGTTTATGGTGTTAAGAGAAACCACCTCCAAAGCACGTTCTTAACATTAGAGAAAGACACTGTCATTTCTGCTTGCTGCAATAAAACACAATTTTTCTGCACTAAACAAGTGAATTTTGCCAAGATATTTTCAGAGATGATAGACAAGATGTTATAGAATAATAATTTAATGAAAACCTAATTTTGACAAATTTATATTTGACCTGTTTTTCGAATTTCCTGAAAACGTCCCAGCGCGACATCTGACGGGTTTTCGAGAAAAATTCTGTAATGTTTCCAAAAACCTTAATTTCTTTTTGACTGAAGAATGAAAGACATGAACATCTTGGATGACATGGGGTGAGTAAATTATCAGGACATTTTTATTCTGGAAGTGAACTAATCCCTTAATGTGTTAAATTGACCCTTATTAAAAGTCAGTGCTGGTTTGATTATTGCTTTTCGATGTCAAATCAGTATGACACGTCTACTAGAAGAACAGGACATGTTTTATATGAACCTGATGTGACTGCTTGCCTCATGAATATTGATGACCTAACAACAACTGCACAAGCTAATTAATATTCATGAGCCCAGTGACATCACACCCCACCCACCTTCAGCCCTCCCACTAAGTTGTTGCTCAAGGGTCAAATGTGTCTCTCGGACTTTGAGATTAAAACTCTGATTGTGCTGACAGCGGTCTCTCGTCTGTGTCACTCTCATCTGTTTTTCTCATTTTTCAGCATGCTCTCATTACCTTCCCGTTGTCCTTCTATCAGCCCGCGAGTCCTGTCTTTTCTCAGACATCTCACTCCATCACTGCTCTCTCGCGCCTGTCTATCATTCTTCTCCGTTCGCGTGTGTGTGTCGGACACCTGCGATCTGCGGCGGCACGTTTAACAACACAGTGTCGCTGCCACTTAACATCAGCCCACAGGAGTTTATAATTCACTGCCCTCTCCTTGGTTTCCTCTTCCTGTCTGTGTCCTTTTCTTTGGCTGAACCTCTCTCTATCATTTACACACTCCATCTTTCTTCATGATTCTGCTTCGCTCTCTCTGTCTCTCAGAGGTCCTGAGGGAGCTGTTCTCTCATGGTTATTAGCTCTCTGTGATTGGTTCAGGGTTTGGAGGGTTAAATGAAATGGAGGTAAATTAGGGAGGGAGTTTGAGCCCTGAACCCCAGGACAACTCGAGACTGAATGTTAAACACTTCTCGCCCAAAAGAGAGAGAGAGTTTAAAAGGAATAGAAAATTTGAAAAGAAAAAGAAAATTTGGTCATTATCCAAACTTTTTTTTATAGTGACCATGACTGTCAAGCTTCCACAAGGACAAGAACGTATCATGAAAGTAACATAAAAAGAAACTTTTGCAATATATTTCTAGTCTTCTGAAGCCATACGATAGCTTTACGTGATGGATGTATTTATGTCATCATTTACCACTTCCAAGACACTCTTACAACACTGTAAATGTATTTTATGTTTTTGTGGATTGGTGGCTAATTCATTTGTGAACCTAGACCACAAAACCAGTCATAAGGGTCAATTTTTTGACATGGAGATTTATACATTATCTGAAAGCTGAATAAATAAGCTTTCCGTTATGTATGATTTGTTAGGATAGTACAATATTTGACCGAGATACAGCTATTTGAACATCTGGAATATGAGGATGCAAAAAAAATTTAATATTGAGAAAATCGCTTTTAAAGTTGTCTAAATGAAGTTCTTAGCAGTGCACATTACTAATCAAAAATTACATTTTGATATATTTACAGTACGAAATTTACAAAATATCTTCATGGATCATGCTCTTTACTTAATATCCTAATGATTTTTTGCATAAAAGAAAAATCGATCATTTTGACCCATACAATGTATTGTTGGCTATTGCTACAAATATACCCGTGCAGTATACTTTATATGTTAGAGATGACCCTTCATGCTAAACATTTTTAAAGCTCTTTAAACATGCATGAATGAATTGTTCACAATAAGATCAATAACATGCATTTAGAACATAGATGGAGTGAATTTTCATGTCATGCCAACTTTAAATCACCTTTGTTCATATTAAAAATGACATGTAAATGCATGATTTCCAATAAATAACAACCTATGTTTCATCTGTTGCATGGCTAGAAGACTATAAGTGTCGTGCATAAGCTGTATTGACTGCTGAATGGGTTTTTCTGTGGTATTCTTTTTAACTTTAGTCTTGACCCACACTACCAAGTGCCAAACAAGACTACAAAAATACCATAAAAGTAATCCATAGGACTTGTATGCTGTATTTTAAGTTTTTTTTAAAGCTATTTGTTAGCTTTGTGTGAGAAACACATAAACATATAAACAGAAATTCAAGTAATTATTCACTGAAAGTCTTTCTATTTGCCCTAATAAAGTCAGAAGACATTAAATATGGTGCAAAAGTCATATGGAATACTTTTTTGTCCGTTAGGAGCGTTTTGGACTGTGAGCAGTCCTTTTGTTTTCTGCGGACTAATTCCTTTTAACTAATTTGCCTGAACGCATGCGGTTCGTTTTAAAACAAGCAGCAAAAATGACTCGATGGACAGATTAAGCCATATTGTGCTTTTGGTTTTAGTTCATTTGACAGATACTTATCAAAGTATAATGGCCCAAAAGACAACTTTAAAGACTTTTTATGTTAGAAAAAGAAGTATAAATATGCGATCTGGGAAAACCCGTCGGATGTCGCGCTGGGACGTTTTCAGGAAATTCGAAAAATAGGTCAAATGTCTATTTTTTTTTTTTTTTTTTTTTTTTTTTTTTTTTTGGTCAAAATTAGGTTTTCATTAAATTATTATTATAACACATCTCGTCTATCATCTCTGAAAATATCTTGACAAAGTTAACTTGTTTAGTGCAGAAAAAATAGCGTTTTATTGCAGCAAGCAGAAATGCTTTCTCTTAACACCACAAAAACAGTTAACCTATCAAAATAAACCACGTAACATATTTAATAAAGGTGTATCAATTCACATTTCCCACCAGTCCTGTGTAAACTACGGTACGCAAAGTTGTATTTATTTATTTTTTAATATCATAAGATGGCGGAGCGCAAGAGATCAACGCAGTCGGAAGAAGCTGCTCTCTCAAACGATCTAACTTGTCTCAATCTGCTCAATCCTGCTGATGTCAGAGCCCTAAACGATGTTGTAATGGACTATTTCACATTCAGAGATGAAGGATCCGATGATGAAGTTACTAAAGAGGAGTCCGATGACAGTCTGTTATATAAACAGTGCGTGAACAGTTGTGCTGCGCTCGCTTTTATAAATGTAAACTACAACTACAAGATACATTATTTGTGCTATTTAAACATACAAGGGGTGATCAAAAGTTTGCAGAATATACCCATGATAAAGAGCGGAAAACAGACGTTAGTCTGTTTGTGTAATGATGCAGTATAGTGCTCCTGACAGCTCTCATTAAACCTGTAAAGTGAAAATAAAACACGTCTCACTTTAAACCCATTTTTCTCAAAATTCCATTCCTGAAAATCATAGCTATCAGCCAACTTATAGATAATCATAACTTTTGTTATGTTCAAGCTATGGAAAAACAGTTGAAGGGAAACAGGAAAGGGCTTGAACCCAGCTTTCATATTGTATCAACCTAAAAAAGGTCAGGTTTGTGTTGGGTTTTCCCAGACTGCATCACATATATTTCAAAAGCTACACTTTTTTTGCTCGGTCGACCTATCGTTTCATATTGCCATGTGATCACGATAATATTGAGACCCTTTTGCTATCGTGATGATATGATATTAATAATATCGTTACATCCCTAATTTTTAAGGTAAATAGTGGAAGAGGTGGAAGAAAGGTGAGCTGTCTTCATAAAAAATGATGGTGTCTGTGAAGAGATCTGATTTGACGTGAGGTTCTGTCCGACCTGGTCACTCAAAAGGCTCTCAGTCAATGTCACAATGGGAAAACATCAGCTTTCAAGCCTGTTTCACACAACCTG
This sequence comes from Cirrhinus molitorella, assembly GCA_033026305.1. Taxonomy (NCBI): domain Eukaryota; kingdom Metazoa; phylum Chordata; class Actinopteri; order Cypriniformes; family Cyprinidae; genus Cirrhinus; species Cirrhinus molitorella. The sequence goes on from CM065126.1 coordinate 37,317,639, forward strand.
GATCTGCAGCAGTGTAAGCAGCGTAACTGCAGCCGCAGGCATTTGTAGTGCTTTCATTAGGACCAGTGTTGGGGGTAACGCATTACAAGTAACGCAAGTTACGTAATAATATTACTTTTTTCAAGTAACTAGTAAAGTAACGCATTACTTTTTCATTTCCAAGAAAATATCTGTTACTTTTTGTTTCCTTTATGTATTTAATCCCATTTTATTAACCAACGACTTTGCTGTTGACCTTTGTTGATCCAATTCAACCATACAAGAAAGATGGCAAGAAAATACTTTTCTTACTTAGATTTTTTTGTCTTGTTTCCAGCCAAAATATCAAAAAAATCTTAAATCAAGAAGGGTTTTCTAGACAAGTAAATAATTATTTTCTTGTTTTCAGAAAAAAACAAAAAAAAAAACAAGTCAAGAGTTTTTGCTTAGAACAAGCAAAATAATCTGCCAATGGGGTAAGCAAAACATTCATTTTTCTCAATGCTGAAAAGTGTTGAACTTTCTTTTCCTATAGTTCTACTTTACAGATGTGAATTTAATTTTCCTTTAGCCTTAGGCTTATTCACTTCATTTCATTTTGGTGTGAAAGAGCTTTTACATTTGCTAAAAATCAAAAGTTTTTATTTTAAAAACAAACAAGCAAGCCCTGCCCAGATTTAAAAAGTAACGCAAAAGTAATGTAACGCATTACTTTCCATAAAAAGCAACTAAGTAATGTAATTAGTTACTTTTTTAGGGAGTAACGCAATATTGTAATGCATTACTTTAAAAGTAACTTTCCCCAACACTGATTACAACACAGAGTTTCTCTTTGATAAAGGCTGTAAATTATAAAATTGTCATGAGCAGGCCGATAAGAAATATTTAAAAAGTCTAAGCTAAACTCTCTTGTATCGAATGTGTTGATAAATTTGTTTAAAGTGCATTTTGAACAAATCTTGGCTCAGCGTCAAAAGCATTGCTAATTCGGATGTGCTTTTTGCATTTCTACCTCCATATACTGCCTGCAAAGACGGCATCTTTTATGTTTTGCACACAGCCATAGGCGTATGTGTGGAACAGGCCTTAGTCTTAAGTGTGAAAATTCAATTAAATCGTATTAATTTCAGTATTCATTACGATTTAATTTAAAAGCGCTGGGCTCAAAGAAAATTTCATTAAGCAACAATAATGATATGATTATTAATTTTATCATGACTCTGTAAAGATCTGGAGCCGAAGCCGGGACAGATGCGGCAGGCTTCGCTTTTGGCAGGAACTCTCATTAAATATGTGATCCAGTTTGTCACACACCTAAAAGTCGTTTTAATCTCTGCTGCCATTCTGTAATGGTTCAGTAATTAACACAGGCTGACGCGTTACTCTAGATTGATTCTAGTTAGTGCGTATTGGCGGATGCACAGTCGATGCCTCTCGTTTCTTGCTCGGCATCTCCCTCCCTCTCTTTCTCCCTATCTGGTTTGTTCTTGCTGCGTTCAAAGCGGAGTCAAAAAGTGATTCACCCTATCCGACACCAGCACTTCAAACACACACACATGCACAAGCCCTTTCTGGAGTGTGTTGTCTCTGTGGCCCACTACCCATGCACACGATCAAAGCTCTCCTGATCTTCCTGACAAATCAGCTTGTCTCCTGCTACCCCTGGATAGAGAACACACACACACACACGCGCGCATATATACACTGGGGAAACATGTCTTGCACACAACAAGTGCAGATGGGGAAGTTTACACATGTCAAAGCATAGTGTGTAGTAGTGAAATATTGAGTGCTGGTGTAGGGGAATTCAAGTAAGAAATGTTACACTGTAAAAACTGATATGACATATGAAAGTGTATAAATCAAAGTAAGACTGTTCAACAGCGACACCAGCAGGTAAAGTTACAGCAGGAGTCCGCTTCTCTCTCACCTCCCCTAAGCCCATTGAGTTTTAACAGACCCACTTAAGCGTGCAGTGAGTTTGGTGGGGGGTAATTGAGAATGAATGGGGAGTCACTTAAGAAGAAGCAATGCCTTCATCGAGATATGATTGGATATGACTGGTTATGTTAGAATCTGATTGGTTTATGCGATAAACCCCGCCTCTTGTGTCTGAATGAGCAATATAATTGTGTTAATAGGAAGACTAAATAAAAAAAAGTAAGTAAACAACTCACACACTTAGATATAACCAGTGGTGTAATGTAACAAAGTAATAATATTTATAGTATATAAGTATTAAGTATTTTATATATATAATATATATATATATATATATATATATATAAGTATTTTTTGTCAGTATCTGTACTTTATTTGAGTTTTTATAATTCAGCCTACTTTTACTCCACTACATTTCCTAATTAATATGTATACTTTTACTCCGATACATTTTCCTAAAGCATATTCGTTACTTACTACAAAATAGTCAGAAGAACACTGACTGCAGGAAAGCAGGTTTGACCAATCAGTGGTCTGGCGCTCAAAAGTTAGACAAACGAGTGCATGCACAACCGCGGATGATTCATTTTCCACTCAAGTGGAGTCTGGGGTGTGCGATATGCAATATATATTATGCGATAAAGTGGTAAGTGATGTGCGATCCGACATTATTAAGTAGGCTATATCACCAAATCACACACAGAGTGCAGTACGTCCATTTAATAGTCTATTAAAACTCTAAATTCCAGGCTTTCTAAATTGTAGACACTAAAATGCTTCTGTATTTTATATTTCTGTAATTTGATCTAATTAACTTGATCTACCGGTGTACCTGTTTTAGCATGATAACACATTTAATAATAATTTTATACAAGTTCAGTGAAGCAATTAAGTGACTTACATTTTAGACATCATATTGCTTGTTTTTGCTCAATTTTGCCAACGAAAATAGTTCCAAACACAGATCACAGCACTGTTTTGCGTCTCTGAGCAATGGACGGTATTTACTTATTAAATGAATTAGCATTTTGAATGAATCTGTTGATACAAATGATTCAGTGATTCGCTCATTAACACAGTCAGAAGCTTTTTACTGAATGATTCAGCCGTTTTAATGAATTGGTTGAATCTGTGACTCACTCACTTGTGCCACCCTCTGGTGGTTTTAATTTCACATTTCAACTCTTTTTTTTTTTCATGTCTTAAATTATTTCAAATATCAGTATTCAACGTTTTAAGGTAAAAACTAAACATTGCCTGTTAATGATGAATCTGCAACTGCCGTATAAATGCATCAATGACATCTAAATGCTATTTCAAATGCAGATTCCAGAAATGTTTTCTTATGTTTTAATGAAAGACACTATACCAGATGAAGTGCTTCTTATTCTTACACAAAAATACAAAATGGAAGAAAGAGTTTTCAGTATCATTACTGCAGTGTTCAGTGTCACAAGAACGTTCATAAATTATTCTAATATGCTGATTTGCTGCTCAAGAAAATTTCTTATTATCATCAATATTGAATACAGTTTTGCTGCTGAATATTTTTGTGAAAACATTTTTCAAGATTCTTTGTTGAATGTAAAGAACAGCAAAAGAACAGCATTTATTTGCAAAATAAACCTTTTGTAACAATCAATGCTATCACTTTTGATCAAGTTAATGGATTTTTTTCTAAATAAAACAATACATTAACTTCATCAAAAGTGACAGTGAGGATATTTATTACGTTTAGGATATAACATTGCTAAATCAAAAACCCTATACACTGACAAATGGTGAAAAGGTGAATTTTTCACTGAAGACACAATAGCGCAAGGAACTTTTGGAGAACATTTTATTTTACTGTAGACGTGGCTGAGTTATTGTCACCAAGCTGGAGATGGCTCCACATTGAGAGTGTTCAGTTGATGTGTTCAACAATGTCATCTTCTGTTTGCCGTCTAGTCTAACAACTGTAACTGTGTGTTTTCTCTTATTAAGACCCATGTCTCTGTCTCTCTTTCCTCCAGCCTCTAATCAGCCGCCTCGTTTCCAGAATTACTTCTTCCAGTCGTACCTGCTCATCTATGAGAATACACCAGTGGGTGAGTGACTCTCACAAAAACACACACTGCTTGATCTGTACACACACTTATGATGTGATCTACACATTCTCACATATGAACTTATTTAGCAGTTTTCATAAATTTAGTCCATAAATGCTGAACGGACCATGTTTGGCTTGACTTGCAGATTGTTCAGTTGCTTTTGTGTGTAAACGATACCAAAAGACACATTAGAAATACGATTCTTCATTAAATGTAAGGCATTATGGTTGCAGAGATAAAGTATATAATATGAAGTAGTTATTTTTGCGAAATATACGTGAGAATTATGTGGTAATGTTTTTTTGTGTGAATTAAACATCTGAAAGGTATTTCATTTTCAAATTTTGAATGAAATTCAACTTTAATTACAGATATAAATACATTAATAATGTACATTAATAGAGAAAAACATTGATTTACATCGTAATAATATTTCACAATATTATTTTTTTTTCTGTATTTTTGACCAAGTGAAAACAGCCTTGATAAGCATAAGAAACTTCTTTAAAAAACATTAAATGAGAGGGTGTGTCCAAACTTTTGACTGGTAGTGTGTGTGTGTATATATATTGTGTGTGTAAACAATGCCAAAAGACACATTAGAAATACGATTCTTCATTAAATATAAGGCATTATGGATGCAGAGATAAAGTAATAGTATGGAGTAGTTATTTTTGCTAAATATACATGAAATAATTATATGGTAATGTTTTTTTTTTGTGTGAATTAAACATTTGAAAGGTATTTCATTTTCAAATTTTGAATGAAAATGCTAAAATACAAGATATACATAGAGACCTGTGACCAGAACCAGTAGGTTAGCTGCTCAGTCATTGAATAACCAACTGGTTGACTAGTTTATCTTACTACTTTTTGTTTATAGTCTGTTTTTATGGTACGGTTTAACAGTTTGCATGGTAGTACCCTCTTTAATATTAGCCCCTTTCGCACCAGAGGAACCTTTTCATAGTTCCTAGAACTATTTGTGGAAGTACCCGGATGTTCACGTGTTCACACCGTAGGAACTAGGAACGTTTTTAGTTCTAGGAACTCCTTTTACGGGAACTAAATTAGCTCCTACTTCGGAGTAGGGTCTAAACCAGTTCTATAGGAACTACCAGTGACGGAAGTGTACACTGATTAGTCGAACGCATGTGCGCAAATGCAGGCAACGTAACTTATACATCTACATTATATTTCCATTATCACAAAACCCAGTATATACATTAAAAACACAGCTCCGATCACAATGTCCGCCATCCTTTCATTGTTTAGATTGTTGAATGCAGCGCTTAAATGACGTCACTTCTGAGTTCCTGTTGGCGGTGTGAATGCAACCAGGCCCGGGGGAACCTAAAGGTCCAGAGGAACTGCCCTGACCGGCTAGTTCCTAGAACTATGCGGTGCGAAAGGGGCTAAAGTTTCATCCCCTGCAAAGCACTAGCACCACAGCGTGCACATTTGGACATACATTTTTTGGCAAGCTTTTTCATTTTATAAAGGGCGTTAATCCCTCCTTGCTGTCTATACTTCTCATCTCTCCTCTTTCTACACCACTTCATCCCTTATTCATAGTTTTCCTGTCTTTAGGTCGAAGAGCTTGCATGTTTATTTAACCTTGTGACCTCTTGTTATCATAAGCTGCTTTTGTGCTCTTATCTGACCCTCGGTCGGCAGTTTGCCTCAGTCTTCCTTATTTGCTTTCGTTTTTAACCTCTTGGTTCTTATGGACTGAATGATAAACACATATTTAGAGTTTAAGTATATATGGAGTAAAGCACTTGCGCTGTGTTTTGGGCTTGAAAAGCGGTTTCTCTTAATAATAAAAAGTCACCAAGAGTGAAAACACTCAAATACATTGACTTTTTATGTTTTCTCCTGACATAACGTGCACTTTTTTTGTGCATTATACAAGAAATACAGCATTAAATGTAAACACAACATGCTTTAAGTTCTTTTATACTAGACTCTACTCACAATTGATTTCAGTCCAGTTTGTCTTTGCCATGTTTTTTAATGCTGAAATACAGAAAAAATACACAACTCTAACAAATATTAAGTAATTTTTAATAGATTGAAGCATTTTATCAATACTTACGCATATATTAAGCAATATTTATCGCTCTGCATCTTTGAAGCTGAAGTGTGACATTTATTCTCTATATAATAATAATTATTCGCCTCACCTGATGGAATTAACACACTTTAAATATATATAAGTTTGGACACACACTCTCATTTAATGTTTTTTGAAGAAGTCTCTTGTGCTCATCAAGGCTGCATTTATTTTCTAAAAAATGCAGAAAAAATTACAAAATGTTATTACAATATAAAATAATGGTTTTTATTTTAATATACTTTACAATATAATTTATTTCTGTGATGCAACGCTGAATTTTCATCAGCTGTTACTCCAGTCTTAAGTGTCACGTGATCCTTCAGAAATCATTCTATTTTGCTGATTTATTATTTGAATTATCAATGTTGGAAACAGTTGTGCTGACAAATATTTTTTTTTCAGGATTCTTAGATGAGTAACAAGTTAAAAAGAACAGCATTTATTCAAAATATAAATATTTTCTAACAATGTAAACCTATGCTATCACTTTTTATTAATTTAACGCATCCTTGGTGAATAAAAGTATTAATTTCTGTCCAAAAAATAAAAAATAAGAATGTACTGACCCCAAACTTTTGAACAGTAGTGTATATTGTGAGAAAACCTTTCTATTTTAAATAAATGCTGTTCTTTTTTAACCTTTCATTGATCAAAAAATCCTGAAAAAAGTATCACAGGTTCCAAAATAAATCAGCATATTAGAATGATTTTTGAAGGATCATGTGACACTGAAGACTGGAGTAATGATTCCGGAAATTCAACTTTAATTACAGATATAAATTAAATTTTAATGTATATTAATATAGAAAAACATTGATTTACATCGTAATCATATTTCACAATATTACTTTTTTTTTTCCCTGTAAGAAATGTCTTTAAAAAACATTAAAGGGGGTGTCAAACTTTTGACTGGTGTTGTGTGTGTGTGTGTGTATGTGTATATATATATATATATATATATATATATATATATATATATATATATATATATATATATATATAGCTTTAAAAGATGAGGACAGTGTCTGCTAACCAATCCTCTGTTATATTACATCATAGACAGAGACGAGAAGAACATGATTGCAGCAAAATTATGAATACGCTGGTTTAGATTTAACTCTGTGTGTTTGGTCTCAAGCGGTGTTTTACTTTAACAGTCTCTGTCTTTAAGTTTCTGTCTGTGCCTGTATGTATTTCAGCGTTTTTAGGGACCCCGATGATTGACAGGGCAATTTGAGAGTGTCAGGGTTTTCATCACCTTGCTGCGTGTTGTCGTGAGTTGGTTTTAAAATAGATCTATCGGGCCTCCTTGCTGATAGGAGGCTCTCTGAACCGCAAATACACTTATACCTCACTTATCCATAAAATCTCAGAATTCTGCCATCCAGCCCATTTTACCTGAACCGTCTACAAACAAGTGTGTGTGTTTAGATGTGTGTTTCTGAAGAGCTCACTACTGTGCCTCTAATACATTATTACTTATTATACGGTGTTTCTTCACTTTAGGCCCTATGGATTTTTAGAAAAATAAAAAATTCTTAAAATGTGCTCTCCACACTCTTACTAGTGTCTGCTAACATTGTCTGAAAGTGTATAAACTTAGTCTTGGGTCAGTACAATTTTTATTTACTTATTTTTTTAAGAAATTAATTGTTTTATTCAGCGGGAATTGATCAAAGTGAGAGTTCAGACATTTATAATGTTACAGAAGATTTTCTCATGGCTCATATTTGAAATAAATGCTGCTCTTTTAAACTGTAATTTCCACAAAAATATTTAGCAGTGATATTATTATTTTTTTATTATATTATGATTTTTTTTTTCCTAAACAGCAAATCAGCATTTAGAAAGATTTGTGGATGATCATGAGACACTTAGGAGTGAAGTAGTCTGCTGAAAATTTAGTTTTGCATCACGGGAATTAAATTTTATTTAAAATACAGTCAAGTAGTAAACAGTTATTTTTAATTGTAGTATTTACATTTACATTTAGTCTAACAAAGTACACATATCAAGGTCAAGTTATGATTTTTGTGTAATAAATACAAAGACAAGAAGATAAAATAAAAAAGAATCGAGAATGCTAGTGTTGGTGTCAAGTTTTTTTGTAATAAAAAGAAAAAGAAGTAGACAGAATATAAATAGAATATTGAGTGCTAGTGTTATAGGGTCAAGTTTATATATGTATAAACAGTCAAACTCAAAATTATTCAGACACCAGATTTTTTTAAAATATTTTTTTACTAGTGGGTGAAGGACACTATAGCTCATTTAAGTAAGTGAGAATAGCAAAATAATGTAAACTGTGACATTATACCCCTAAAAAAAACTTTATACGGAGGACTACCAGTAAATTGATATGATTTGGGGCCAAAAATTTGATTTCACACTTTGACCTGATCATATTTTGTTACATACCTTTCTATGAAAGTTATCAAGATGCAATTTGTTCTGACAATTTAACCAAGTTTACTTCACTATTTTACAAATAAATCCTAATCTAATCATTACAAACTTTATATCGTTGGAAAGGTCTAAGACTCCTAAATAGATATTTTACTATTTTTTGTTTCAAATTATGTAGGAAAAGTAATAGATTCATTTATGACAAGAGTGCATCTTAAAAATCTACTTTATAACGTTTCTTCGTTGCCTTTTCCCTTATCATACGCTAGAAATAATAAGAAATTATATATCAGTTGAAAACTTAAAATGTCAAAATTCATCCTTTGAAAACCATTTTAAAATCAGACATTGCATTACCATGGAAAATGTACATCAAAATCATATTACAAAATGTTTTCGTTTATGAATTATAAAAATGTAAGTTTGAAAACTACATTTTCACCTCTGTGTTCAAAAATGGTACTGACAGTTAAGGGGTTAATAAAATAAGAAACAAAAAGATAGAATAGAAGTAGAATAGAGAGTGCTAGTGTTACACGGTCAAGTGTAGATTAAACATTATTTCATAATATTAATATTTTGACTGCATTTTTGATCAAATAATGAAGTCTTGGTGAACAGATACTTAAATGTAATTCATTATTAAAAAAATCTTAAAACTCGCAACAAAAGTTTAAGCTTTTTTTTGGGAATGTACTTGATTTACATTTATATTACATTATATATTTACATAACAACATTCTGTGATGGAAATGGTGGTGGATTTTTTTTAAATTCACAAATATACAAATTCTACATGCAGCGTGATTAGAAATTACCAATATATAAACATTTATGCTGAAGAAACACTCAACAGTACTTTGTATTAACGTTTGCATTTTTTTTATTTATTTTTTTTATTCTAATTATTGAAAATCTCCTACTGACTTAAATTGATAAAATATTTAGCATTTAAAATTTAACTGACAGTGATGACAGCGTCATTGTCATACTTGCTTGCTGAATTCCAATTGGATTTTCTTTACATTTATATCATACTGAACTGTGATTTGATCTTTTCTTTTTTGTATCTCTTGAGATGCAAATTCTACATATTCGGACATTGTGCTCATTCGAGAAGTGTGCATATTTATGTACTTATGTTAAACTTCTCAGCACCTCATGACCATGATGCCATATTTCCAATGATATTATCATAATATTATCATCTGCATTGCTTACTTTGGACATGTACTGCCCCAGTTAATTATAATTTAATGCAAGTTTGAATGGTGTTTATAGCATTGATCTTGGATCGGTTTCTCTCCATGCCTCCCTCTGTTACACACATACAAGCCAAAATTCCTGAAACTGATCAAGTATCAACATTTCCTTGAATTCCGCATCAAACACCATGATTCCGCATGGTGTTTGAGCCAGTTACATGAGGTTAACACTAAACTCACAACTAGTCGACTACTTTTTATATGACCAGTTAAAAGACCCTGATATGTTCATTTCTGTTTATTGAGATTAATTAGGATGTGACAAGCTGTTCCCAGACCAGCGTCGGTTCAGTCAGGGTTCATTTCCACCCGCAGCAGTGTCAGCGTGCCCTGTGTGTCCTCTCTGCCCTGCCTGACTCTGATTGGTGGCCAAAGCCATCAGCCATGTCTGATTGGATGACTCTGATGGCTTATTCATGGAGAGGGCGGATGATTGGACAGTGCCAATTTGTCAGAGTTATAGTTTATTAGTAGCGCAGATGTCCTCGTACTGGAGGACTTCCAAAAGACACACGCACTGGCACACCCCGACACAAACACACACACTTAAACGAATAAACGCATGCAAGCCAACACACTCATGACTAGAGGGAAGCACTGACTTTTCACTGGGGTGTATGTCTATGTATATAATCACGACGAGCAGTATCTGTGTTTGTACAGAATCAATTGCTTCATGTTGCTTGATGAATTTTTGTCAGTGCGTTTGTTCAGTGAGAATGTGCTTATTTATAAGGGACAAATATAACATGGGGAATTGTTACACTCCAAATATACACTAATGTTCAAAAGTTTTGGTTGGTAATTTTTATTTTTTATTTTACAGTAATATAGCAGTTTAAAGTATCTGTTTTCTATTTTAATCTAGTTTAAATTTTATTTTATTCCTGTGATGAAAAGATACATTTTCAGCAGCATTACTCCAGTCTTTAGTTCACTGTAAAAAAAATAAATAAAATTTACAGTAGTAAAGTAGTAAAAAGGCAGTTGTGGTTGCCAGAATTTTACCGTAAAAAATACAGTAGCAACGTTTCACTTAAATTTACAGGTAAATAACATAATTTTATTAATTGATTTAAATGGTAAGCTATTGAAGTACTCAAATCTGTTTTATACCTTTGTAACACACTGATAAACACCAAAAGCAGGTGAGTCACATGATGAACCAAAGCCCATCAAAAGCAGCTTTTAAATATTGGTAAAACACGAATGAAACTGAAATAATGCAATAAACATTAATTTAACAACATTAGATGTAGCATACAACCCTAATGTACAAACCTGCTAAGAAAAAACTAAGTAAGAGTTATTTTAACAAAAACATCACATTTAAAAAAATGTAACACAGGGAATTTTGGGAATGTCAATTTGTTATGGTTATTTACTGTACATTTTACAGTCTCATACTGTTAACCAGTTAACAGGTTTTTACTGTAGCATTTTTACAGTTGTTTACCGTTCAGCGTCATTTTTTACAGTGTGTCACATGATCTTTCAGAAATCATTCTAGCATGCTGGTTTGATGCTCAAGAAATATTTCTTATTATTATCAATGTTGAAAATAGTTGTGCTGCTTACTATTTTTGTGGAAACCATTATAATTTTTTTTTTCATTTTGAAAGTTTTTCAGTTTGAGTTACGTGCTAATGGTAGATTCTGTTGAAATAATTATTTTATTTTATTAAATGTTGTCTAGTTCTTTTTATTTATTTATTTATTTATTTTTGGCCTTTTTTGCCAAATTGGACAGTATGACAGGAAGCAAAGTGGGAACTGCCAAAAGCCTATTATTATAATCATTATTATTATTTTAGGTATTATGTAATGGTCTCTTATGTTTAATCTGACCACTTTGCAGAGATTTTACAATGTATAACTGTTTTAGGAGGTTTTAGGGAGCACTCTTTCCCATTGTTCCCCATTGTTCCTGTACATATCGGTATTGTTGTTGGCACTTCTGAACTAAAATGTATTGACTTATGAAGTAAAATGTAATTAAATGTTACCATTGTCCTTGCCACGTCTGTAGTGGTACTTGTATGTATTTTAAGCTGGTGTCTCACTGCAGCAGTTTATCAGCCAACCAATTTACGAGCCTCTCCTTCCTTCTATCTGGAAAATTCCGCTGAGACGCCTCTGTTTGCTCACTCCCAAATTGGCAAGTGGCTTAATTAGACTAATTAGTCAATTAGCTAACTGTAGCACGCGCATTCATCTGTTTAAATGACAGAATACTTCAGGCCTGTTTGGCTTTGAATAAAGGGCATACTGCAGATAATTATAATGTTAGTTTAACAGCAATCTGCTGCTACCACTGAGAGGAGTTTGAAGACTTCATTAGGAGCCCACAAATGCACCGTGCAGGTGAAACAGAGGTGGAAGACATATAAACATGCACTGCATGATCTGGGTACATCATTGGTTTCAGACTATCAAATCCCTGGTGGCAATTACTGTCAAAACTATAGTTCACCCAAAAATGAAAATTCTGTCATTAATTACTCACCCTCATGTCATTCCAAACCCGTAAGACCTTCATTCATCTTCAGAACACAAATTAAGATATTTTGATGAAATCTGGAACCTTCTAACCCTGCATAGATGGTAACGCAACTACTGCGTTCAAAGCAAAGTTAGTTCCAGAAAGTTAGTAAGAACATCATTAAAATAGTCCATGTGGCATCAGTGGTTCAACTGTAATTTTATGAAGGTGTAGAATACTTTTTGTATTTTTGTAACTTTTTGTGTCAAAAATATCTTAATTTGTATTCCGAAGATTAACGAAAGTCTTATGGGTTTGGAACAACATGAAGGTGAGTAATTTTACATTTTTGGGTGAACTATCCCTTTAATTGAATTGAAATGTTCTGGAGGTTATATTTAGGTTTGGATCTGGACCTAAAAGGGTCTAGTTTTGGTCTGGGTTATAGAGGGTTTGAACTTTACGGCATGATTTGGTCAGTTACCCTGATGCGCTGCCATATTGGAGATATTCGGATGTAAACACCTGCATGGTTTGCATGGTTAATGTACTACTGAATACGTTTTCTGCTCATTTATGATGCCTAAACCATGGAAAAAAATGTGTGGAAGCTGCCAAATCATATAGAGAAGAACTTAGTAAGTGGGAAAGGGCTCAATAGTTTGACAAACTACAGATAATAGGTGGTAAAGATACGTTCAAGCAGTATTAATTAAGATATTAGTCTAATATTTCACCTACCTGACTAGAAATTATAAGAACAAACATGAATGTTGTCAAGATTCTTGCCTTGGAAATCCTGGTTCAGTTTGGCCAACCACAAACAACTTTTGTTCCTCAGACAGTTATTTTTTTGCACTTTTCTCCTTGATTTGTTATAATTTTTTGCAGTCTATAGTACTCCAAATGTTTTTCAAGACTATAACTGATCATTTTCAGCAGCAATAATCAGCAAAATATGTGAGTTTCGTTCGGTTCAATGGCATTGTTTACATTCAGCTCTATTCATCTTGGCTCCAACTCTGGTGTTTATACACTTACAGCACAGGTTATTATAAAATCAGATAAATGTGATGTTCCCATGCTGTGTCCTGACCTGACCTTTGCAGCCCGCTGGTGTTTATACACACTTAAAAATAAATGTTTATGAGGAAATGTTTGCAGCATGGTGTGGTTAGGTTTTCAATGTTTAGGATTATCGATTATCTAGGCTCTTTAAACCACAAGTTGATGGTTTTCCAAAGAATTACAGCCAATTAATTTTTATTTATTTATTTATTTATTTTTTAGGTAGAATTGAATAATGTTCTATAATACTCTAGCATGTATAAATCCCTTTTTTGTTTCTGACTGTAACCTTTAGTTTTATTAGTGAGGCTGTGTGTGAGATGGTTATGTGCCAGGTATTGCAACGAGTCCAAAATGGAGTTGGATACTCAATCCTCTCTGGTCAGATTTCTATGACCTCTGATTGGTGGGATTAGGTTCCTTGTCTGTCCAGCTGAGTCATTGTGATCTAATAGGTGTGACTATAGAAGCTTAGATTGTGTTTGCTCATAGTGTGGTTACTGTAATATACCAAAGTTTTTGAACTGTGTGATTTTTAATGTTTTTTTAAAGAAGTCTCTTCTGCTTACCAAGCCTGCATTTATTTTATCCAAAGTACAACCAAAACACAGTACAATTTTGAAATATTTGTACTATATAAAATAACTGTTTTCTATTTGAATATATTTAAAAATGTAATTTATTCCTGTGATTTCAAAGCTGATTTTTTAGTATCATTACTCCAGCCACATGATCCCTCAGAAATCATTCTAATATTCTGATTTGCTGCACGAAAAACTATTATTATTATTATTATTATTATTATTATTATTATTATTATTATTATTATTATCATTATTATTATTATTATCATTATTATTATTATGTTGAAAACACCTTTTTTTACATTTGTTTGTTTGAATAGAAAGTTCAGAAGAACATCTTTTGTAACATTATAATATATACACTGATTCCAAGCTTTTGAAAGGAATATCAAAAGAACATTAAAGAAGAACTGTTTTAAATATTGATAATAATAATAAAAAAGGTTTAAAGTCAGGTTTCTTGAACAGCAAATCAGCATATTAGAATGATTTCTAAAGGATCATGTGACTCTAAAGACTGAAGTAAATGATGCTGAAAATTTAGATTTGATCACAGGAATAAATTACATTTTAAAATATATTCCAAAAATAAGCAAAATATTTCAAACTGTTACTGTTTTTGCTGTATTTTGGATCAAAATCATGCAGGCTTGGTGAGCAAAAGAGACTTTAAAAAAACATTAAAAATCAAAAACTTTTGACTGGTAGTGTACATGCATAAAACATTCAGATTCAAAAGAAAGAAATGGAATGTTCAGTTTTTTGAGTTTTTAAAAAATAGACTGTTGCTTTCAGAGTCCCTGAACAGATGGGCTCTGTTGCTTCTCTTAACACACAAGTGCATACTTGAAACCGTAGCACTTTTTGCAAAAATGCTTGGGATCCCATATGGAGAAATTTCTCAAATCAATTAGTGTACATGAAATGTTTCCCACACTGCGTCACATTAACATGATAAACACCTGCTGAATAATGAACATCTAACAAATCACACGCCTTTCTTCTTGATTTGTACTGTGTGTGGTATTTTAGCAGAGTATGATTCCAGAGGAAGTTTAGTGTGTATTTAACTTAAACACAGCGTGTGGCAAAACCCTTTAATCTGATAATCCACTTTATTTTGATCCACTTGTTCACTCTGACTCAGTTTCAACATGGCAATTAAGCCTCACACGTTCTCTCTCTCCCACATGCACATTCTCTCTTATGCTGAGATGGAAATAATCAAATGCAATTGCATTAATGCATGTATGAGTGTGTCTGTGAGGGCCACTTTTTGCATGTTTAAGTCTTCTCTGTAATGAGCTTCTCGGCTTTTCTAATTGAATAATAAAGGGGCAGGAACTGACCTCAGGGTGAATACTACCAAAGTTTTTCTCAAGCATACTGATAATGTCTAACAGTTCCCAACCACAGTTTGGAAGGACTAAAAGATACACTCTCGTCTTGGTTTTAAGTTTGGGTCCATAATTTTTTATATATATTTTTTCAAATAATGCTTCTGTTCAGTATAGATTTATTAAATTGATCAAATGTGAATGAAAAGACAATAAGTATATTACAAAATATTTGTTTCTCAATAAAGGCTGTCCTTTATTGTTGAACTGTCAATTAATTAAAGAATCTTTAAAAAAAATGTATCGGTTTCCACAAAAATAGCAGCAGCACAACTGTTCAGCATTCATCGTAATTTTATTTCTTTGGTTTTAAAAGTTTGGAGCTGTAAGATTATTATTATTATTATTATTATTATTATTATTATTATTATTTATTAATAATACTTATGTTCTGTAAGGATTCATGAAATTGATCAAAAGTGAATGTAATTATATTATAAAGTATTTGTATCAGTTAAAAAATATATCAGTTTCCACAAATTTTAAATGGCACAATTGTTTTAAACATTGAAATGAATGAAACCACTGAATAATTGACGACTCAAAATGAAAGTAAATTTTATTTTATTTTGTTTTATTTTATTTTTGCTTGGACAAGTTTGGTGGGTCCATAAGATTAATTTCTGTTCTGTAAGGATTCATTAAATTGATCAAAAGTAAGACAATTAGTATATTACAAAGTATTTGTATTTGTATTTATAATAATAAAAAATGTTTCTTGAGTAGCAAATCAGCATATTAAAAGGATTTCAGTATTGATTACTGAAAATTCAGGTTTGCTGTTGCATGAGTAAATTATTTTATTTAAGTTGGGTCTGTAAGATATTACTCTTACTAACTACAACTTTTGAACCAATTCTGGGTCTTTTGGTCTGTTTCTGAGACACAGCTATTGTATGGCTTCAGATGGGCATATGGGCTATTTTTATGGTGCTTTTTGGATTTTTTGGCAATATAATTTAACATCCATTCATGATTATACTACCGGTGTCAATTAAAGTTTGACAATAAAAATCACCTGCAACTTAAATGGATTTTCCCCTTTGTGCTTTATGGAAGAATGGAAATAATTTGGCATGATGGTGAGTTAAAGTTGACTTTTTACTTTTGGGTGAATTGTAATATAAAATCAGCACCAGCATATCTTTATTTGAACTAAAGAATCCACCAACTCAATTATTTGATCGCTTAGAAGGCCTGTATAGAAATGAATTGAAGTTCTGTCTACGTATAATAGTTTTCAAAGCTTCATGCGATATAGTTTTTCTCAAATAGTGAATTTTAAAAGAAAATTCATACCTGTTGGAAAGACGATCACTCTGAAGCTTTACTGAGTTGATTTGAATTGAAAAAAATTTCCTCAGGAGAAAGCTCTCCTTTGAGCAGTCCTGCTCTCTCAAATGTAAATGACTCTGTGATTGACAGCTAAATGAGTGGCCTCGTTAAACAGTTTATTTCTTAGAGCTTGGAGCAATTATTTCAGTGGTTACAGCCTCAGGTTCTGTTTGGCAGTGTGCGTCCTCATCTCATTTAAAAGCTAGTTTAAACAGCGCCATGTGTTTTGGAGACTTACCTTAGAGGAACTTGTGTTGATGATGAAGGAAGTGATTTATTTTGCTGCTGAATGATATGATAGTTTGGGTCACACTAATGGCCTCAGGGGACGTAATAGAATAGTTTACCCCAAAATGGAGTTTTTGTTATTGTTTATTTATCATCATGTTGTTCCAAACCCTATTGTCTAATGTTTCTGTCTGTCTGTCTGTCTGTCTATACACTGAAAAAAATAGTGTAGAAACCATTTTCACTCAGAAGTGCAGTAAATTGCTAGTCAGTTTCACAACATCCTCGGCTGGATGTTGGTAGTTGGCCAGCTTGAGGTGGCTGGGTTAACTCTGGCTGCAAGGAGGCAGGCTTTCAATAAATAAAGATCTTGTTTAAAAATAAATAAAGAAAGGGGAGTACTGTAGCCTGGTGGCTAAAGATCTGGGCTGGTAACAAAAGGTTGTACGTTTGAACCCTTCAAGTAGCAACCCACGAGCTATTGCCGTTGTGCCCTTGAATCACTTGCTTAACTTCAGGTTGCTCTAGTTCCAGTAACTTATAATGCTGACGACATTTACGCTCTCTTGCTCTCGTTCCAGGAGATAATGCTGTACGCTTGAATGGTGTCTGTAAACATATCATTCATCACATTGCTTGTGTGTTCCTGAACAAATGAGGTGTTTTTACATGTGAAATAGTTAACGCTGGGTAAACAGGATCCTGGGTGATCTTGCTTCATGTTTCACACTGGATGTTTATATGCTGAAGTTTCACTATACTTTTTTAAACCCTGGGTTAAAGGCACAATATGTACGTTTTCGCCGCTAGAGGGCACATATTCAAAACAAACAAAGAAACAAAGGCGTGATTGAGTGTGGAATCATGGGAGTTGTTGTCTTCATTTCCACAGCCAATGCAATCCGTCAGGACTTGGGCAGAAATCATGACCATGGATGAGATAATGTATTAAACGCTTAGTATAATGTTACTCTGTGCGTTTGTAAAATGTCTAATAAAATGCATAACATATTAAAGTGTCTTTGGGGTTTCCATTTATACTACAAAATAACACTGGAAAATCTAGGGTGTATGATGCCATTGTCAGGCGACGGAATGACACAGCCCGTTACGCTAGTTAAAATGGCTGGTTTCTTAGGATTTAAACATTCTTTGAAACATTTGGGATAATGTTAGTACACCAAGTCAGCAAAATACATAATACTGTTCTAGTGGTTTTTGGATATTTTAATCAAAAATCATACATGTTGTGCCTTTAACATTCTTATTTCCATATGTGCTATATCAGCATCATTGATTGGATAACTGCAGCATGCGAAGTGTTTAATGGCTCTAGGAAGCATCCTCATCTTGTATATTGTCAACTGTACTATACGTTTTCCAGAATGGAGTTTACAGACTAAAATGTTAAAAACTGAAGCAGTCTTTTCTATGTTCCAGTTTACATGTGACATTTTTCCACTTAAACGAGGTGTATATGCAGGGCTCTAGAGTGCGACCAATTTGGTCACGCATGCAACCTAATTTCTCAGTGGTGCAACTAAAAAAATCGGAGGTCGCACCGGTGCGGCCAGCCGTTCGAAGGGAAAAAAATCTCCGCCAATGATTTAATGAAATTAAATTTTTAATAGCCTACCCCGCGTTTAAAGAGTGACTCCCCAGTGCACGAAAATTAGGCTATATAACATATCTAGACTTTATAACAGGTGTCTAGCTCTGTATCATTCTTGAAAAATTTGGTGTCTTTATGCACTTTGAATACTGAGAGAGTATAGTCTACTTTGATTATGGCTGCATTTAATACGACTATTATACTACTAAAGAACTGTTTTGTTTATTATTTATTTTTGTACTGTTTTTATTTATATGTTCTGTGTGTGTGTGTGTATGTATGTGTATGTGTATGTGTATGTGTATGTATGTATGTATGTATGTATGTATATATATATATGTATGTATATATTTATATAAATGTAAAATTTATTCATTTATTTATTAAATGCGATGCGGTCGAAAATTTGGGTGCACCTAACTTTTGTGCTGTTAGTTAGGCGCACAAGTGCAACCAGTGCAAAAAGTTAGTCTAGAGCCCTAATATGTCTTTCTTCTTTCAGACAAATACAATCAGAGTTATATTTAAAAAGTCCTGGCTCTTTCAAGCTTTATAATGGCAGTGAATGGGTGTTGAGATTTTGAAGCCCAATAAAGTGCATCCATCCATCATTAAAAGTACTCCACACGGTTCTAGGGGGTTAATAAAGGCCTTCTGAAGCAAATCGATGCGCTTGTGTAAGAAAAGTATTCATATATTCCGTGTTCACCTACATCATCTGCTGGAATGCCACTCTTACATTATCATATGTAGTTTAAATGTTTTTTTTTTTTTTTTTTTACACAGATGCATTGAATCACTGCAGAAGGCCTTTATTAACCACCGTCGTGTGGAGCACTTTTTATAATGGATGGATGCACTTTTATTGGACTTGAATATTTTAAACGGGTCATATGATGTTGCTAAAAAGAACATTATTTTGTGTATTTGGTGTAATGCAATGTTTACACAGTTTTAAGTTTCAAAAAACGTATTATTTTTTGACATACTGTACATTATTGTTGCTCCTCTCTGCCTTGCCTTTCTGAAACGAGTCGTTTTTTATAAAGCTTATAGTTCTGAAAAGCGTGGTGTGCTTGATTGGCCAGTTATCCAGTGTGTTGTGATTGGCTGAATAACTCAAGCATGTGAAGGAAATGTTACACCCCTTACCGTGTTGTAATGCCGTGTCGCGGTGCAATGAGACAAAAACAATAAAACCTATTATAAACGAGGCATTTGTTGCATCTAGTGGGGACATAATTACTGATTATAATGACTTATTGTCTTTTTTATGTGTTGCATTGCATTGCATCGCACAAACATAAAACCATGTCTGCATTTGTGATTGTAGAAATGACAAACAACAAGCACTACTGTACACAGCTCAAAACTCGCGTTTGAATAGTCATTTGCAATTTCTTTAAATATGCGAACGTACTTGCATAATGTGAGTCAGAAGCGCCAGACTGTCCTTGCAAAGTTGGAATTGCCCTACTTTATAGAAACAGCCTTTGTGTACAGCTGGTATTGTAGGCTACTCTTCCAGGTTCAGGAAACAATCCTCCATAAAATTCTGCACACGCTCAAATATTTGCGTTGTACTGTTCTGGAACAGTGTTGTAAATATATCTTAACCACTGATTTTGAGTTGTGTACTCATTTGGAAGGCCAAACAAAGTAGTTTAGTTTTCCCAATGATACACACAGCATCTCCACGACATGGCGACGGCGACAACAATACTACAGAGAGAATAAAAGTTACACCTCCTTTCTTTGTGTATACATTTGGTGTTATGCAAATCTTCCCACACAATGACATAGGATTGTGGGGGTGTGATTGATTAAGGCATTTTATAAAGAATATCTTTTTGGGTTTGAGACTTTAATCTTTGCAACTTTACAGATCTTATATATGCACAAACAGCTTGTAACACTCTAAAGGCAAAAGAAAACATATGACCTCTTTAAAAACCCCATTCCCGTTATAAAGCTTGGAAGAGCCAGGACATTTTTAATATAACTTTGATTGTATTTGTCTGCAAGAAGAAAGTCATATACAGGATGGCTTGAGGGTGAGTAAATCATGGGGTAATTTTCATTTTTGGGTGAACTATCCCTTTAACACCGGAGCAGGTTTTAATAACCTGGGGTGAAAAGCAGTACTAAGCCTGTGTGAAACCTTGGGGTTAAAAGTGGGGTTTAGAACAAGGTTAAAAACAATGTGAAAAGCCCTATGGTGTTCTCTGGGCTCTGGACAATCACATTGCATTGTTTTCGCTGTACTGACCACACACCATTACAAATATGCCTTGAGCAATGGAATTAAATAAAGGCGCTGTGTACATTGAACTAATTATTAGAATAGTATTACCAACCCGGTAGCACTGTACAATAAGAGTTCATTTGTTCTATAACATAGCAACCTCTTAACAGATTAATACATAAAAAAATCCTCTGGATAAACAGTAAATTTAAACTTTTCTGTTCTATAGATATTGTCTAATAGGTCATCTCTAGTGTACATTATTTGTCTAAGAAAGGGTTAACAACTAACAACTCAGCTTCTATATATAACTACTTTAATTGCATTAAATAGAGTATAAAGACTGTGTCCTTCAGCACTTGTACCTCTCTCTCCCTCTCGGTGACCCGGTGATTGTCTTATGATTTATAAGGGCTTGCATATTTCTGATGCTAGCTTTAATGTGTAATTGATTAGGGTCGTTTGGACGTGTTCACACATGCTCTTGCAGTAATAAGCTCACTTTACCAAAACTTTTCCTGCTTAGATGTGATGATTTTTAAAACAGACTATATCAGAAACATGCTGTTGCTTTATTAAACTGGCATAGGAGAAAGTATTGTAGCATTAAAAAAAATAATTTTGAATTTACATATTCATTTTCACACAGACAATTATGAAAAATGAAAGTGGGTGTTCAGACAGTTTTTTTTTCTGTAGTGCGTCTGTCTGTGTCCCGGTTGACGTTTATATGATCTCACTGACTGACCTTTACTCAGGCTGCAGGTGTTTAAGGTTACATCTCTGGGGAAACAGAAGCCAATTGAGACTGTATCTTAATGCTCTGTTACATCACTTATGAGGATTCATGAGTGTGACTCTGTGTTTGAGCTTTGTTTGTGTTGAGACTAAAGAGAACACAGCTACCGTAATGTTTTATGTGCTACCTGATGTACAGTAAACCAACAAAAACTTGACTGAGATCACAAGAGACCAGTTTAGTCTCATGCAAACACATTAGATCTTCACTGCATCAGACATGAAATCAGCAGCCTGTTGAGGAGCTGTACTATTTGCTATAAAGTTTAGACTGAAAATGAGTAACATCTAAATCTAATGGTTTTATTAAAGTCAAAAATAGTATTTAAACGGGTGAGGAACTGAAAAACTAAAATCTTTTTACATATAAGAGATAATTGTACTATAAAAACATCCTGTACATTTCAGAACTCAAAATTAATAATGGTAATTAGGCAGTGGTGTAATGTAATAATACTTTGTAACAGTACTTAAGTATTTTTTGGCAGTATCTGTACTTTACCTTTTATAATTCAGCCTACTTTTACTTTTACTCCACTACATTTTCCTAAAGCATATTCGTTACTTACTACAAAATAGTCAGAAGAACACTGACTGAAGGAAAGGAGGTTTGACGAATCAGTGTCTGGCGCTCGCAAGTTAGACAAACGAGTGCATGCACAACCGCGGATGATTCATTTTCCACTCGATATACAGTATATCTTATTTGATAATGTGGTAAGTGATCTGACATTATCAAGTAGGCTATATCACCAAATCACACACAGAGTGCAGCACGTCCATTTATTAATCTATTAAAACTCAAAATTCCAAGCTTTCTAAATTGTAGATGCTAAAATGCTTCTGTATTTTATATTTCTGTACTTTGATCTAATTAACTTGATCTATATGTTCTAATTGAAATGATCAAGTGCTCCTTCAGATCCTAATTAGTTGGTTCAGTTGTGTTTGATCAGGGTTGGAGCTGAACTCTCCAGGAAGGTAGATCTCCAGAAACAGGGTTGGGCACCTCTGCCCTAAACCTTTTGGGTTGCTAAGTTTTGTTCAGTGTTTTTGGGAGAAATCTCTTATTCTCACCAAGGTTGCAGTGAAAGCAGTAATGTTGAATCAGATTCAGAATCAGAAAGAGTGTCAGGAGCTTCCAGTACAGAAAGTACGAACATAGTGCAGACACACATATAATTTACGGTATAAAAACACTAATAGTAAAGAGAATAGACAATAAATTATAAATAACAATAGTAATAAAATATAGAGAAAAAGAAAATGTCCATAGACAGAATTGTGAATGTGTGTTATTACAGTTGAAAGTTAAGATGAGTTATTTACAGTACTAAGTTGTGTTATGTGTTCTTCGGGTGGAATATGGCCTGGGGGAAAAACTGTTCTTGTGTCTGGCTGTTTTGGTGCTCAGTGCTCTGTAGCGCTGGCCAGAGGGCAACAGTTCGAAAAGAGAGTGAGCTGGGTCTGAGTGGTCCAGAGTGATTTTTCTCACTCTGGGAGTGTAAAGATCTTGGAGGTTGGGCAGGGGGCCACCAATAATCCTCTCAGCATTCCTGGTTGTTCGTTGTAGTCTTCTGATCTCTGATTTGGTAGCTGAATCAAACCAAACGGTTATTAGATGAACACAAGACAGACTCAGTGATGGGGAGGAGTAGTAGTTCAGCCGTTTTGTTAGGAAGGGATATGGGATTCGGAGCTTAACCTCGTTTCCATCTGAGCAAGCGTTTGAGTAGAACCACTGCCCCTCTGATTATCAAGAATATCAAACAAAGCGTCTGAATAATCAAAAAACTGAAAACTTTTGTCTTGTGTGTGTTGCCTTATGTCCAGTAGTTTTTCTCTGGGAAAAGAGATAAAAAATAATGATTAAAAACAGAACAAACAAACAAAAACAGCAAAAGAATGAGAGAGCTCCATGCCATACATGGCGTCATCAATTGTGAAATATTATTACAATTTAAAATATCTGTTCTTTGTTTTTATTAGTGGTGTCAATCGATTAAAAAAAAATAACTAATTAATCGCACATTTTACCTGAAATTAATCGCGATTAATTGCGATTAATTCTACCTGACATTAAAGTTTTTAATTATACTTTTATATTGCAATAATTTCACTTTAATGCTTCAAATTAATGTAGAAACAACATAAAGAACATATATTTTTAATATTTGTTTAACGCCATCTTGTTTTAGGACTGAAGGCAAATATCACTGATTGATTTCCCCCCCCCTAATACTTAACCATTGAAAAAAAAAAAAAAAAAAAAAAAAAAAAAAAAAATATATATATATATATATATATATATATATATATATATATATATATATATATATATATATATATATATATATATATATATATATAATCATTCAACATTACAGTATCATTAAGAGCTATCACTTTAACATTTATTAGACTTTAAAAAAAATAACTAATAATAATAATAATTTAAGTGAACTTGAAACAATCTTCACACAAACCCATTATAATAAATGTCATATATATATATATATAGTAGCTACCTGTGCCCTTCAGCAAGAAAATATAGCCTAAATTATATCAAATTCTAAATTATATAAAGATAAAACTTAGTTATTAATTTCCTCTTTTTAATTTTGTTCCTTAATTAACAGACATCACAGCAACTGGTTATAAGGATATTTTGGCTGCTGTTACTATAAAGGTTGTCACTGCTGAACTTGATCTGACACTGCTTTGACCTATAAATAATAAATTCTTACACGCACAGTTAAGGCAGCTTTAATCGTTTTTTTTTTGTGAATTCATGTTTTACCTGACGATATAACTACGACTTTGCATGCTCGCAGTTTCATTTGGGTTTAATATAGCCTAATACAGCGCGCGTCGGCACATTTGCGCGTGAACTTCAAGAGCGCGCGCTACAAGCAGAGTATATAGGCTGACAGGACAATTAAATTCGTTTTTACCGACATATGGCCTGACAGCATCTCATCTGACCGCAGTTTACTAACGTTTTACTTAAGCTCCCCGTCACCGGTACCGCTTCCGCGGTCGTTTGACTCGCGTCTGGTGCTGAAGTAAAGTTGGAGCGCGCATCTGAAAAGTCTCCTGTTTGATGTGTTCGTAAAGATGCTCTGCGCATTTAAATAAAAGCATTTCATAAGCAGTTGTGAGTGGGGTGGCCCCGCCCATGCGTTAATTGCGTTAAATATTTTGAACGCGTTAAAATTAAAAAATTAATCTCCTGCGTTAACGCGCTAATTTTGACACCACTAGTTTTTATATATTTTAAATTGGCATTTATTCATGTGATGCAAAGCACCAATAATCCAGTTTTCAGTGTCACGTGATCCTTCAGAAAGATCTGTTGTCAATGTTGGAAATAGTTTTGTTGCTTAATATTTTTATGGAAACACTTTATTTGTAACATTTTAAAAGTCACTTTTGTAATGCATCCTTGCTTAAGTGTTTCTTAAAAGTAATTTTTTAAAAGGTTTGAATGATGTAATGATGGATGGTAAAAAATCCTAAAGACTCAAATGGATCTAGAACAATTTTCATAGATAAGTTTATTTAAGGTTATTTAAGGTTAGTTTGTGACTAAAACTAAATCAAAATTTGCTGTCAAAATTAACACTGATTGGTATGTTTGTTTTTGGCAGGATCCAAGGAATATTTTGAGATCAGTTTCATTACAATAAGCTAATGCAATCAAAAGTTATTAGTTATCATTTTTGGAAATGTCATAATTAATGGTTAATGAATGAACCATGAATGAAAATCGGAGCAACAGCCTAGGAGGAGTAAGGTTTTTCAGAAAATTAAAACGACTCGAAAGCGGATGAGGAAACGAAAGAAGAGGGAACAATAAATAGTAGAAATGCCAACAATTACAATAGGTGGCTTGGCCCCTAATAAATGTTTTTTGATCAGCAAATCAGAATGATTTCTGAAGGATCGTGTGACTGGAGTAATGATGCTAAACAAAATACAGCTTTGAAATCACAGGAATAAATTACATTTAAAAATGCATTCAAATAGAAAAGTTATTTTAGATAGTAAAATATATTTCAAAATGTTACTGTTTTTGCTGTACCTCGGATCACATAAATGCAGCATTGGTAGGCAGAAGAGCCTTTTTTAAAAAAAAACATTAAAAATCTTTTGACTGGTAGTGTGTGTCATTTGTAGTTGCTTATTAATTTTTATTTGATTCATTCGTATGCCAGCTCAAGGAAAACATATATCTGAAAGAACAGCATGACTCATTCAATTTTTCAATATTTCTGTGTGCCGTTTAGGCGTGCATGGATGTACAGGTCTGTGTGTGTGAATAATGCATGTTGTGCACGCTTGTGTGTGTGTGTGTGTGTGGTTGAGATCATTTTGCGGCAGCTGCTTATCAGGGGCAGGTGTGTGTCGGCTGATACCTGCTGGAGCCGCTGAGAGCAGCCTACCTGGAAATTGATGTCTCACATCAGTGACCCGCTCTCTGCCCAGCCGCCGACAACAACCACCCGCACGGGCTATACCTGCGTGCGCCGCGCCGCTTTGTGCCTGTCATGTCGCTTTCTGTGCATATTTGCGTCCATCTGATAATGAGAGGGTTAAAGTGTGTGGGAATTTCGGAGAGGGGTGTCAGAAAGGGTTGGCGCGTGTGGCGAAAGGTTATCATGTCCTTCACCGCTCCGATGACATTTGGAGCAGCGTTGTCTGATGGGATTAATCCAGCGGCCGCGTGTCTCCACTGAGAGTCAGCTCCTCAAGCGCGCAGCCCGAATCTCTTGGTTTTTTTTCTTTGTTTTCCTACTGTTTATCTCCGCTTCATTCTCTCAGTCCACTCCTCTCTCGCTCCTGCTCTATTGATTCTTATTGTCATTCAGGTTAAGCTTGCAAAGACCAAGCAATTATGTCTTCAGTCTGACAGTATCTAGCGGTGCAGCGCTTCTCCACGTTTAATTTCGACCTGGATAGGGGTTGTGTTCGTGTGTCGCCGAGGTGCAGGAGCGTTTGCTGGATGGTTGGGAGGGAGGGATGTGTATATAATTGAGGCTCTCCCTCTTATCTCTCGCAGGAGAGAGTGTTTGACATTTAAAAGGTTTCTTTTCTCCTTCTCTCTGTCGTACTCTGAGGTGACTGCAGGGGCGTGTCGAGACTGGTGGCTGTAGACAAACCTGATATTGGCGACACCAAAATTCAGAATTACAACCGGCCATCTCCCAAGCCGACTGACAGCACAAGACTGTGGACAGGTCTAAATCTTCTCTAGCAAGGGTCTTGCTGATGCATGAGCTGTGCCGTGAAAGGATAGAGATAGACATAGATGTCTGTGCATTTTAGAGCCCTGACACCTTGGTCCAGCTTCTGTTTTGCTTAATTTTATTTTGCTGTTTTTTTTCTTTTTGTCTTTTATTTTATTTATATATATATATATATATATATATATATATATACACACACTAACATTAAAAAGGTTTGAGGAGAGTAAAACTATTTTTCTTAAATATATTACAATTAGGTATTTATTTAATGTTACAAAAAGGTATTTATTTAAAATAGATTTTTTTTTGCTGCTGCTGCTGTTTTGCTTATTTTTATTTTGCTGTTTTTTCCCTTTTATTTGCTTTTGTTTTAAATATATACACCACCATTAAAATAATATAATAATAAAAAAAAAATATTTTTTTTATTTTAATTTTATTTTGTTTAGTTTGTTTGCTGTTGATTTGCTTTAATTTTGCTGTTTTTTTTAAGCTTAATTTTGCTTTTATTTTATATATATATACTGTACACTTCTATTCAAATGTTAGTGGTCTGTAAGATATTATAATAAAAAAAAATATTATTTATGTTTTTTATTTTATAAAAGTTTTTTTTTTCTTGCTTAATTTTGCTTTTTATACACACACATACTACTATTCAAAAGTTTGCATATATATATATATATATATATATATATATATATATATATATATATATATATATATATATATATATATATATGCTTTTATATATGCTTTTTTACTGGCACTTTCGATCAATTTAGTGCATTCTATCTATCTATCTATATATATATATATATATATATATATATATATATATATATATCTATATATATATATATATATATATATATATATATATATATAGCATGCACTAATATATATATATAATATATATATATATGCTATATATATATATATATATATATATATAGCATGCACTAAATTGATCAAAAGTGATCAATATATATATATATATATATATATAGCAATATATATATATATATATATATATATATATAGCATGCACTAAATTGATCAAAAGTGCCAGTAAGGGCTTTAAAATTGAGCCAAACTTTTGAATGTTAGTGTACACCACATAGATATTTTTTATTTTTAATTTGTTGTTTGCTGTTGTTTGGCTTTTTTTATTGAGCAGTTTCTTAAAAAAAAGAAAGAAAAAAAAAGAGCTTAATTTTGCTTTTATTTTAAACATATACATTACCATTCAGAGGTTTGAGGTCAGTCTTTTTTTAAAAAAAGATATTCTATTTTACAAATAAATAGTATTAATACTAATAATATTAATAATAAATTATTTATGCATTTTTATTTTATTTGAAATACATTGTTTTTTGCTGTTGTTTTGCTTCATTTGTTTCCCCCTTTTTATTTAGCTTTTATACACACAAGTTTGAGGTCAGTAAGGTTTTTTTTAAAAAGATAAAAAAAAAATAATAATAATTATTTTATTTTATGTAAATAAATTGTAAAATTGTCAAACTTTTGAATGTTAGTTCAGCACACAGAAATTTTATTTTATTTTATTTTACCTTTTTTAAACCAGCAAAACCTCTCTGAGATTAAAAATCTCTTTTACAATAGTGTCCGGGCCAAAATAGACAGCAATGCAAACAGTTTTAGCACAAATTTGCATTACCTAAAAAAGATATAGTGAGTCAAATTTTTTTTGTATGTTTTCTTTGTTTGCTCTTTACTTTTTGGCAGTAAATTGAAATGGACATGAATACTCGAGGGTGATGGTTCTTTTCACTGAGCTTGTCGCTGTGCATTGTGAAATCATCTTCTCTGTCAATTTGTCCAGAAGAAGGTATATCAGAGCTACGCTTTGCCTTAAAATGTCTTGAAACGTGCCTTCAAAGGCATCTGGCTAGGTTTTGTCATGCTGAAAGTTTGTGATTTTTATACACTTGTTCACCTTTGGTCTCTCTTTTTTCCTCTCCAGATTAACTGAGAAGGTCAATTGCCAATTTTCCTCAGCCATTGTCTTTATCAAAACCAATATTAATTTAGGCTAATTAGGACCTGGAGCTAATGAGCATTACAAATAATTAGTTCATTTATAATCCATAACATCCGTGGTTTGTTAGGAAGTCTAAAAGGAGCAGTTCAAACTCAAGCAGATGCGGTAGAAACTATTGAAGCGGGTGAAAAAATGCAGACACAAACTCATAGACGCTCAGCCACACACCTGTCTGTCTATCTAGTGGCCATTGACTCCTGTGACCTGGAGACCGAAGCTGCCCACCTTAATCCTCCAGCCTCCATCCTGCCTTTCCTGTGACCACCTCTGTGACCTCACTGTCAGGAGTGCAGCCACGAGTAACGAGAGAAAGTCAGTGGGTCAACAGATAGATAAATACTCCAAAACCTAGTGAGCTTCCTGTGTAGGCAACATTTTAAAACATAATACACGCACTTCAGATGCAAAATCTGAAAGGTAGCACAAAGTATCTTTCTTAGAGAATGTAATCTCATAATGCATTGCAACAAGCTCAGCGAAACACAAAATCCATCCAAGATGATGGATGAAGCAATCATTTTTGAAAAATATCAAGAAAAAATAGGCAAAATAATTACATTAAATTATCAGTACAATTATTTTATTTTATGCTGCCTATTTTAAGATAATTTACTCAGTTAATTTTTTTTTTCTTTTTTTAATGAAATCTAAATGTATTATTTTTTTTAATTATTTTTTTTGGCATCTTTGCCTTTATGATAGGACAGTATATATTTACATATTTTGTCAGGAATTTAATTTAATTTTATTTAATTTTATTAATTTTATTAAATGCAGCCTATTTTAATACCATTTATTTAGTTGCATGCTAGTGACAAATTTTCTTTTGTTTTTGTTGTTGAAATAATTTGCCTATATATTATTTTTTTGTTTTTGAGATTTATTTTTGCCATTTTTGCCATTATGTTGACAGGAAGTAAATCGGGACAGAGAGGGACAGGATTTTTTTAATTTTACTTTATTATTGTATTGTATTGTATTGTATTTTATTTTATTTTATTTTATTTATTTAAATGCAGCTTCTTTTCTTTTTCTTTTTTTCTTTTTCTTTTCTTTTCTTTTCTTCTTTTGAATTTAATTTTATTTCAAATTTGCCTATATATTATTATTTTATTGTATTTTATTTTATTCATTTAAAAAAATGCAGCCTATTTTAAGACTATTTACTTAGTTGCATATATAGTTGTGTGTATATATATATATATATATATATATATATATATATATATATATATATATAACTTAGTTATATTATATTATATTATATTATATTATATTATATTATATTATATTATATTATTTTAATTTAATTTGTTACTTTTGTTAAAAAGTAAAGAAACTAACAATTTATTTTTGGCTTTTTTGACTTATTAAAGCCATCACTATGTTGACAGGAAGATAATTTTTATTCATTTATTTATTTAATTTTTATTTATTTTGTTTTATTAGATTTTATTTGATTAAATGCTGCAAGGCAAATTCTGTTGAAATAATATTTGTCACTTTTAATTTGATTTTATTGAATGCTTTTTTTTGGGAGTATTTTATTTTATTTTATTTTATTTTATTTTATTTTATTAACTACAGTGAAGCAATAAATAAATAAATAAAATCATGAACCTTCATTGACATTACTGCTACGTAAAAACAGGAAAAATATATAATTTAATTTGTGAAATTGTTGCAATGCTGATTTAATACCCTTAGAAGGCTGTCGCCTATGTAGACAGCACTGCAGTACACTAGACTTTGGAAGGTTTTGGACAAATATGTCACACTGGCACACTCACTAGAGCCAACGCTCTCTGCTGGGACAGCTCTGCTTCCACGGCAACCCTGAGTGACGGACAGCTCTGCGGTTGACAGCAGCGATGGCAAACACTCTCTCCAAGTGTTTGTCGTTTAAGTGAATAGGTGTGAAAAGAAAGGATGGGGTAAGAGAAGCGAGGAAGGATTCCTGCGGTGATTGAGAGGCATGAAATGGCTGAACCTGTGAGTGAAAACACACACATTAGAGTTCCCTTAGTTTTGATTTAACTCCACTCCAGATAATGCACAGGTCCTAGAGGTCAACAGAAGAGTTATCAAGTGAGAGAAAGAAAGACACTGTGATTGTTGCTCTCCTTCAGATTTTTAAATGTTCTGACTTGTGAAGTGGGAAGAAAGATTTGATGATATGGTATATGTGTGGATCTTATGAAACGCGACAAATATTCACTCCAAAATCAAAATAAATATTTTTATTCATTTCATTCTGCCCATTTTAAAACCATCAGTATGTTGACAGGAAGTGAAATTTATTTTTTTAAATGCTGCCTAGTTTAAGTTTGAGAAGTTACATGCTAATGGCAAATTCTGTTGAAGTATACACACACACACACACACACACACACACACACACATATATATATATATATATATATATATATATATATATATATTATTTTATTGAAAGCTGCCTGTTTATTATTATTTTTTAAAGATATATTTTTAGTATTTTTGCCTTTATTTTTTATTTTATTTTATTGAAAGCTGCCTGTTTATTATTATTTTTTTTAAAGATATATTTTTAGTATTTTTGCCTTTATTTTATTTTATTTTATTTTATTTTATATGGTAATGACAAATTTTGTTGAAAAAAATATATATTTAAATGTATATTCTATTTTTTATTGAAAACTGCCGTTTTAATAATAATTATTATTATTTTTATTTTTGTCATTTTTACCTTTATGATTGGACAGTATGTTGACAGGAAGTGAAGTGGGACAGGATCGGGTATTTTTTTTTTTTTATTTAATTTTATGCTATAAAAAATTGTGTGTGTGTATGTGTATATATATATATATATATATATATATATATATATATATATATATATATATATATATATATATATATATATATATATATATATATATATATATATATTTCTATTTTTTTATTGAAAGCTGCCTTTTTATCTTTTTTTTTTTTTACTTTTTTTTTTGATGTTTTATTGAAAGGGCCTTTTTATTATTATTTTTAGGTATTTATTTTTGCCATTGTTACCTATATTATAAGACAGTATGTTGACAGGAAGTGAAGTTTGACAGAGAGGAAAAGGATCAGTAATTGTTTAATTAATTATTATTTTAATTAATTATTATTTTATTTTATTTTATTTTGCACATTTCTTCATTACAGTGATGCACAAACAAACATATAAATAAATAATAAATAAATGCGTAACAAAAAACATAATTGATGTTACTGTTGCATAAAAACAGGAAAAATATATTTAATTTGTCAAATTGTTGCACTTCCTTTAATTTATGCTGATTTGGTATTGTACATGTGTGGAATGAATCTTATGAAACTCGAAAACATACAGTATTTCACTCCAAAATAAAAATAAATAATTATTTAAAAAAAAATAGTCTCACAGTCTTCTCTGTAACACTTTATTTAGCATTATTCTGCATGAGCATATTTTGCATCCCATAATCCAACCCTGTACCTAAATATCACAACTAACTATTAATAAGCAGCAAGTTTGTAGTTTATTTTGGGAAAACTATTAGTTAATGGTGAATGTCTTCCCTATTCTAAAGTGTTGCCGTCTTCTCCATTGACTTCTGTTCAAACAGAATGGCTTTTCTTCTTCCTGTCGGGATCCTGCTGCTTTGCTCATTTTTTTAGGTATCCTTGAAGGCTCCCCCTGAGGCTCTGCCCAAACATTTCTAAAACGTCCCTTACCATCGCTCTCTGTCGCTTGCCACGCTAAAAGACGAGGAAAGACAGATGGAGAAGGATGAGAGAAAAGTAATGTGAGTGGCGTTAGTGAGGTGTGTGATAGCTTTGGAGTTCTCGGATGGGTTTTTAAATTCTCCAGACTTCTGACAGCTAAATGGGACCTGAGTAAAGGGCGTGTGTGCATGATTTTTCACGATGCACAGTTTGTGTCAGGTGGAATCTTTTGTGTGTGTGCGTGTCTTTTGGCTTGCTGCTTATTTTATTCATTATTTATCAGTTATCTTCGTCACACACATTGTGTCACAGACTCATTCCTGGAATAGACAGATTAGACACTAGAAAACTATCCGGTCGTGACCAGTCATTGTCCAGCAGAGTCTTACCTCATCCTGATTCCCAGAGGACTCTGCTGGAACATTTAGTGAAAGCAAGATGATGCTTGATTTTATGGTTTTAAGTTTAGTTGTTGTCTGGATCAAGTATGACCTCATTGAACAGTTTGTTCAACCTGTTTCTTACTAGTGCATCATTTTTTATATATATATATATATATATATATATATATATATATATATATATATATATATATATATATATATATATAAATATATCACAAAAGGTAATAAAACATACACTTCTTTATTTCTTCAATGTTTTTTTTAAGCAGCAGTTACAATATAAAGAGAAAGAGGAACTTTTTTCTTCCTCTATATTACTTTATCTTTTCTTTCTATACTGTAACTGATAAAATAAATAACAAATAATTTTATTTTTTATACTTACTGTTTTATTTATACAAAAGATATCATAAAAGATTTCTAAAACAGACATTTGTTTATTTACTTGTTAATTTGTAAACAGACGTTATCGAGAGAAAGAAGAAATAAATAAATATAGAGGAAGGTAACAAACTTTTATCTCAATACTGTATCTGAGGTAAAAAAAAAAATGTATACACAAGATATCATAAAAATGAAATAATTTGCTACTTTAAACAGCTGTTCAGTATAGAGACAAAGAAGGACGTTTCCCTCTGTACTGTATCTATGGTTAAAAAATAAAATAAATAAATAAATACAATTTTATACAGAAAATAACACAAAGTAAATAAAACGGACATTTCTGTATTTACTAAATTAATGAACAAATATAGAAGTACATATATAATTTTTTTTTTCAATTTTACTGTATTTATCCGAAATATATTTGCAGAATTTATTCTTTCAGTTCTTTCATTAATTTCCGCATTTTTACTTTTTTTTTCTTTTATAAAAAGGAAATAAATACCTTTGTGTTTTCTTCTTCATGTTTGTTTATTTATAATTTTTTTTGTAAAAAAAAATTATACGAAAGGTATCACAAAAAATAAATAAAAGATACATTTGTTTACTAAATGAATACATAAATTTAGACATGCATGAATATTTTGTATAAAATAAATCACACAAATAGACCTAGCTGGATATTTACTTACTTTCTTACTTATAAAAAAATGTAATTATTGTAAAAAAGGTAAAAACTATAATAAGATATTTAAAGAAAATTGTATTATTATGTTTTATTATATTTTATTATTATTTTATATATGTGACCCTGGACTACAAAACCTGTACATATTGTACATTTTCTATTTTGTTCATTTTCTACTGTAAATATATCAAAACGGAATTTTTGATTAGTAATATGCATTGTTAAGAACTTTTGTACAACTTTAAAGGCAAGTTTTCATTTTTTGCATTTATCGATCTATTGATTTATCGATCTTCTCATAAGGAAAGCATTTTCATTGTCATTGTGTTGCTTTTGGTTTGTTTTATCATTAAGCATTATCAGTCATCGGCTGTGCTCATGTTTGAAATGCACAAGATATTATAACTAATTAACAACACTAAAGGAGGGTGCAGGTTCAACCACAGTATGCAGAAATATCTCTAGTTTGTGTGCTGTAAGAATTACCCTACTCTCTGTATGACAAAATAATAACGTCGGCGCCGATAGCCTTGTGGGCAGTGCGCTGACATATTGCGCTGTTGCGCTGTGGGCGTCCCGAGTTCGAATCCCGGCTCGAGGACCTTTCCCAACCCTACCCCCTCTCTCTCTCTCCCACTTCACTTCCTGTCACTAATGATCTGTCCTGTAATAATTAAAAAAAAAAAAAAAAAAAAAAAAAAAAGCCAAAAATAATAACATACATAATGCAGCATGGATGTACATTTACAGGGGCAGTAACGCCATTGATGTCATCTGATATAGGAATCAATCCAAATGCATCATGTATGTTACTGGAAGTGTCTTGTGATGCTGTTCTAAACACATGCTTGAGCGATGTGTGAGCACATGTGCGGTGTGAGTGTGTTTGTGCATGCTTGTATGTGTATTGTTGAACCATAAGGTGATGGAGGCAAAGGGTACGCTCTCCTGAAGCATGACAGATTTAACCATAAATCAGCAGGATTAATACACACTGGCCCAAGGTCTGTCTCTGTGTGTGTGTGTGTGTGTGTGTGTGTGTGTTAAAACACAAGAGTCACTTAGAGCTGGACCTCCATCAGTCTCTTGTTCTGCCATCAACCCTTATATTAATGCACTGTACTGAAAACAAACAGAGAGAGAGTAAATAGGAGAGAGACTTTTATGACATTTATTAATTCAGTAAAACTAATTACTTTTGCATATCTGTGTAACATTAACCACATGTACATGCAATTATAATGAGACAATATCACAATTAAACTTTACTTTGTTTAAACAAGACACTTCAATTAATTTGATGTGATCATGACATTGATAAATGTATTAAAATGCAGTATGTGGCATAAACAGATTTTAGTGGTAATAATGATAATGTAAACAATAAAGGGATAGTTCACTCAAAAATGAAAATTACCCCATGATTTACTCACCATTAAGCCATCCTAGGTGTACAGCTGAAATCAAAAGTTTACAGACACCTTGCACAATCTGCAAAATGTTAATTATTTTGGCAAAATAACGGATCATAACACAATGCATGTTATTTTTTATATAGTACTGACCTGAATAAAATATTTCACATAAAAGACGTTTACATATAGTCCACAAGAGAAAATAATAGTTGAAATTATGAAAATGACCCTGTTCAAAAGTCTACATACACTTGATTCTTAATACTATGTTGTTACCTGAATGTTTTTTTTTTTTTTTTAGTTGTTCATGAGTCCCTTGTTTGTCCTGAACGGTTAAACTGCCCGCTGTTATTCCAAAAAGTCCTTCAAATCCCACAAATTATTTGGTTTTTCAGCATTTTCGTGTATTTGAACCCTATCCAACAATGACTGTATGATTTTGAGATCCATCTTTTCACATTGAGGACAACTGAGGGACTCATATGAAACTATTACAGAAGGTTTAAATGCTCACTGATGCTCCAGAAGGAAACACGATGCATTAAGGTCCATTTCAATAAAACTAATAAAACTAAGGTCCATTTCAATAAACTATTATTTTGCTTGTGGACTATATGTAAATGTCTTTTATGTGAAATATCTTATTCAGGTCAGTACTAAATAAGCAATAACATGCATTTTGTATGATCCCACTTATTTTGGTAATATAACTAACATTTTGCAGATTGTGCAAGATGTATGTAAACATTTGACCTCAACTGTATATGACTTTCTTCTTTTAGACAAATACATTTGGAGTTATATTTAAAAATATCCTGGCTCTTCTAAGGTTTATAATAGCAGAAAAAAAACGCATCCATCCATCATGAAAAGTACTCCACATGGCTCCAGGGGTTTAACAAAGGCTTCTGAAGTGAATCAGTGTGTTTATGTGAGAAGAAACGTGTTTGTCATCCACTGGAATGCCACTCTCTTGTGAATGTGCGGAAGCTAGAGATTACGGTTTTAAATATGGATTTTTTTTTACACAAATGCATCAATTCTTCTCAGAAGGCCTTTATTAACCCCTCGGAGCCACGTGGAGTACTTTTTATGATAGATGGATACACTTTATTGGACTTCAAAATCTCAACAGCCATTTATATATAAAATTAAAATTGTATTTGTCTAAAAAAAGAAAGTCATATACATTTAGGATGGCTTGAGGATGAGTAAATCATGGGCTAATTTTCATTTTTCATTGAAAAAGTCAACTCTGATTATATTATTGGAAATCACATTATTGATGCACATGGAAATGTAGTCACTGACTGGTTTTGTGTATTATGCATTTAAAGTTGTTAAATTATGGTTTTATATAAAAATATGTGAATATTTATGCTATATTTTAT
This sequence comes from Cirrhinus molitorella, assembly GCA_033026305.1. Lineage (NCBI taxonomy): Eukaryota > Metazoa > Chordata > Actinopteri > Cypriniformes > Cyprinidae > Cirrhinus > Cirrhinus molitorella. The sequence continues at coordinate 37,354,516 of CM065126.1, forward strand.
ATTTTTGCTGAATTTCATTATCAATTTGTTAATTCATTTATTCACTCATTTGCACAGCATAGGTTTACTTTTATTTTTGCCTGGCATTTCTCATATTCAGGAATGTGAACCTATTAGAGACTGGTGGAAATTTGTTACACTTGAATAATTTTGGGACAATTTTCAGTAGCCATTTTCTAGCAATTTGTTTTGTCATGTTGTTATTGGTGTGAATAGACTTCCAAATGAATATTTGGCAAAATCCTTCCACCACTTCATTTACTTCCTGAAATTAATTGGATCCGGAAAGGGAAATTTAGCGCTCAAGTCGAGTCCCCTGCGTGAGCATGTCTCTTTGCTGACAGCAAGCGAAAGCTGTTTTGCTATATTTCATTGTGGAGCTTTTGTTTTAGCATTGTTTTTGGATGATTATAATTTTCCTGTCTAGCACTTAACCCCGTGTTGTCATGAATATAATGTTCGTTTTTGTACTGGTGTGATTTGACACTGTCTTTATCAGTAGTGTTTGATAGCTCTCCTGAGGGACTGACCCAGCGTGCTCTCTGGAGCTTTATCCATGGAAATGAGCCGTCTGGATGTGCCCGAATGTCCCTTTGTGGAACACACACACACACACACGCACACGCACACACAGACACAGGCTCTCTGTATGTAAATGTGCTGAGGGCTGGAAGGTATGACAGTACATAGATGTGTGTCAGCCAGCAGAGATTCTGCTTTATCATTCATACCAGAATTCAGAAATTCTGAATTTAATAATTGGCTTTGAATTCATGTGTGGATTTGGACTGAATTGGCCACGCCTCACAGGAAGTTCAGTTGTTAAAATGATAGAGGATTTACTTAAAATACAATTCAGAGTAATTTAGTGGCGTTCAGGAAAATTAAATAGTGTTCAACCTTGAGCTGTGAATGCATTAAATATAGAAATTATGTGTAAATGTCTAGGTTTATTCATCTGTAAGTCCTATAAAACCTTTAAAAGTGGAAAAAGTTTCTTGTATTGTTTAAAATTAGACTTTGCAGTTATATGAATTTATGTAAAAATCAGTTCATTTTAATACTACTTCCCTAAATTCTATATGCAAATGAAATAATATATAAAAATATATTTATATTATAATATTATTATTATTATTATTATTATTATTATTATTATTATTATTATTATTATTGTTATGTATAAACAATTATTCAAAAGTTTGGGGTCTGTAAAAAGAAATAAAGAAATAAAGGAATACTTTTTAAATAAAAGGAATAGTTCCTTAAATAAGGAATAGTATTTTAAATAAATTAGTTCATGCTTTCCACAAAATTACTAATATTAATTATTGATAAATGTTTATTGAGCACCAAATTAGAAAAATAAAATAAAATAAAATGTAAAAAAAAACTTGTTATAAAAGCGTTACATTTTAAATTAATTTGAAAAATGTCTTGCGCTTTCCACAAAATTACACATATTAATTATTAATAAATGTTTATTGAGCACCAAATCAACATATTAGAATGAATGGAGTAATGGCTGCTGAAAATTTCAACTTTTCGGCACTTAAAATAAAATAAAATGTAAAAATAAAATAAAATATTACAATTTCACAATAAAAAAACTGATAATATCACAAAAGACTTATATTTAAAATAAATTTGTTTTGAAAAAAGGAAAAAATAAAGTGCATATTAATTATTAATAAATGTTTATTGAGTAACCAAATCAGCATAATTGAATTTAAATTAAATTATAATTATAATTAATAACATTAAAAAACTGATAATAATTTTAAATAAATTAGAAAAAATTATTGCACTTTCCGCAAAATTACGCATGTTGATTATTAATACATGTTTACTGAGCAACAAATCGACACATTAACAAACTGACAAATTTACTAACAAAATTAAGCACATATTAAAGATTAATAATTAATGTTTTTTAGCACCAAAAATCATCATATTAAACTGACTGGAGTAATGGAGCTTCATTTAAAATAAAATAAAATAAAAGAATACATTTTCACAATGTTACTGTTGTTAATTTGAGCATAAGAGATTTACTTCAAAAACAAAAAACTAAATAATAAAAAAAAAATCTTAAAACCTACCCCTAACTTTGGAATTGTAGTGTGCGTATTTTAAATTGTTTAATTAAAACAATTGTGTGTTTTACCCAATATTTTGGGTTGTTTTATGTCTAATAGTGTTCGTTTGGCAAAACACTGATGTCAGATCTGTTGTAAATAGGTTCTCCTGTACATGTATTCAAAGTGCAGTTGCTTCCGTTGTAGAGGGTTTGAAGAAAAGGCAGCTCAATAGTTTGAGGAACAGAACGTGTGTGTGTGTGTGTGTGTGTGTGTGTGTGTGTGTGTGAGAAACTCCTGATGTGAATGGACCCTCACAGGGATCAGACCCGCTCTGACATTTAAAGTCATTTATGGTTGGGGCACAGCGAGTCACTGAAGGGGGTTTGGTCAGATTAGATTATGTTGACTCCTCAGGGGTCTATCAAACGGGATAAACTTGGGATTGCAGGTCAAATTATGCATGGAAATATGCTCACATAAAACATGAGCAGAAACAGATTTGCACGGATCACCCCGAGAGAGACCTAACATCGCCCGCGTTCGACGCTGAAACGGCCTCCATTCAAATCAATCATTTATGCTGCTTACACCTTTTCCCCCCTGCAAACGCGGCTCATGGTATTTACCTCCTCCCTGAACGCATTAGGGAGGCTACCATAACTCATGCTCTGGGGGGGGACTAACCTTTTTCAATAGCCCATAAACAAATTAGGGCTCCTGTGCTTCAGTGGCTGTGCTCATTAGTGGAGAGGAAACTCAGGCGTTAAGACATTACGGGCACACGGATGAAGAACAGCTTTAGACGCAGATTATGACACAAAGCCAATTAACAGCCTCTTTGATTTACAGTTCAGCCCTATTAATGAAACACCCGCCATTAACACAATGGGTAATGAATTCCAGGCTGTGAATCATGTTTCAGAGTCGCAGTCGTGGAACATGTGCGCTTTATCGCGACGCTTTCGACGGGGCAAAGACTGATGATATCGGCGTGATTGTGCGCGGGACTAAGTGACAATGAGATAACGTAATAGAGCGCTTTCCGGTTTAACTGTGCTCTTCGTGTCTCTGTCTTATTATTAATCATGCTGGGCAATAATATAATAGATTAACAATGAGGGTTCTTATTCCTTAGTTGAGTAGTTTAGACTTTTTTTGCACTGCTCTGTCGACATTTTCACTGGTGTTGAGGCAAAAAAAATTTTTTTAATCAGTTGTCAGAAGGAAAGTGTTTAATGTTTAATTATTAAACATTAAGATTTCAGTTTAGAAGAATGGCAGATTTGTAACAGAAATACTTTCAGAAGTTTTACAAAAGAAGTCTTGTATACTTAAGGTTGCAGTTATTTGATCAAAAACACAGTAAAAACAGTATTATTACATTTTTTTTATTTGAATATATTTTACAATGCAATTTATTTATTTTTTATTTATTATTGTCAGTGTTTAAAATGGTAAAACTTATAAAACTTATTTTTTAAATATTTTTGGGATTCGTTGATGAATAGAAACTTCAAAATAACAGGATTTATTTGATATTAAAATCTTTTGTAACTTTATATATGTCTTTACTGGCACCTTTGATCAACTTAATGCATCCTTACTGAATAAAAATATTATTTTACTTAAAAAAACAAAACAAATGTTTTTAAAATTAACAAGTAAATAAAAAAATAATAATTTCCCCCAATTTTATTCAGATGTCATACTTTTCATACATTTTCTTTTTCTTTCTTTTTTTTTTTTTTTTTTTAACTGTTGGCATATGTTAAATAAATGTTACATCAAAATCTTTGCATTACATCTTGTTGTGTTTCAACGTCTCACAACGTAAGTTTTGCATTTTAAGGTTGCATGTCAGGTTAAAAAAAGTTTGTTTTAAAAATATGCAAACATACTTTTTATTAACATTTTAGTTTATTTTATTTTTTATTTTATTTTATTATATTATTATTATTTTTTAAGATTTATTTTTGGCTTTATTTTGATATGATAGTATTTTGTTAGGAAGTTAAGTGGGACAGAGAAGGACAGGATTGGGATTTATTTTATTTTATTTTATTTTATTTTATTTTATTTTATTTTATTTTATTTTATTTTATTTTATTTTATTTTATTTTATTTTTTAATGCTGCCTATTTTTTACTTTTTTAATTTACCATTTACTCAGTTACATGCTAATGGCAAATTATGTTGAAATAATGTTTTTTCTTTATTTTATTTTATTTGAAAGCTGCCTATGTATTTATTTATTTGTTTTTATTTATTTATTAATTTATTGGCATTTTTAGCTTTATTTTGATAGGACAGTATGTTGACAAGAAGTGAAGTGGGACAGAGAGGGACAGGATAGGGAATTATTTAATTTCATTTAATTTCATTTCATTATTTTATTTTATACTGCCTATTTTAAGACCATTTAAAAACTTTTATTATTATTACTTTTTTAAAGATTTATTTTTGGCTTTATTTTGATAGGACAGTATGTTGTCAGGAAGTATTTATTTTATTAAGGATTTATTTTATTTTATGCTGCCATTTTAAGACAGTTTAAAAGCTTTTACTTATATTAAGATTTCTTTTTGGCATGTTTAGCTTTATTTTGATAGTACAGTATGTTGACAAGAAGTGAAGTGGGACTAAGTGGGACAGGAGGGAATTATTTTATTTTATTTTATTATTTTTTATTTTTTATCTATTTTAAGGCCATTTAAAAGCTTTTATTAATATTACTTTTTTTAAGATTTTTTTGGCTTTATTTTGATAGGACAGTATGTCGTCAGGAAGTTAATTGGGACAGAGAAGGAAAGGACTGGGATTTATTTTATTTTATTTTTTAGTATTTTATTTTATGCTGCCTATTTTATGACCATTTAAAAGCTTTTATTATTATTAAGATTTCTTTTTGGCATTTTTAGCTTTATTTTGATAGGAAAGTATGTTGTCAGGAAGTTAAGTGGGACAGAGAAGGACAGGATTGGGATTTATTTTATTTTTCATCAAATTCTGTTGAAATATTTTATTATTGAAAACCGTTACGTGTCCTGGTGGTGTTAAATGTAACACTGCCCAACTGCATACGTAACACTCTCAACTGACCCAAACTGTTCTGACACTGCCTCTAAATAATTGATTAATTGTTTATATTAATTAATTATTCATGTTATTGCTCAGACACTGCTCATAAGACTAAATGAAGTTAATGTTAATGAAGTTATTTGTGTTGCATTTATGCACACATTTAGTCTCAGATGTTCCTTCTAAAATTGTTGGCAAAGTGTAGAACAATAAAAATAATGTGTTTAGCATTGCTAGACTAAATAAGAAACATATTGAGATACATGGCCTTTTACTTTGACAAATCTGAAGACACTGGAAATCTCTTCTAAAACTCTGGAGAAGGTCTTTCTCTGGGAATCACAAAGTCTGTATTTGCTCTGTTTTTTTGTCATCACTGTCTAGGAGAAATTACTGAGATTTTAGCGAGACCTCTTTTGTGAAATTTCTTTCCCACTGCTCTTCTATGAGTCATTATGGGTCTGCTTTAGGATGCTGCTTTTCATTGTGTGTGTGTGTGTGTGTCTCTGTACTGCAGTACCACATTACAGTTGAGATGATAGTAATAAAGTTGGCGGTGTGATGGTGGAGTGGTGACCCCAGGCCCCTGTGGGCCCCCAGAGGAGCTTTTGTGTAGTCACAGGGGCTGAAAGTCTATTGATCTACCCAGGGATGGATGCCCTCTCTGAGCTGATTTACTGGCCCCAGCGGCCTCCTCCAACAGACCAGGAGCTACATAAAACACTTGACTGCCAGCATCTCTACACAATCACATCTCATACTCGCCCTCACTCTATCTTTCATTTTTTCTGTTTTTTTTCTTTCTTATTTTACCTGCGCACACATGCTTGCCACCTATACATGTCTTCCATTGTAATCGGGAAGTTTCCATTGATGTGTGTTTCATTCATATGCTGTATGCGCTAACCAGTAAAGTTTTTGGACCGGTATGTAAAACACACTGAGATATAAATCTGATTTAAAAAATTAAAATTACTTTTGTTCAGCACAGATACATTAAAAGTGACAGTAAAAACATTAATAATGTTTAAAAAGACCTCAATTTAAAATAAATGCTGTTCTTTTGAACTTTCTATTCATCAAAGGATTCTAAAAATATTAGAATGATTTCTGAAGGATCATTGTGACACTGAAGACTGAAGCAAATTCAGCTTTGCATTGCAGGAATAAATTACGTTTTAAAATTAAAACGTAATTTATTTTAAATTGTAATATTTTACAAAGTTACTGTATTTACTAAAATATTTTGTTTATATTGGCTTTTAATATTAGTTTTTAAATAATTCAGTATAATAAGCAGTCCCTATCACTCATGCACTATATTCAAAGTCTTTTGAAACCACAAAGATTAAATATAAATTAAATATAAATCAAATATGATAAATTTTACACAAATATTTAAAATGCATAAAAATATGCAACTTTCCATTTATCAAAGGAATCTAAAAAAGTATCAAGTTTCATGCAACAGCATTTAGAATAATAAGAACCATATTAATAATTGAGCACCGGCAATAATTGATAATAAGTGAGGAACAATTCAGCATATTAGAATGAAGGCTGGAGCAATGATGCAGAAAATTCAGCTTTGCATTGTGGGAATAAATTACATAAATTAATTTATTTTAAATTGTAATAATATTTCGCAAAATTACTGTATTACTAAAATCTTTTTTGTTTATATTCACTTCAGATTATAAATAATTATTCAGTATCATAAGTAGTCCAGCTGACTCATGCACTATATTTCAAGTCTTCTGAAACTATAAAGATTATCACTGAATGACGTTCCTTGCACAAAGCTCTCGTGCAGCACCAGAAGACTCAAAATATAGCTCATGAGTCATATGTACTGCTTTCATGGTGCTTTTTATAGAGCTTGACAAACTCTGGATACTGTTTTTGTATTATGGAGAAGAGCAGCTTGCACATTCTGCTAAAAATCCTGCATTTCATGTTCTGTGAATGAACGAATACAGATTTGGTATGACATTAAGATGATCGAAATGTCATTTTGGGTCCTTGATCCCTTTAGGTTTCTGTTTGTGTGTCATTCTAATCACCTGTGGCGGTCTGATTTAATGATGTTTTTATCCGGGAGTTTCTGTTTGTGGTGTCCGGTCAGTGTTGTGCCATCGAGATGAGTTACATTCTCTGAAATAAAACATTCGACACACTTGCTAAGACAGGCCTGTGACACACAAAGAGAAAGAGAGAGAGATAGATGAGCCTGCAGGCACATTGCTCTTGTCAGTTGTTCTCGGCTGTGTGGTGTGTTAATGTGCAGTGTATCAGTCATAAGCATAATACTGGGTTCACTGTGGCCTAAATAGCGTCATCTATCAGCCTGAGCCAGAGAGAAATAGAGAGAATGTGAGTGTCACTGCTTTACACATACTTGCATGTAAATGCACATACACACTCGTTATATATATACCAACACAGGCTCTGTTTCAATAGCTAGTAAGTTGCCTACATAGTGTGCTTCTAATGGACTGCTGTTCCAAATGCTAAGAAGTGTGATTGTGTTACTTTCTGAGGAATTAAATTAAACACATCATTTACAGATAATGCAATATGTGACCCTGGACCACAAAGCCAGTCACAAGTAGCTTGGGTGTATTTATAGCAATAGCCAACAATACTTTGTATGGGTTAAAATGATCGATTTTTCTTATGTGCCAAAAAACATTAGGATATTAAGTAAAGATCATGTTCCATGAAGATATTTTGTAAATTTCCTACTGTAAATGTATTAAAACCTAATTTTTTATTAGTAATATGCATTGCTAAGAAGTTCATTTGGACAACTTTAAAGGTGATTTTCTCAATATTTCGATTTTTTTGCACCCTCAGATTCCAGATTTTCAAATAGTTGTGTCTCTGCCAAATATTGTGCTAACAAACCATACATCAATGAAAATCTTATTTATTCATCTTTCAGATTATGTATTAATCTAATATATATATATATATATATATATATATATATATATGGGTTATAAGTTAAATCTAAATAAAAAAGTTATATAAAATTAATAAAATAGTTATATATATTAAAAAAAACCTAAAACGCCAAAAAGTATGGTTACAGTTGTTTAGAATTAATAAATGCATACCTGTTATTTATTTGTATTATGTGTTTTGTACTTGGGGTTGCAGATTTGCAAACAGGTTTAGGGTTGCAGATTTTCAGATGAGTTGAGAAATGTTTATAAATGTACTTTAAATATAAATACATTTATTATTAAAATATTATCAAATATATTTGTAGCCATTTATATATATTTTATTTACTATCATTAGTTTAAAATAATTTCTAACAATTATTTGTGTTATGTATTTAGTGCTTACAGTGTCTAGTTGCATATAATGCAATCCCATTATGCATTGTGGCATGAAAACTACGTCAAATACGGATATTGAAATTGAAAATGTTTAGAAATGGTTTACTGTATAATGATTATAAATATAAATAAAATGTGTTGTGTTTTGTGATTATTAGAGTAAATGTGAAAAAACATAAATTTTAATATAATTTATAATATTTATTTTTTTTACCACGTTATAAATCTGAAATATTTGATAGCACAATGTATGGTTATAATTGGTAAAAAAAAAAAAAAACATATCAAAATAGTTTACTCTGTAACGATTAGAAATATAAATAAAATATATTTTTAATCATTACATTTATTTTGTATAATTTGCTTGTTTTATAACTAGTTTTATACTTACTTTTATATGAATTATACTAAATAATGATTAAGAATATTGTGTGAATAATTAAAAAAAAAAAAAAACAATTACTTTGTGTAGCTTTTTTGTGCTTAAAATGAAAATTAAATTAAATATAATAAATTGTATAAAAAATGTCACCACATTATAAATATAATTTAATATCAAAAAGTATGGTTATATATGTATACAATATGTATGTATATATTATTATTTTTTTAATTATTATAAATAAATAAAATGTAATTGTTATAAATATAAATCAAATATAATTGATATATAAAATATATTTGTGTATATTTTATATATATAAATATTTTTGTATAATTTACTATATTTTAGATTTTAGTTAGCTATAATTTGTTTATACCAAAAAGTAAAAAATATATATTTGTGTTATAAATTTTGTGCTTACAGTTTCTTGTCTCCATTATGCCTTGCGACAAGTGAAAAATACATCAAAGATGGATGTTGAAATGAAAATGTAGAAATACAGTTTACTGTATAATGATTATAAATGTAAATGAACATGTAATTACATTTATTTAGGAATTTACTGTTTAAAATTTAATTTATTATAATTTGTGTAATACCAAAAAAAAAACCTAAAAATAAAAAATGGAGATAATACCCAATATCTCTTTGCATTATGTGTTTATTAGAGTATCATGTTGTTAGCTTTGCAATATGCCAGCTGAAATGCCTAAACTCATTTGGTAAAGCAGCTCATTAGCTTTTAAAACAGCCACTGTTTGTCTCGCAGATTGACATTTACACACATTTTAGTTTCCTCTGAACATATTCCACAATCCTTTTGTGTTCAGACACACATCACTGACCCAGAACAGACATTTGTTTCCCAGCATCCCCTCTCCTGACCACACACACTGGATTCCTCCATCTCTAAAAACAGGAGAAAAGAGAGGAGGAAGTCTTTATTATTAATGAGTGTAACGTAAAACGCTTAATTTGCACCGTCTTCAACCAAATTATAACTCGCGCTGAAATTTGCATAAATCTCATTATAAACAGAGAGCGCAGTTCATAAATTCTCCCATTAATTAGAGGTGTTTCCACCTCCCTTTCACACAGCATTGTGTATTAATAAACGTGTATGCGCATGTGGTTTAACTTATTGACCTTTGTAATTGCTGGATGTGACTAGGCGCTGGTATAGTTTGACCTGATATATCATATATGTGTGAATTGATTGCAAGCGGCTTTTAAAGCATACATTTCATCCCTAGGAACTGAACCCAAGGCCTTGGTGTTGCTAGCACCATATGTATATGAGTGCTTTTGTATGCATGAGTCTGAATATGAGTCTCTGTGTGTTTATGGCTGTGGAAGGGATTGGGCCTGATCTGTTTGTTGGTCTTTCTCATTAATGTAGGATTTGCAGCATTAGGCGTCTGGCGCCGTCAGCAGAACTAAAGCTGGAATGAGTCAGGGACCCCCTCGCCAGGTGTCTTCATAAACACACACCTGTTACCAGACGCACGCAGACTCCACGTGTGTGATGTATAAAGAGCTTAGAGGATGTCTTTGTTAGTTTGGCTACATTGTAGCAGGAGTGAGAGAATAAAAAGGTGAAAAAACTCATTTAAAAGGGTTATTTTGTTTAGATTTTGATTAATGAGAGACGGAAAAAGAATGAAATATTAAAATAAGGCTCAAGGTCAGAACTTTGCATCCAATTAAAATATCTGGAGGAAGTCTTACATAAAGCAGCAGTTCTTTTCAAAATGAACATTCTGACATTATTTACTCACTTATGTTGTTTCAATATTTTGTATTTTTGTGAGATATTTTGAGGAATGTCCAAGTTGCCTATGCATTTTTTGCCCAGATTTCGCAAAGATAGGCTATTTAGTTTACTTTATATGCATAAATGCCTCATATTTACGATTGTCCCTTATTGAGGATATTTCCACTTGCAGTGTTTGTATTTAATTGTATAGCTACACTGCCACTTTGTATTTGTAATGTGTTTTTTTTTTAAACGTTTCTTATGCTCATCAAGGCTGCATTTATTTGGTCAAAAAAACAAAAACAAAACAATAATGTTGTAAAATATTATTACAATGTAAAATAACTCACTTCTATGTGAATATATTTTAAAATGTAATTTATTCCTGTGATGCAAAGCTGAATTTTCAGCATCATTACTCCAGACTTGTCACATGATCCTTTATTAATTTTTATTTTTTATTTTTTTGGAGTCTGTGATACTTTTTTCCAGGATTCTTTAATTAATAAAACGTTAAAAGATCAGCACTTATTTAAAAATCTTTTGTAACAATATAAACTACCATTTAAAAGTTACATTTTTTTTAAGAAATTAATACTTTTATTCACCAAGACTGTGTTAAATTGATAAAAAGTGATAGCAAAGACTTATATTGTTAGAAAAGAGTTCTATTTTGATTAAATGCTTTTTATTCATCACAGAATCCTAAACAAGGAATCACAGGTTCCAAAAAAACTTTTCCAACATCCAAAAAATTGTTTTCAACACTGATAATAAATCAACATATTAGAATGATTTCTGAAGGATCATGTGACACTGAAGACTGGAGGTAATAGCTGAAGAAAACTCCGCTTTGCATCACAGGAATAAATTACATTTTAAAATGTTAAAACAGAAAACCATTATTTTTTTGTAACTGCAATAATATTTCACAATTTTTTATCAAGTAAATGCAGCCTTGATGAGAATAAGAGAATTTTTCAAAAAACTTTAAAATCTTACTGATCACAAACTTTTGAATGGCAGTGTATATCTTAAATTGTGTTACCAAATTGGCAAATATTGTCTGAAAACAAGGATTAATATATGTCATGCAATTTTGTTTCAAGTAAATTTATGAGTGTCTTTTTTTACTAGAAAACTAGCCAAAAATACGTGTGAATTATTTGTGGATAATGCATATTTATAAGTATAATTTGTGATAAATATAATAATAATAAAAAAAAATTAAAAAGCTACTTATTTAACATAATTATCATTTATTTTAAATACCAGAGGTTGAATTTTTTTATTTATTTATTAATTTTTTTACAATTTTACAATTTTTTACAAATATTTAAAATTACTTAAGTTTAGTGGTGAGGGATCTAGAGATGTTTAGCGTATGCCAAAGTGTTTTAAAATCTATTCAGATTTTAAATACTGCATATTCCAGCTTTAATTTTAGCTTTCAAACTCCTGTCAACCATTGTTCCCAAACTCACATCCCTGGTTCCGGCAGATGTCGACGTGCCACTTAAAAACAAAAAACAAGTCACAGCATTTTCCCTCTTGCCAGCCCATGAATCGCTTGTAGTTGTCTCTGCATATTAAACTGGGATATTTTAAAAGTATCAGAAAAATTACACACTTTACCTCTAACTGTGACTCATCCCTTGTGGCCTTCTGTGCTGTTAGATATATTTACACCTAAGCTGGCCTGTTTAGTTTACTTTATATGTTAAATGTGTCTCATTTACCAGCATCCCCTAATGAGGTCATATCCACTTGCAATGTATCCAGTTGGACAACTCTATCTTAAATTATATGACTCAATTGGCAATATCATTCATTTTGTGTCTGTGTGTGTGTATTCAGGTACGTCCATTACCCAGCTGCAGGCGGTTGATCCGGATGGCGAGCCATTGATTTTCGGGGTGGTCGGGGAAGAGGCCATGCGGTACTTTGCTGTGCAGGAGACCACTGGTGTGGTGTGGCTGAGACAGCCGCTCGACAGGGAGGTGCGGAAAACCATGAGCAAATGCTGAAAGAATTGAATGACTGTCCAGCTGGAGCTGACATTGGTGATTTAATGCTGCTGTTTGTTTGTCTGTTTGTGTTTTTGTGACTTCAGACCAAGTCAGAGATGCAGGTGGAGTTCTCAGTCAGTGACAGTCAAGGGGTGAGTTAGAGATCATCGATCTATCTGTTTTTTCAATCCATCTGTCTCAAAGGTCTAAGCAGCCTTTGTTTTCCACTACTTCAAAAGGTCTGTATTTTTTTTTTTTTAAAGTGAATACTTTTATTCAGCAAGGATGCATTAAATTGATCAGAAGTGGACAGTAAATATATTTATGTTACATAAGATTTCCATTTTAAATGCTCTTCTTTTAAACTTTATATTTATCAAAGAATCCTGAAAAATATGTGATGTGATCTAGGAAAACCCTTTATTATTAGGTTTTGATACTGCAGGTGTAAAAAGTCTTTTTTTTATTGTAACTTATTTTAAAAGAGTTTTTTTGTTTTCATTTTGATGATTAGAGCGTACAGCTCATGAAAGAAAATATCTAGTATCTCAAAACATTTACATTTGAGTTTTATTAAACGACCAACCCTACCGTATAAAGTCCATGTATCTCTTGTTCTTTAAAAACCACACTAATGGGGAAGACTGCTGACTTGGCAATGGTCCAGGAGACAATCATTGACACCCTCCACAAAGACAGTAAGTCACAGAAGGTTATTACTGAATGGGCTGGCTGTTTACAGAGTGATGTATCAAAGCATAGTAAATGCAAAATTGACTGAAAGGAAGAAATTGGGTAGGCAAAGGTGCACAAGCAACAGGGATGACTTGCTTGAGAATACTGTCAAGTAAAACTGATTCAAACACTTGAGATCTTCACAAGGAGTAGAATGAAGATCAAGAGGTCACCACACTCAGACGTCTTCAGGAAAAGGACTACCAAGCCACTTCTGAAACAGAAACAACATCAGAAGCATCTTACCTGGGCTAAGGAGAAAAACAACTGGACTGTTGCTCAGTGCTCCAAAGTCCTCTTTTCAGATAAAAGTAAATTGTGCATTTCATGTTGAAATCATGGTCCCAGAGTCTGAAGGAAGACTGGAGAGGCACAGAATCCAAGCTGCTTGAAGTCCAGTGTGAAGTTTCTGAAGTCAGTAATGATTTGGGGTGCTGTGACGTCTGCTGGTGTTGGTCCACTGTGTTTTATCAACTGCAAAGTAAATGCAGCCATCTACCAGGAGATTTTGGAGCACTTTATGCTTCCATCTGGATTTTTGCCTTTCATGAGCTGTAAGCTCTAATAATCTAAAAAAAAAACAAAAAAAACTTTTGAAATACTTTACATGTAGTGAATCTAGAATATATGAAAGTTTCAGTTTTTGAAATGTTACAATAAAAAAATTATCTTTTTCACGATATTCTAATTTTTTTTAGCTGCACCTGCATATGAAAGCTGGGCTCAAAAACCCTTTTTTTTCCAAAAACATTTTTATTTTGTTCATAGCTTGAACTTAAGAAAAGTTATGGCTATCTTAAGTTGGCCAATAGCTAAGATAACTTATATTCCATTTATTGAAGGTAGGGATATTAATAACATAATTGAGGAGGATCAAAATTATTGATTAGGTATTAAAAATTGTAATGTACATTATTTTAACCCCTTGCAGCTGTGGTTGTTATTGTTTGTAATGGTTTATTAAATCTAACTTCCAGTACATACTGTATTGACCTAATGTTGGTGTGTTCTATTATAATTTTCATGTGATACGAGTCCCTAATGTTTGTTTGTTCATTGTTCATTTTGTTTTTGTACATTGGAAGTGTTGTTACTGACACAATATGTACATGTCAGTCTTTGTAAGTGTTTAATATGACAAAAGTTGGCCAATGGCTATGATTTTCAGGAATGGAATTTTGAGAAAACAGGTTTAAAGTGAGATGGGTTTCACTTTCACTTTTCAGGTTTAACAAGAGCTGTCTGTCAGGAGTGCTATACTGCATCATTACACACTAACGTTATCCTGAAGAGGACAGTTTTCTGTTGTTTATCATGGCCATGGTCTCTGAACTTTTGATCACCCCTTGTATGTTTAGATAGCACCAATAGTGTACCATGTAGTTTACATTTAGAAAAGTGAGCGCAACGCAACTCTTTGCGCACTGCGCATAAATTGGACTCCTTCTCTTTAGTAACTTTATCATCTGATCCTTCATCTCTGGATGTGAAATAGTCCATTAGAATATTGTTTAGAGCACTGACATCACCAAGATTGAGCAGACTGAGATCAGATTAAGATTGAGATTAAGATCGTTTAAGTGAGCAGCTTCTTCAGACTGCGTTCTCTTGCGCTCCGCCATCTCACAATATTAAAAAAATAAATAAATAAAAAACGTTGTGTGCTGTAGTTTACACAGGACTGGCAGGAAATGTGAATTGATACACCTTTATTAAATGTTATGTGGTTTATTTTGATAGGTTAACTGTTTTTGTGGTGTTAAGAGAAAGCACCTCCGCAGCACATTCTGAACATAAGAGAATGACACTCTCATTTCTTCTTGCTGTAATAAATCGCTATTTTTCTGCACTAAACAAGTGAATTTTGCCAAGATGTTTTCAGAGATGATAGGCAAGATGTGTATATATATAAAATAATACTTTAATGAAAATCCAATTTTGACAAAAAAAAAAATCTACCTATTTTTCGAATTTCCTGAAAATGTCCCAGCGCGACATCCAGCGGGTTTTCCCAGATCGCATCACAAATATATCACCGTTTCCACAAAAATATTGAGCAGCAAAAAACGTTTAACAACATTGATAATTACAAAAAATAAATACAATAAATAAATAATTGCTGCTTTTTTTTTGCTTTCCTAAAAATAAAACAAAAAATAAAATAGAAAAATAAAATAGAAAAATTACAGTTTCCACTAAGTTATTATGAAGCACTTAACTATTTCCAACACTGAAAATAATGTTTCTTGAGCAGCAAATCAGCATATTAGACTGATATCTGAAGGATCAAGTGACGCTTAAGACTGGTGAAATAGCTAAATTCAGCCTTCTATTACAGGAATAAATAACTTTTTATAATATATTGAAGTACAAAATGTTTTTTTTTATTGTAATAATATATAATAACATATATTTTTTTATTAAATAAATGCAGCCTTGGTGAAGAGTTTTTTCAGGCTCCAAACATTTTCATGGTTGTGTAACTTGATATTAATTTAAAACCGTGAAAAAATAGTCTTGATGAACTTTCCTTTTATAGTTTTAATTACTATAGATTAACTCAAATTGTTTATTATTTATTCTTTATTAAATGACCTATGATATCCAATGTAGAATGTTATTTGTTATTTGATTTAATTTAATGTGTTATTTGATTTTAATTGTTTTTTAGGTCGTCAAAGATACAGTGAACATTCAGATCGGAGATGTAAATGACAATGCGCCGTCATTTTTCAACCAGCCCTATGTCGTTCAAATACCAGAGGTAATGTACAACGCTTCACTTCTCAGAATCAGCTTGCAGTGGCATTCACATCACATTTTGCTTATATAATGTGATTTATCTTCTCATTTACTGTAATATCTTGTTAGATATAGAAATATGTTGGTAGGACATTTTCTTTTATTTTTTGTTATTGATTTATTTTTTTATTAATTAATTTTAAATAATTATTTTTGATTTATTTAAAAAATATATATATTATTTTACAATAAATATTTTATTTTGTTGTTTTATTTTATTTCTTTCAAAATATTGCAGTATTTTTGAAGTATTTTTTTTCTTGAAATGACATGCACCAATTATGATGATAAGTTGTTTTCAAAGTTTAAATTCCAAATATGATTGGAATGCAGAGGGAATGTTTTGGAATTCTCTTTATTTCTATATTTCTCTTTTTTCGTCACCCCTGACTGAGATCAACAGACTCCCCCTTCTCTCACTCTCCTCTGTTTATCAGCACTCTTCCAACTTCAACTTATCCCTCTCTCCTTTTCCCATCATCCTTCTGGCCCGTCCCTTTCTAATCCCTGACATGAGGTAATTTGGTAGAGTTAAGTAGACATCTCTCTCTCTCTCTCTCCACACACACACACACACACACACACACACACACACACACACACACACACACACACACACCTCAGCTGATGTTTATATTGTGTGTCTATATACATCCCACACTCCTCCCCACAGCAAATCTTCAAAGCCACAGTTCTTTTCTTTTTTTTCCTCTTTTCAATCTGTCATTCTGAGTAAATAAAAGTAGGGTGAGAGTGAGCGAGTGTGAGCGAGAGAGCTGTATTTAGCTGATGTTGTTTACTGAGGCTTGATGATTAAGCTGTCTGCAGTTAGGAGGACAGAGGAGGACCGGCATGTTTGGCCACTTACCCATAATTCTCGCTCTTCATCAGACCTGTGGAAAACTCAAAGAGATTTATATTGTTCAGTGTAGAGTCTCTCTCTGACTATCTCTTACCTTATAGGATCACTGAATCATCTTGTAAGTTGCAGCTTGTATCATTTCTTTTGAACCATGTCCAGATCATATTTCACCACAAAGTCAAATGCATTTTTTTTTAAGTGTTTTTTACATGAATATGAAGCTTATTTTAGGTTCATAAAGCATTTGACTTTATTACAATTATATGTGTTAAGTAGCACAGGTATATTTGTAGCAATAGCCAAATGTACATTGTATGGCTCAAGATTATCAATATTTCTTTTATGCCAAAAATCATTAGGATATTAAGTAAAGATCATGTTCCGTGAAGATATTTTGTAAATTTCCTACCGCAAATACATCAAAACTTCATTTTTGATTAGTAAATGTGCATTGCTAAGAATTTCATTTGGAACTTTAAAGGCGATTTTCTCAGTTTTTGTTATTTTTTGCACTCTCAGATTCTAGATTGTCAGATAGCTGTATCTCTGCCAAAATTTGTCCTATCATAACAAACCATACATCAATGGATGACTGGTGTTATGATCCAGGGTCACATATGATTTATCTGTACAGTGCATTTAATTTATTTGTAATTCTCATTATTCTCATTATTCAGATTTTCGTTAATATTTTTGATGATTTTTTTAACATTTGATCAGTATAAGTAAACACTGTACAACTGATTTTGTCATAATTTTTCTTGATTTAACAATGCATTTAATTTATTCTACATGGAAGATTTTTAATGTTTTTTTTTTAAAGAAGTCTCTTTTGCTTACCAAGCCTGCATTTATTTGATCAAAAATACAGCAAAATCAGTAATATTGTGAAATATTTTTACTATTTAAAATAACTGTTTTCTATTTGAATGTATTTTAAAATGTAATTTATTCCTGTGATCAAAACTACATTTTTAGCATCATTACTCCAGTCCTCAGTGTCACATGATCCTTCAGAAATCATTCTAATATCATGATTTGCAGTTCAAGAAACATTTATTATTATTATTATTATTATTATTATTATTATTATTATTATTATTATCAATATTTGAAACGGTTGAATAGATTTTTTTCAGCATTCTTTGATGAATAGAAAGATTAAAAGATCAGCATTTATATGAAATAAAAAGCTGTTGTTATTATACACTATACTATTCAAAAACTTGGAAAGAAATGATAGAAATGAATACTTTTACTTAGCAAGGATGCTTTAAATTGAACAGAGGTGATGATAAAGACATTTAGAATGTTACAAAAGATTTCTATTTCAGATAAATGTTGTTATTCTGAACTATATGTTTCAAAGAAACCTGAAAAAAAAATTCCACTCAGCTTTTTTAACATCATCATAATAATAATAAAATGTTTTTTTGAGCAGCAAATCAGAATATTAGAGTGATTTCTGAAGGATCATGTGACTGGAGTAATGATGCTAAAAATTCAGCTTCGAAATCACAGGAATAAATTACATTTTAAAATATGTTCATATAGAAAACAGTTATTTTAAATACTAAAAATATTATACGTTTTTGGATCAATTTGGATGTGTAATTGGATTTGTAATTTGGATCAAATAAATGCAGGTTTGGTAAGCAGAAGAGACTTCTTTAAAAACCTTAAAAATCTTGCTGTTCAAAAACTTTTGACTGGAAGTGTACATGGTGATTACAGAAAGAGTAACTATTTTATTTAATCAGCATAAATAATAAGCATGCAACACATTTTACCTTGATTATTGGTTGATTTGTTAGATGGTCCAACAAAGATCCCTAGATCAGACCTAAACACATGTCAGAAAACCATTTAAATAAAGTTTAGGACATGTTTAAAAAAGATGAAAGCCCAGAAGAGATGGTTCATGGAGCCCTCTGCAGATTTACAACACACCTTCACCCTGACCACCTCTTCCTGTTTAAGTCTCTCTGTTTCTGCATTTTGATGGCCTCATTACCTCCACTGACCTCTCTTGGTCTGTGAAAACACGCTGTGGCATCACTCCATAAATCTGTCACTCAGAGAATATTCCACCAATCAGGGATGATCCCCGATATCACCACGCAGTGTGAGATGCGGTGTAATAGTGTAAAATGGTAGTAAATGCTGTAAACGCTTGAATGAAAAGGAAAAGATGTTTTTCAAGAAAGGTTAAAGAAGATAACAGCTTTCACTTCCGTACTTTTAAAGGGATAGTTCACCCAAAAATGAAAATTCTGTCATTAATTACTCACCCTCATGTCGTCCCAAACCTGTAAGACCTTCGTTCACCTTCGAAACACACATTAAGACATTTCTGATGAAATCAGAGAGCTTTCTGACCAGAAAGGTAGTAAGGACATTGTTAAAATAGTCCATGTGAGCGTTGAAGAATACAGATGAGATGAAATTGTTTAATAAAGCCGTTTTTTTTTTCTTTGTACGCAAAATATATTCTCGTAGCTTCATAACATTACGCTTGAACCACTAATGTCCAATGAACTATTCCAATGATTTCCTTACTACTTTTCTGGGCCTTGAACTTGGTAGTTGCATTGCTGTCTATGGAGGGTCAGAAAGCTAAAAATATCTTAATTTATGTTTGTTTATTAATTGAAAATAAACAAAGATTTGATGGGTTTGGAACGACATGAGGGTGAGTAATTAATGACAGAATTTAAATGTTTGGATGAACTATCCCTTTAAGGTGCTTTAAGCAATTATCAATCAGAAAGCAAGAAGTAAAAATGTATGATACTACCTTTTTGAAGAGAACATCAATGAAATAAAATGTTTATGGAATGATTTGTGAATAGGTTGAGAATCACAGCGGGCTGAGGGAAAGAACTGTGTGTTGTGTGTGTGAATGGGCTTGTAATTGGCAGTGTAATTTGTTGGGCAGTAACTGTGGGAGGTTTCTTATGGAAGAGAAGCAGGTGAACAGCATTGCATCTGACAGTTATAAAGCTGCTTAAATTTATAGCTCTGTGTGTGTGTATATAAGCATGCAGTTATGTGTGTCAGTGTTTACTGCACTGTTATTCTGCGATGGCACTGCACAGCTGCTGAATCTACAGAGCCATGGCAAGAGAATTATATTGTCTGAGAGTCTGATTTGAATATGATGAGGAAAAATGCTGGTTGTATGTTATTCAGAATTGAATTGAGAATGGCTTACAATCCTATTCAGTTTGTTGAATACACGGTTTCTTATTTAACACATTTATTCAGCAAAGGTGCATAAAACTGAATCATGAAAAAAGTATCATGTTTTCAATACTGATAATAAGAAATTTTTCTTGAGCAGCAAGAGAAGAGTTGTATGCTGAAAATTCAGCTTTGTCTCATAAGAATAAATGACATTTTAAAATATATTTAATTCAAAAATGCGTATATTAAATTGAGATATTTCACAATATTACTGTTCTGACTGTATTTTTGTGTTAGACTAAATTCTGAATATTTTACCAACCCATAACCGCAAGGGTGATTGTATATGCTGAAAAGTGACCTGACCCTGTAAGACATCAATCATAAGTGTAGAGTAATATGAGAGATGATGAATAACACTCATTAATAGGCCGCTATGTGTTATAGACTGAACACATCACACCATGCACATGAGAGTGAACAGGTGCCTGAGAGTTTATCATCACCTGAAGAGCTGCACTGTGTGTGTGTGTGTGTGCCTTCATTGAAAATTCATTCACATTTATGTAAATACAGGGCATTACACCTTGAAAAGGTGTTTCTCTGTGGAAGTGACACTGTCCTTGTTAGAATAAGCACCTTTAGCTGTGCAAGCCCCAACATAGGCTCACTGGAAATGTGTCCCTCTATATACATTTCTGCAAAACTGAAAAACATACATGTAGATGAAAATGAACACTAGAAGCAGTAAAACTCAGACAAATGTTGTTCCTTTTTACAGGAACAGAGTTTTGATTAATAAAGCTTAAGTTTCACACAATTACTTGCAAAGTATTTCATGACTTCAAAACAATTATAAAATCCTGCGTGATTCAAAAACTGATACTTTTGTGTTACAGCTGTCACACATACAGCTTCATATGCATGAGTTTTCTAATTTAGTAGGTTCTACGATTTGACAAAACAGCTCAAATTCGCATAAGGAAGTTAAAATAGCACAGCTGCACCAACAAATGCGTTTTTATATCAACTTTGCATTTGTTAACACTATCAGTTAGGTTTAGGGTTGAGTTTTGTGTAGGAGATATTTCCAACACGATTGAGCATTAACCTTTAGCCGCAATGCATACTTCAAGCAGTGTAATAAAAATGCGGCAATACATGCCTGTACCGATGTAACAAATATGTGCCATGGTCACATACTAAACGTGCGTTTTAGCCAGTGTTAATTTTGACAGCAAATTTTGATTTAGTTTTAGTCATAGTCTTTTGATAAAATGCCAAATGCCAATGAACATTTCATTTTGAAACTGCCACAAAACCTGCAGTAAGGTACTTAGAAATGTATTTTCATGAGCCTGGGTTGGTAAGACCTAGTATGATTTTTCTTTGCATATATTGTACATTGTAAATAATAGGTTTTGGTTTTGTTTTGGCTTACATTTTATGCGTTTAGCAAACATGCATGGCATTGCCAGCATACATTTTCTCAGTTCTTGCATTTATGAGAAATCAACTTTGCATTTGTTAACACTATCAGTTAGGTTTAGGGTTGAGTTTTGTGTAGGAGATATTTCCAACACGATTGAGCATTAACCTTTAGCCGCAATGCATACTTCAAGCAGTGTAATAAAAATGCGGCAATACATGCCTGTACCGATGTAACAAATATGTGCCATGGTCACATACTAAACGTGCGTTTTAGCCAGTGTTAATTTTGACAGCAAATTTTGATTTAGTTTTAGTCATAGTCTTTTGACTAAAATGCCATTTAGTTTGTCATATTTTAGTCATCTGAATTGTTTTTAGTTTTAGTCTAGTTTTAGTTGACTAAATATCATATGATTTTAGTCGACTAAATCTACAGTAAATTTAGTCGGCTAAAATTTAACGGGTTTAGTTACAGTGCAATGCATTTTCTCTAAAATTTCCAAATTCATTATATAGGTTTGATATTAAGGTTTAATTATGATAAACACACAGTTTAACTGCAGTGATGCACAGCATGCCTTAATATTAAAATTAAATAAAACCACTTCTCATAAAGAACATGGTCTTCTTTTCAATGAAATACCAATGTTATATAGGCTAATTTTGCATTCCTTTTAGTAACTTATTTACCATATTCTTCATTCTTTCAAACAGACATATTTAGTTTTATAAACTAATTCAGATTCATCTTTAGGGCTGCGTAAGTGATTCAGTCAAGAGCAGTGTGTGGTTTTCTGTCTTTCTTTTGTTGCTTAGTTAACATCTGTGCATCAGACAATAGCAACTAAATGTGGCTGATATCCCTTTAAAACCGAATGCACAAACATAATGGATGCAATGTACTGATACACTTTCTAAGACGTAATCGGCTGTGTTAATGTGAATACTTGTCAAAATGGACAGTTCGAGATCATTGTGTGCATTTCTCAGTTTATGCGAAAGAGTGCGAGACATGCTTTCTGTGTGTTTGCTTCGGTGTCTGCGCTCAGAAAACAAGACAGAATTGAGTTCTCTCTTGCGTCGTCAAATTTATCCATATGTCTGCACTTCTCCCACATATTGACCTTTTTTTGAGCGTTTTATAGGATGTGCAGCAAGTGTATTTAGGCTTGTGTCCCGCCGGTTTGTACGCAGTCTCTTTCCAAATAGTCTCTCCCTAATGTTTTCGTCTCGCTTTTATTCGTTGGCGAAAATGCCAGTAGATTTTTGTCACAGTTTTTGTCATTCAAAAAGAATTTTAGTTTATCGTTTCGTTTTCATCTGTGAAAAAAATGTTGTTGATGAAGTTCATAACGAAAATTATTCATCAACGAAATTAACACTGGTTTTAGTGCCACTCTTTGAACATTTCATTTTGAAACTGCCACAAAACCTGCAGTAAGGTACTTAGAAATGTATTTTCATGAGCCTGGGTTGGTAAGACCTAGTATGATTTTTCTTTGCATATATTGTACATTGTAAATAATAGGTTTTGGTTTTGTTTTGGCTTACATTTTATGCGTTTAGCAAACATGCATGGCATTGCCAGCATACATTTTCTCAGTTCTTGCATTTATGAGAAATCAAAACCTTGCTTTACTGTTTAAGCTACAGGAATGCTAATGAAAGATTTGTATGAACGGGTTTGTTGTCATGAGTGTTTGTAGTGGAATCACTGTGATATTAGATTGACTGCTGATTTTTGGCTTCAGTTCACACAAATGTTCATGTGCAGAGACACGCAAACAGACTTTGCATTTGCAGTTTGACTTCAGGGAGTGTTGAGATCCTCCTGTGGCGGTGAGCAGCCTGTCAGTATGTTTGTTGTGTGGTGTTGATGTAGAGCAACAAATAGCAACACAAAAATGATAAAGCATCACATTTCTTTGTTACAAATCATTTGCTTTGTTACTTAACTTGTACAAAGAAACTTCCCAGAAGGTCTTAAAGGCAGCAAAGTTTTTTCCTCATCACAATGCATTCTGAGACTAATCTGCAATTAATCAGTGAATTACATGTAGTGTACTGTACAATCCAGCCTTGGATTTTGAAAACCATTTTTATCATTCTAAAGAACATTTTGTGGAATGAAAAGGTTCCATGGAAGTTAAAGTTTCTTTATAGAACCCATTAAGATGCCATTAAAGAACCTTTATTTTTAACAGTGTGTCCACCTTACTGCGGAAGTAAGCCTATGGGTGAGACTTCCGGGTCATTAGCCGCTATAGGGAAATAACGAGAAGAATAACAATGTACGGTAAACGGTAAAACAGTTTGCACTACATACCAGTGTGCTCATAATTAAGAGAATACATTAAAATAATATGGTAAGACACACACATTTGCAATATCAAGCAGCAAAACGTTTTGTACAGCTATAAATGGCTAGACACGGATGAGATTGGAAGCCGGACCAGTAACATTTACAAACGGCCCACTCAAAAAATGCTGTCTAGCTAGGTCACTCACAAGGTTTTGGATCATTGAATGAGATAAATGGGGAATATTTGTGAACATTATGAATTTGCGATATACAAGATGTAATCAAAGATTGCTAGTAATGATAGAGGCCAGTGCTGGGTGTCATACAGTGGCAAGCGTAATGACTGTTTTGGGAGGCAGCGTATGGTATTAATAAATATTTTGAAGGGTGAGCTCAGCCCTGTCAGAACAAAAAATATGATATTTCCAAACTGACTATTTTCACTCCCAAACCTGCCAAACATCCGGAAGACAAAGAGCGAGTGTGCAGGCTTTCAATTTACGTTCAAAGAAAAATGGAGCTGCGGGAAATGGAGATTTGTGGTGGACAGTGATGATATGGCCTCTTGATCTGTTTGAAAACTGCCTGCCAAATGTAAAGCAGCGGATGTTTAGGGAAGGGAATTGCTCTCCCCAGCCAGTCATTACGGAATTCACTGCTGGAGCGGTAAACTGGAGGCTTTATTCCCGTCACTCTCACTGAAATCTATTACGAACACAAACACACACACACACACACACACACACACGGAAGAGAGAGAGAGCGCTTTCCCTGCATCTCTATAAGTGAATAAGAGAGAGGGGAAGGGAGACAGGAATCCATGCACTCAGCTATTTAGCATTTGTGTTTATACAATAGCTCAGGTTCGGCAACCCTGGGGCAATAATTGGCATTCAAGAGAGGTCAATATTATTTTTTTTTATTTTAATTCGTTCTTTATTGTAGAAATGTTGAATTTCTTTATATCTGGATGTCAAACTCCCTCCTAGAATGATACACTATTATTCAAAATTGTTTTTGAGTCTTTTGTGGTCCTCAAGGCAGTTTTTATTTAATGAAAAAAAAGCAGAAAAAATATTATTTGAATTTAAAAGAACTGTTTTTTTCTAGTGTCTATTTTTGATAATTTCTGTGATGCAAAGCTGCCAGTCTTAAGTGTCACATGATCCTAATCATTCTAATATTCTAATATTTGCTGCTCAAGAAACATATCTTAGTATTATACATTTTTGAAACAGTTTTAGCTGCTTAAAATAATAGTGTAACCAAATATTGTCATCATTTACCAAACCTCTGTAACTGTTGATGGTCCCCATTGACTTCCATACTATTTTTTTTTTTGCACTATGGAAGTCAGTGGGGACCATTGACCCCAAACTTTTGAATACAGTTGAAGTCAAAAGTTTACATACACCTTGCAGAATCTGCAAAATGTTAATTATTTTATTAAAATAAGAGGGATCATACATAATGCATGTTATTTTTTAGGTAGTATTGACCTGAATAATATATTTCACATAAAATGTTTACATATAGTCCACAAGAGAAAATAATATTTGAATTTATAAAAATTACCCCTGTTCAAAAGTTTACATACACTTGATTCTTAATACTGTGTTATTACCTGAATGATCCACAGCTGTTTTTTTTTTTTTTTTTTTTTTGTTGTTGTTTTTTGTTTTTGTTTTGTTTTGTTTTGTTTAGTGATAGTTGTTCATGAGTCCCTTGTTTGTCCTGAACAGTTAAACTTTCCGCTGTGCTTCAGAAATGTCCTTCAGGTCCCACAAAAGTCTTTGGTTTTTCAGCATTTTTGTGTATTTGAACCCTTTCCAACAATGACTGTATGATTTTGAGATCCATCTTTGGACTCATATGCAACTATTACAGAAGGTTCAAATGCTCAGTGATGCTTCAGAAGGAAACACATTAGGAGCCGGGTGTGAGAACTTTTTCAGGGAGACTTATTTTGTCTTCTGGGAAACATGCAAGTATCTTCTGTAGCTTCTGAAGGGCAACACTAAAAAATAAATAAATAAAGATTTAGGCAAAATAAAAAAATGTATGCATCTTCATTCTATTCAAAAGTTTACACCCCCAGCTCTTAATGCAATTAAACCACCTGTGATAGTTGCATATGAGTCCCTCAGTTGTTCCCAGAGTAAAAAGATGGATCTCAAAATCATACAGTCATTGTTGGAAAGGGTCCAAATACACAAAAATGCTGCAAAACCATTGAATATGTGGGTTTGAAGGTCTTTTCTGAAGAATAGTGGGCAGTTTTACTGTTCAGGACAAACAAGGGACTCATGAACAACTATCACTAAACAAAAAGCTCAACTGTGGATCACTCAGGTACAGCACAGTATTAAGAACTGAATGAACAGCGTCATTTTTATATATTAAACTATTACTTTCTCTTGTGGACTATATGTAAATGTCTTTATTTGAAATATCTTCTTCAGGTCAGTACTAAATAAAAACAAAACAAAACATGCATTTTGTATGATCCCTCTCATTTTGGTAAAATAATTAACATTTTCAGATTGCAGATTCTGCAAGGTGTATGTTAACGTTTGACTTCAACTGTGTAGAATGGAGTGGAAGTCAAATTGAACAACAAACAACAAACAAAGTGATGAAGCAATTAGTGAAAACAGTTAACATTGTCCCTTCACCAGTGGCCGCTTTGGTCTTTGTTGCCTCAAACTGCCAACTGTCATTGAAAATGAATATCCTTTGGTTGCTTTGTCGCTGCAAGTTGCTGTAAATATGAACATTATTTTTCTGAGTTTGGTCAAAATGATCTCAGAAGGCAGCAGATCTTCATGTTGGAAAGCAATATGATATCTAACATCGAGAGCAGCTTTTTGTTTAGGTTGTTTGTAAGTTGTTTTAAAGGTATCTTTGAGGTTTGTGTGTGTTTATGATGTTGTATGTGTGCTTCTGTCTATGTTTGCGTGTCCATGTGTGTGTTGATGGCTATTTAGTGAGATATCACAGATGCAGACTCATCTCGCTGCAGTTTAGCACACATCATTTACACTCCAGTGGCTAATACTAACAACGCCTGTGTCCTGTCCATCAAACTCTCTCTCCCTCTCTCTATGTCCTGTATCTGCTTGAGCATGAAGAGCACCTTTGATTTGTATGTGGAGTTTTTGGAGTCTAATCTCACCTGTCATACCAGAGAGAGAGAGAGAGAGAGAGAGAGAGAGAGAGAGATAGAAAGAGTCTTCCATGGCTGTACTGCATGAATCAAACCAAACCACAGAATCACACATTTACATTCATTCCTGTAGCACACGTGAAATGTAGATTAGTGCAGAATTATGGTATAATCACAGGCTGCTCATTTATGTGGGAAGCAGTGTGCTTTCAAGAGCCTGATCCATTGTGCAGGAAAAAGACTTAAAAGAAAAATTCCAAAATTAGTAATGTTTAATATTTTAGAAGTATTCAAGCTGTTTTAAACAGATACGCTACTGTACAAAAGTTTGGTGTTGGGAAGATTCTTTAAGGTTTTTGAAAGTAGTCTCTGATGCTCACCAAGACTCTGTTTAATTGATCAAAAATGCAGTATAATATATTATTACAATTTAAATGAACTGGTTTCTACTTCAACATAGTTTAAAATATCATTTATTCCTCTGATGCAAAGCTGAATTTTCAGCATGATTACTCCTTTATCATCATCATTTTAAAATGTTGATTTTATGCTCATGAAACATTTCTTATTATAGTCAGTGTGAAAACACTGATACATTTGTTGTTATTATCATTTAGGAAAGTTCAAAAAGCAGCATTTATTTGAATAGTATTTTTGTAACAATATAAAAGCCTTTATTGTCATGTAATTTTGATTCATGTAATGCATATCCTTGCTGGCTAAAAAAACCCCTAAACCCTAAAATAACCCTTTTGAATAAAAATGTGCTTGTATTATGGACTCAAGTGGATTTTTAAAGTTCATTACTGATGGTGAGGTGATAGTTGAGAGTAATGCTTGAGAATTGCACAGCTTTTGCACAAAATTTAATTTGACATTTTTATCAATTCATTATTCTCTCACTCTCTGTAAAATCAATACGCTTTTACTCACAGAAGGCAAACTTAATTTTTAGATGCTCTTTTATTTCTGGTATTGATTGTAGATTGTAAAATTCGTTCTTGTTTTTGATTATGATTTATGTTGACTTTGGTTTGTGACTCTAGTGATTAGTGGATATTAGTTTTAGTGTTTGTAAGTGCTTACAATTTCTATTTTAATCATTTAGAAATTAAGATTCTGTCATCATTTATTCATCCTCATGGTATTCAAAATCTGGATGACTCTGACACAGGACAAAAAGCACCATAGTTTTGCATGAAGAACTGATTGCAATTAATGCTGAAACTGGGTAAAAAATAGTCAGCTATAAGTTTATTCAACATGTTTATTTATCCTACCTGTATCTGCTATCCTCTCTGTGTCTGTATTTCAGTCTGTCTCTCTCTCTTTTTCCTCATATTCCCAGCACAACCCCTTTGATGTATAATTGAGTCCTGCACCCCATCCCTCTTTTCCTTTTTCACTCTGTCTTTTCTCTTTCCCTGGCGATGGAGAGAAACATAGTGGGACTGTGACGCTCACACGACTTAGTGATAGTGTGAGACAGTATGGACTACATCCATATAATATGTAAAGAGTTTTCATGAGTAGAATGAATAGTCATGGATTATCATTTATGCCGTCTGTTTATGCAAAAACAACAGAAGTCTGTTTTTCTTCTCATTCCCAGTCATAAGACCCTATCATCACTCCTCATACCAGTTCTCTCCTCCTCTCTCGCTTCACCTTTTTTATCGCTCTCTCATGCCTTGGATTGTCTTTATAAACAAGGGAAGGTTGCATTTAGTTTAGCTTGAATATTAAATGAGTCTTTGTTTGCTTTTGTTTCACTCATAAATCTTGTAGGTTAAATATTCACAGAGTGCCTCTTTCTGCTGCAAAGCTACATGGAGTGATTGCAAAGGGCCGCTCGGCTCAGCACACACACCTGTCGTCAGCTCTATATAATCATAATGTTAGATAATATGAGAGCATTAGTGTCTATCTGTTCTCACCGCAGCTATAATCAACTGTTTGATGTGTCAAACTGGGTGTGCGTGTCAGTGTATGTGTGTGCATGAGCTTGCATGTAGATGTTTGGTTGTGCATTTGAAGTGGGAATATCGACGTGTGAGTATGTGCATTTGACAAGTGCGTTTATCGTATTTGATGTACCATACTGTGTGATCATGTCGTATCCCTCTTGCACTTGATTATTTGTGGTGATCATATCTCATACCCCGTTTCATCTTCATATCAATCAATTTCTCATTTTACACAGTTTTTATCTCTTATTCTCTTTTTATTGCTCCTTTAGGTTGCTCTTTTATAGGTTGAGAGACTTAAAAACAATTTGAAAAAATAGTATCAAGTATGTTCCTCCAAAAATAAAATTTAAAGGAAACATCGGATACTCATTTTCCACAAGTTAGTATAATTCTTTAAGGTTTTCGTGAAAGGTCTGCAACATACAGTGGTGGCCAAAATTATTAGGACAATAGTATTTTCACCAGCTTGAAAATGGTTTTAAGTCATCTTTTGCTGTGGTATGTCAGTAGGAAATATCAGTTTACATTTACAAACATTCATTTTGCCATTAATTTTAATAATACTCTGAGATTTTGGTTTGCACAAGGAGTCTGAGAACAGCCAGTGCTCCACACAAAGATCTGATCTCATTATCATCCAGTCTGTCTGAAATGACATGAAGAAACATCCAGAAGAATGTCTCCAAGATGCTTCAAGAAACCTACCTGCAAAGCTGAAAAACTGTGTGCAAGTGCACCTAGGGCTGCTTTAAATGCAAAAGCAGCTTAAAACGCAAAGGATATTCACACCAAGTGTTTATTTAATTTAGTTAATAAAAAAGTACTGTAGCTTTGCAGGTAGGTTTCTTGAAGCATAGTTCTTCTGGATTTAGTCTCTGTTTGTTCATGTAAAAACTCAAAAATCTTACTGGATTATTACAGTTAATGGCAAAATGAATGTTTGCAAATGTAAACTGATATTTCCTACTGACACAATACAGCAAAATATAGAAATAACTAACTTAAAACCATGTTTTTAGCTGGTGAAAATACTAGTGTTCTAATAATTTTGGCCACCACTGTACTTTGGTTAAGACTCCTCAGTGGTCATGTAAAACAACACCCTTTCGTTTACAGTAAGCTGTTTCTCTGCATGTCTCTTTACATTTTTTTTTTTTTTTGTGTATTTGGTGGAGGGTTACCATCAAAAACAAAACTAATCCAATGCGTCCCTTGTGGCTCTGATGTCGGGAGAATATGAAGACTCTTATGTTCACTTTTACATCTTTTTACAATTTACATGCCGGACAGTGTAGAACTGGCTGAGGCCAGAAAAATGCTAATAAGGGACAGTCCATCAGCAGTTGTGGGTGGGGCTTGAGCAATATGACTGCTCAGGAAAACAAAACGGCTTGATAATTGGTTTTAGATTTTTGGGGGATTACAAAAATGAGTGAATGGATTTTTATGATTGTAGGGTGGTTGTGTCCACACACTGCTAAGACACAGATACATGCAAACACCATGTAAAAGTGAGTTTTGCATCCGATGCCCCCTTTTTATTTGAATTTATTTAAAAATAAAAGAGCTCTTACTGAAATTTCGATTTTAGACTTTAGAAACATTAGCCAAATCTGAGCACAGTCTGAGGCATGGACATTTTTTTTCACTGTCTATTTGCTCTCCATTTTATCTCATTGCTATTTCCTTATAAGCCTTTTGCAAACTTCCTCTCTTGAGGTGCAAGTAAATGTGCCTTTTGTTTGGATAAATATGAATTTTTCATCCCTGACTGAAAATGACATATTGAAAGCTTTAGTCTGCTGTCAAATCGTAAATACGAGGTCACAAAAACGGTAAACTTCACTGTGCTGATAACTTTGCAAGAGCGTAGAGTAAACATTACAATGCTACCATTTTTTTTTTATTGTTCACAGCAATAAAATCCAAAGTGGTTTATTATCAAGGGTAAAAGCAGCAGTGAAAAGTGAAGACTGGCCCTATAATTAGCGATTTTCTCCATGGCCACACTGGGTCTCCACCACAGTGAGTTTAATCAGCCGCTGATAATACGGCTCCTCCGACAGCACCCTCGTCTAATAGACAGGAAACAGACGTCACCCCAAAGAGCAGCCGTAACAGATAAACACTCCTCTTCCTCTGCTGTCCCCCGCTGATGGGAGCATTTGAAAGGACTTTTTTATAATGCAGTAAACAAATGTTTTCTCACACACAGCAGTCTCTCACCAACCGTGCATGTACACCCTGATCAAATTAGCGATTATGGAATCAAAACAACATGCATGCACAGTTAACACACACGTTTTGATAATTGAAGTGGACAAATATTGTGGACAAATGCAACCGTATCAAAGAAATAAGTGAAGCTGGAATGCAGCTTTTTTTTTTTTTTTTTTTTTTTGTGCAATGCACCTTTTGTATGACAATCAGCTCTCTGCCTATTTGCATTTAATTCTATTAAAAACACAATTCACCTGAATGAAATGGAAAGAGGCTGAGAAATGAGACACAGAATGGGGAAACGGTGTTTGTGGTAATTTTGTTTTTCTGACAGTTGAGGCTTTTAAAGCGGTTTTAAAGGATAGTTTTGGCCCAAAATAAAATTGTCATTATTTATTCTTTCTTCCAAACCCATATTATTTTCTTTTTGAATTATTTAACATGATTTTTCATTCTGTTTTGCATATTTTTTCCATGCTTTTTTCACCCAATTAAAAAAAAAAAAATGGCAAGCTCCAAAAACTTTGCACCAGGTTTGATATCGGTGATGCCATGCAATTAAAATATGAATATACTGAAATATAAATAAGATTTGGAATTGATTTTCAGCTGAATGATACCTGAAGTGTAATAGTGCTTGTTTTCATTGTATTGAAAAAATCAGTGACATTCTGCTAAAAAGCCTGTTTTTTTTCTTGGAAGAAAGAAACTCAAGGGTGATGGTGAGTAAATCATGACAAAATTTTCATTATCATCCCTCCCCTATCTTTTCCGTAGCTTTTCTGCGGTGTGTTCGTCCCATGTGTGCGTCTGACCCTGGCTCGCTCCCGCTGAGACACAAAAAATAGGATGAATGAGAGAATGAAAGAGTTTGAATGATTGAGGCAGAGGAATGGGAGATGGAGGGTTTTTCTTTGTGGCGTCCTTGTGCTCTCGCCATGAGGTACCCAAATACCATCAGTTTTTCTCTTTGTGCATTTTGTTCCCTCTCTCACTCTTTCTTTTTTTTTTTTTGCTCTCGGTGTCTCTCGGCCTTCCAGGCTCTTTCTTGATTATCTTTCTCCTTAAATACACAGCACAGACCTTTGGCGACCAGTCAGCCGTGAGCTGTGTGTGTGTGTGGAGTGTGAGTCGATTAGATAGTGTATATTTCTTCACACACACCTCTACAGATTGAGATAACTCCATTTACATGGGTTGCTCTTTAAGTTGGCATATGCCAGTGCATCTGTGCGTGTTACAAGCTCAGTGTTCATATGCACAAATACACAGTCTTTGGTTGTCAGTGTACAAGGTCAAAAGTGTACCATCATTTTGTATGACTGAGTGACTAAAGATCATCCATTATTTTTACATCACATAGCTAAACATCAAACTCTGTGTGTGTGTGTTGGATGTTGGCTGTGTGTGTGCATTGAGTTATTACATTTATTAAAGAATCAGTTCACTTCCAGAACAAAAATGTACAGATAATTTACTCACCCCTTGTCATCCAAGATGTTCACGTCTTTCTTTCTTCATTTGTAAATAAATAAATAGTTTTTTGAGAAAAACATTGCAAGTTTCTTTCCATAAGGTGGACTTCTATGGTGCCCCCAAAATGCAGTTTAAATGCAGTTTCAAATGGCTCTAAATGATCCCGGTTGAGAAAGATGGGTCTTATCTAGTGAAACGATCAGTTATTAAAAAAGCAAAATTAAAGACAATTTATATACTTTTTAACCTTAAATGCTCATCTTGTCTAGCTTTGTGTGAACTCTGTGTATTCTGGTTCAGGACAGTTGAAAAAAAAATTATGATTATTGGTGAATTGGGCTGCGAGGCAAGGGGCGCCATGTAAAATCTTGCCTAGGGCAGCAAATTGGCCAGGGCCGGCCCTGGAGATGGGAGTTTTTCGACCTTCCCTAACTGTCATGAACCGGAATACACAGAGTTCACACAAAAAGTATATAAATAGTTTTATTTTTATTTTTATTTTTTTAAAGAAAATAACTGATCGTTTCACCGTTCTTGCTTGGCTAGGATCGTTTAGAGCCCTTTAAAGCTGTATTTAGACTGCATTTTTCAAACTCTGGGGTACCATAGAAGTCCACTTTATAGAGAGAAATCCTGAAAGGTTTTCCTCAAGGAACTATTTCTTTATGACTGAAGAAAGAAAGACATGAACATCTTTGACAAGGGGGTGAGTAAATGATCTGTAAATTTTCGTTCTCGAAGTGAACTTCTCCTTTAAAGGTGACATATCATGAAAAATCTACTTTTTTGTGTTTAAGTGTTATAATCGGGTCCCCAGCCTTTCTTGCAAGCTTGTGAAGAAATTAGTTGCTCAGATTTCACTCCCGCTGTGATGTAGAAAGGGAATCTTATTATAATATTACCGACTCTTAATCTGCACATTTCCACCCACGGTGCCTCCATTGTGTTTTCACAAGCGACAGTGGTGTACCAGTTCTAACGCCCTGGCAAAAGTTCATGCAAAGCATGCTAACTGTTCTGTTGTTGGCTGCACAGATGACCACAGAGCACTATTTAGAGTCTCAGCCTGAGGTATTTATGTTTACTGTATATTATACTGCTGCCACACAGATCTAATATAAACATGCAATTTCTTTCCCAGCTGTTAACCTTCACAGACATAACCAACTGTTTTTGTTACACGTTTTTAACATAAACTGTGCATTTGACAGTTTAAGCGCAATAAGACATTAAAGAGAACATAGTTTAGTACTTACATGCTGCTTTTTTGTGCACGTGCTTTCCTATATCAGAAGTTTAAATGAATATGGTTTAAAATGCAGTGCAGTGCAATAGACATGGATAATGGATAATTAAAACCAAACATGTTTTTTAGCAGAGTATCTGAGATGTAAGCTGTAAAGGCACAGCCCTATTCTGAAAAAGTTGGCGGGGAGCAGCAGCTCATTTGCATTTAAAGAGACATGCACGAAAACAGGCAAAACATTTTCAAAATCATGTAATAATTGATCTGTGGTGTATTTTGAGATGAAGCTTCACAGACACATTCTGGAGCCACCTGAGACTTATTATACATCTTGTAAACAGGAACATAATAGATGCCCTTTAAAGCAGTGTCTTACAGTGATACAAACGCTTGTGCATGATATCACTAATTGTGGGCGGAGCCGCATCTCATTGGACGCTAGGGGACCGTATGAATTGTAGCATACCGTCGTGTGTGCTTTCACTATACGTTTTGATAAGAGAGGTGGAATAAAGGAGGGTGGAGATGTGCAGCCCCTCCCGTTAAGAGCCATTTCCATCAGGTAGAAGAGGAGGAGAGCTGTTCTTCTGCTTCATTACTCTTCTTTTACTCTCTCACTTTCTCTTTCTGCTTTGTTCCCGACATGTTCAGAGAAGTGGAAAAAAAAACAGGACGAAAATGAAATATGAGAGTACGAACAAGAAAATTGAAAATCAGATCTTAGGCAATTTAGATGCAATGAGAATGTGAATAATACTTTAATACTTGTGTTCTGTCTTCTTTCTCACCCTCTGTATACTTTTGAAACACAGGTTTTATTGACAGTTTATATATATAATGTCAATAAAACCTGTGTGCATCAATTAAAGCAGTGCATTACTACAGAGCGGTGATTTAAACCGTTTAAGACTACGTTTACAAGGTAACTCGCCAAAACCGCGCATTTTGACATAATTGTATGTGTTTTCGTCCATTATTCCATGGAGTGTCTGGAAACCTATACATCGGTATATAAAAATGCTTTTTTTTTTTTTTTTAAAGAAAGTGGTCAGATGGATTTAGAGGCTTTTGCATCTGATCTTTCATATATAGTTTGTTTCATTAGGAAGTGCAGATATTGATGTGCCATCCTTATCAAGAAGAGGAGGTTTTTAAGGTCCATGTGAAGCTGAGTGATGTTTCTACAGTCTAACCGCTGACGCAGGAGGCCGAGCTGCTTTGTGTCGTCTCTAGTCGACAATCATCTCCCTTGTTTTGCTGATGTTAAGAGATTGCTGTCCACACACTGGGCCTCGATTGTTGTTGATGAGCCCCGCAACTGTAGTGTCGTCAGTGAACTTAATGATATGACTGTTCATGTGTTTGCCAACGCAGTTGTAGGTCAGCAGGATGCACATCGGTGCTATATATTATGGGATGAAAACTTATGGTCTGAATTTTAAACAGCCTGAGGATTGTTGTTTTGAAAGAACAGGACTGATGTGATCAGTTCAAGAGAAGACCCTTGTTAATAGGAATTTAGAGAATGAAGGTATTCAGTCCTGAACTGAAATCAATGAATGATATTCTAACGTAAGACTACAACTTTTCCAGGTGCCTAAAGATAAGATGAATAACAGTTTGTTATGGAGTACAGTGCATTAAGAGCCAGGGGGTGAAAACTTTTGAACAGAATGAAGAAGTACATTTCTCTTATTTTGCCTAAATATCATATTGTTTTTCATTTAGTACTGGCCTTTAGAGGCTTCAGATAATAGTTAAATGTTTCCCAGAAGACAAAATTAGTTAAATTTACCCTGATCTTCAACCCAAGTTTTCAACCCCCGGCACTTAATGCACCATTTTTCCTTCTGAAGCATCAGTGAGCATTTGAACCTTCTGTAATAGTTGCATATGAGTCCCTCAGTTGTCTTCAGTTGTGAAAAGATGGATCTCAAAATCATACATTCATTGTTGGAAAGGGTTTAAATACACAAAAATGCTGAAAAACCAAAGAATTTGTGGGACCTGAAGGATAATTTTGAAGAACTTGTTCAGGACAAGCAAGGGACTCATGAACAACTATCACTAAACAAACAAACAAACAAAACTTTTGTACAGGGTCATTTTTTATAAATTCAACTTTTTTTCTCTCTTATGGACTGTATGTAAATGTCTGTATATACTGTATACACACATTAGGTTAGATATACTCTATTATAATAATAAGAATTTGAAAAATGTGAAAGTAATTTAACATTAACTTCATTGTTCATTCATGATACCCAATAAATGACCTAATATTAACTAATTTAACCTTACTGTAACTTAACTTTATCAGTCATTTGTTGGCTCATTGGCTATTAAAATGCGTGCACACACACACACGCGTCTGTATGACTGTACTGTTGGTGTGAAGGGCGTTGTGCTTGTGTTCAGGTTGGATAAGGTGTTAAATAATTGATTAGCTCATTTCAGCACTGATATATGAGGTATCTCTCTCTGATGGATGATGGTGGGGCGCAGGACGTAAGAAAGATACTGATGAGAAATACAAGTATGGAGTTTGGTAAATGATTCCATTTTTCAGGGGGAAATAGAGGGGGATGAATCTGTGTGTGTTTGCTGTGAAAAAGAGCCACCGGGATGCATTAAAATTGTCTTACATCATCACCATTTGCCAGCTTATAGTTGTTGCTGTCAGGATGAAATTCCACAGATGTTTATTTCATTGTGCAATTTTCATAATACAAAATGAGCAGATTGTGAACAAAGGGGAGGATAATATAATCACTGGCATAATTTCCCTGGCTGATGTAGGCGTCAAATTAAAACATATATGGTTGCATTATAATTTGCATAATTTGGTATAAAATATCTTCCCATCCCTCCTCAGGTCCTTTGAAGGGCAAATACTGTCTGTCTCTCTGTCAGTTCTCTTTAAACTCTGACAGTTTGCAGTGAAACTCACACAACTGAGCAGCGTTAGCTAAAGAAAGCGAGTGATGGGGATCCCAACTTCAGCAGAGGAAAAAAGTGCACTCTTTTTCTTTTTAGGAAAGATTTTAAGATTATTTTTAGTAAGATTTTAAATGTTGTTTTTTTTTTTTAAAGTTTCTGATGTTCATCAAGGTTGTATTCATTTGATCAAAAATACAGAAAAAATATATTATGAAATATAATTGCTATTTAAATAAAAAAATCTCTATTTTAAAATGCTTTAAAATTTAATTTATTCCTGTGATGCAAAGCTGAATTTTCAGCATCATTACTTCTGTCTTAAGTGTAACATGATACTACAGAAATCGTTTTAATATGCTGATTTACTATCAATGCTGGAAACAATTGTGCTGCATAATATTTATTTTGGAACCTGTGATTTTTTTTCAGGATTCTTTGATAAAAAAAGAAGTTAAAGAGAACAACATTTATTCAGAATAGTGCTTTTTCCAAAAGGTTAGTGTTTGCATGTCAGACAGAAAAAGTAATGAACAGTACAAACAAGGGTAATTGTGTGAAAGCATGTATTTGCAACAAAATATAAAAAAAAGGTTATTGCGACTTTTTATCTCGCAATTCCGACTTTTTTTTCCTTTAGAATTGCCTTACACAAACTCGCAATTCCGACTTTTTTTCCTTTCGCAATTCCGACTTTTTTTCCTTTAGAATTGCCTTACACAAACTCGCAATTCCGACTTTTTTTTTCCTTTCACAATTCCGACTTTTTTTCCTTTAGAATTGCCTTACACAAACTCGCAATTCCGACTTTTTTTTTCCTTTCACAATTCCGACTTTTTTTCCTTTAGAATTGCCTTATACAAACTCGCAATTCCGACTTTTTTTTTCCTTTCACAATTCCGACTTTTTTTCCTTTAGAATTGCCTTATACAAACTCACAATTCCGACTTTTTTCCTCATAATTGCATGATATAAACTCGCAATTCCAACTTTTTTCCACGGAATTGTGAAATTAGTTTTTTCTCTGAATTAAGTGATGCAAACCCGCAATTCTGAGTTTTTTCTCCAAATTGCGTGATATATACTTGTAGTTCTGACTTTTTGTCTCAGAATTGCGTGATACAAACTTACAATTCTGACTTTTTTTTTTCTCAGAATTGCATGATACAAACTCGTAATTCCGACTTTTTTCCTCAAAATTGCCTGATATGAACGTGATACGAGCCTGATATGCATGATACAAACTCGCAGTTCCAGCTTTTTATCTCAGAATTGCCTGATACGAACTCGTGGTTCCCAACTTTTTATTTTCATTATTGCCTGATACAAACTCGTAATTCTGACTCTTTTTTTCCCCTCAAAATTACCAGAATCCCCGAATTATCACAATTTCCTGATACAAACTCGCAATTCCGACTTATTTTTCTCTGAATTGCCTGATACAAAGTTGTAATTCTGGCTTTTTTGCTATTCAGACTTTTTTTCCCCTTGCAATTAAGAGTTTGTATCTCGCAATTTTGACTTTCTCTCGCAATTCTGACTTTTTTCTCAGAATTACTTGATATAAACTCACAATTGTGAGTTTGAGGGGGAAAGAAGGTTATGTTCTCAGAATTGTGAATATCTCACAGTTCTGACCTAATAACTTGCAGTTGCACATTTTAAAAATGCTAACTTTTAAACTTTATGAACTTTACAAATCTGACTTTATAACTCTCAGTTGTGAGTTTATATCACACAATTCTAAGAAAAAAGTCAGATTTGTGAGATATGAATTTGCAATTGCACGAAAAAAGTCAGAACTGTGAGATAAAATTTCCTTTTTTAATTTATTATTCAATGGTGGAAATGGGCTTCCTTAATAACTGTACGCTGTAAAAAAAAAAAAAAAAAAAAAAAATTTAATTTAAGTTAATAATAAGTTAATAAAACATTGTTTTATAGAAAATACTGTTTCGGTCTTTCTACTTCCAAATTGTTAAATTCAAAATGTTGCTGTTTCTTTGTAATTAATTTCTTAGCAGTTTATGAGTAAAATTATTTATACACCAGTTTTACCATGTATTTATTACTTTTTTTTTTTTTTTTTGGTGTAGCAACAGCCAGTGTTATCATGTGAAAATTGTCTGTTCTTTTTGTCATTTTTGATACAGTATGTTTTTCATGACATGTTAGCTGTCAGAGTAATACATGGGACAATATGGATATAATATGAAATGCAAATATATTCCCTAAAATACATAATGGTTCTGTATTATGCAGGACTGTTGGCAGCCCAAGTGAAAGGGAAAAAGAGAATTAGTTATAGTGTGAAAGTCAATGAGGAAAGTGACATTACTAAGCATGAAAAAGAAAGCGAGGGAAAAAGCGGAGGGAAAGAGAGGTATAATCACGAGGCCTGTATCTGGCGTAGAGTGGGCGTTCGAGTCCGGTCTTTTAGCGGGCGTAGCCGTAATCAGTGCGGTATTGTTGGCAGCAGTCGGCCGGCTCTGCTTGTACCCTGCAGGGGTTTTACGGCTTTAGGCTATCGCACTGCGTGATCCTGCCGCCGCACCACGTCAGCCCTGTAAATTAGCCCTTTATGGCTGGAGCCAGCCTCACTTTGAGAACGTACTCGCCATGGACCCGTTGTTCACCTCCTCTATCACACAATGTCTCTATTAACCCTCCCAATCAATGAAAACCTTCAGTGCGCCATCCACTCGTGCTCAACCTGGCTAAACTTTAACTTTCTTCCGAACCGGTATTCACTCCCCCGCTCACCCTCAACTCTGAAAAGGTCAGCTTTTCATACATGTTTCACAGTGTAACTTTAATCAGCCCCCTTCCCTCGCCTAAGCTGGGCAGGAAAGAGCTAACGACGGGACACGCTGAGAGCCATGCTAAGCGGCTAAACGCCTGCTCTGTTGTATTAAATGTGAAACAATAGCTGGCTAACCTCAAAGGTAATTTTAGTGTTTAACAGAAAGTCGGTGAACAAGAGAGTGTGATTAACTTGTTTGAGTGGATTGTTAAGAGATTCAGGCATAAAGCGATTTGCAGCAACAAAGTCTGTTAAAGTCTGTTAGCATGTCTTTTATTTTCAGTGAGGGTTGGCTGTGGCATGAGCGACTACCAATGGCAATGCAGATGATGAAAGTCATGTGGTGCAGCTGAGCATGCTTATGATTTAAAAACTTTTTTTTTTTTTAGTTAATGTAGTTTTACCTTCATTTAAAAAATGCCTAATTGGACTTTACACTGTAAAAAACAATTTGTTGAGTCAACTTAAAATAATTTGTTACCTGGCTGCCTTAAAATTTTACATTTTAAGTCAACTCAGAAGTTTATTCAACTTGAAATGTTAAGTTGTACTAAGTGACAGCTTAGATATTTGAGTTGATTCAACTACAGATTTTAAGGCAGCCAGGTAACGAATTATTTTAAGTTGACTTAGCAAATTGTTTTATTTTTTACAGTGTACAAATTAAATGATCACAAAGAAAAGAACTTTGAAAAGAACCTTGGACATCTCATCTTAATTCTTTTTTTTTCTTTTCATTGATTTTTAAAAACCAAATGTTAAACTTTTAACTATAAAAGATCACAAAGCAAGCAACATTGAGAATAATGTTAAACATTTACAACCAAATTGACAAATATTGAAACATTTTTGATAAATTGTAAACAATTTGACAAATATTTTTTTCAATCAACAAATTTAATTTAAATTTTAGTATTTATTTTATTTTATTTTATTTATCAATGCTTTATAAAAACTAAACTGGCCTTTTACCATTGAAAAACAAAGAAAGTAACTTTGAAAATTATTTGATTTGATTTTCAGTATTTTTTAAAAACAAAATTTAACCTTTTAACATTAAAAGATGACAAAAAAGCAACTTTGAAAAAAATATTGAACATTTACAACAATATTTAATTTAATTATTTTAATGTAATTTAGTTGTATTTTTTACCAATGATTTTTAAACACTAAATTGACTAAATGTTACCATTAAACAATCACAAAGAAAGCAACTTTGCAAATGATTTAATTTAATTTAATTGTATTGTATTTTAAATTAATTAAATTTTCAATGATTTTTAAAAACAAAAATGTAACCTTTTAACATTTACAACAATATTTTTGTTTTATTTTATTTTATTTTGTTTTCAATGATTTTTAAAAGCCAAAATGTAACCTTTTAACATTAAAACATCACAAAGAAAGCAACTTTGAAAATAATTTTGAACATTGTATTTTATTTTATTTTATACCAGTGACATTTTTTTTCTTTTTTTTACCATTTTACCGTTGAAAGACCACAAAGAAAGCAACTTTATTTATTTATTTTTACCAATGATTTGTAAGCACGACATTGGCCTTTTACCACTGAAAAAAACAAAGAAAGAAAGAAAGCAACTTTGACAATAACTATTTATTTTAATTATTTTATTTTAGTATTTTTTTTTTTACTAATGATTTGTAAACGCTAAAATGTCCTTTTAATGTTGAAAGACCACAAAGAAAGCAACTTTGAAAATAACCTTTTTATTTTATTATTTTCTTTTCTTTTCTTAAAATTAAGTTATTTAAAAATGTGAAATGGTGGAAAAGACTTCTGAGGCCAAAGTCCAGGCACTTCCCAACTCTTACGCTATGAAGGAAATCCAACAGATTCCAGCAGGCAGTGCGAATGCAACCGGAAAATGTCTCTAGGGGAAAATTAAGTTCCAGAGGGGTCGCCTTGGTGGCTAGTTTCTTTTCTTTTTACTACCTGGTGCAAAGGCTCCCATACAGTACACAGTCCAGGTATTATAGACCTCCTTGACAGAGACTCGTCAAACTCCAGTGATTTAATGTTGTCAGTGTTCGTGAACTACAGATGTAGCTCAGTGGGTACCCAGTGACTTCATTTACTTATGCCTCTGTTGCATCAGGGTAATTATCCCTATGGAGAGTGTTTAATGCACAGGCTAATGGTCAGTGAACCGCAATGCAGACCTCGGAGGGCCACTGGATTTAGACCATAAACTGGACTAAATGGTCTGTTGTGTGGATTTTGTAAACTTAACTGACATCTGCATTATGCTGTGAGCAATATTTGTCCCCTTGCAGAGTGCAGAGTTTCACTTTTGTGCTTGCCAGGCAAAAAATGGTGTACATGGAAGCTACTGAAAGTGGGATACTGTATATACGGTACAAGATGTGTTTACACAGACATTTTATTGCACATGAAATAGAGTTGTCGGAAAGTTGGTTGTCGGTTTTATTGCACAGCTGATGGAAAACGAGATGCATGCTGATGTAAGAATAGTAGTGTTTAAGATAGACCGATTGGATTATTTTACAAAATTTATTAAGTCCAATTTCCCTTTTAATAATTGCGAAACAAAACTCCAGGATATACAAATGCTGTCATCACTGATTGGTGCAGAGCGACAGAACATCTGCTGCAGATTCACACTTCAAACTGCATGCGTCCTATTTAGCAGCAGATGTTGAAAGCTTGAGTGGGAAAACACAATTTACTACAAAATGAGTGATGAATTTGCCTTCATTTTACTGTCTCATTGTGATCCTAAACCAATTACAGAGAGAGCGAAGTCCTTGATTTTGCAGATGTTGAACTGAATTTGTTTTCTTTAATATTTACATCTAAGTGAGCGCAGTTGAGAAGTTAACATCATCATTTATAAAATAATTTATGTAATTGTATTTATCATGTTAATTTACTTTGAAATCTCTCTGCTC
The DNA here is from genome assembly GCA_033026305.1 of Cirrhinus molitorella. Taxonomy (NCBI): domain Eukaryota; kingdom Metazoa; phylum Chordata; class Actinopteri; order Cypriniformes; family Cyprinidae; genus Cirrhinus; species Cirrhinus molitorella. Next base: position 37,397,239 of record CM065126.1, read on the forward strand.
ATTATGAAATATAGCTGTTTTCTTTTTTTAATATATATTTAAAAAGCTGAATTTTCAGCATCGGTACATCAGTCTTCAGTGTCACATGATCCTTCAGAAATGGTGCTCAAGAAACACTTCTTATTATCAGTGTTGAAAACGGTTGTGTTGCAGAAAGCTCAAAAGAACTGCTATTATTTAAATAGAAATCTTTCTAACAGTATAAATGTTTTTACCATCACTTTTGATCAATACTAATGCTTCCTTATGGAATAAAAGTGTTAATTTCTGTAAATGAACAAACATTTTCTGATAGAGCTGTACCTGAGATCCTAGCTTATATACTGTTACGTCATTTTAACATTTTCCGAAAAGCACTGAAAATAATTGTCTTATCTCTGTAGAGGATGTAATTTATGCTGATTTGTTACTGAACTCTTGATGATAAGGATAGAATTGAATATGATATGAAACAGACTGAAGATGTTGGAGGAATCCCTGTGATCCTAAACATTTCTAGTTAATTTGTCTCCTCAGAGAGTCTCTGGGAACACTTCAGATGGGTTAATGAGCTGATAAGGGGCTTGTGATCATTTAGAAATATGATAATAGTAATTATAGAGCTTAAGAACATGTTGAACAGAGTGTGTAGTTAAACTGCGTGTGTGCACAGAGATCTTCAGTGGAAAGTATTGTTTTTTTTAGTGTTTGTTGTCTCTATGTGAATTTTACTCCACATCTCACTCTGAATCTCTCTTTGAATGAATATTTCACTCAAAAATGAAAACTCACCCCAAGGCCATCCAAGATGTAGATGAGTTTGTTTCTTCATAGGAACAGTTTTGGAGAATTTTAGCATCACATCGCTTGCTCACCAGTGGATCCTCTGCAGTGAATGGGTGCCGTCAGAATGAGAGTCCAAACAGCTGATAAAAACATCACAATAATCCACACCACTCCAGTCCATTAATTAATGTCTTGTGAGTTGAAAAGCTGTTTTTTAAGAAGCAAATCCATCAAGACGTTTTGAATTTAAACCGTAGCTTCAGGCCAAAATAACATGAAAAAGTCCATCCCTGTTGTCCCCTCACGTCAAATCCACTAGTATGTTTGTTTAGAGTTTTTTTGCTTTTCAAATGGTGCTTGATCTGTGCAAATTCTCTCCTGATTCGGGTGAGATGACTTTTTCACGGGAGAAAGCAATATTATGGATTATGGATCATCTTCATGATGTTGATCATGAAAGAACATGCAGTTTTTTGTTACTTGACAAGATGTTAATGGTTGGACCGGAGTTGTATGGATTAGTATGATGTCATTCTGATGTCATCCCATTTACTGCAGAGGATCTATCTGTGAGCGAGTGATGTAATGCTACTTTTTTCAAATCTAATTAAGAAACAAACTCACCGCAATGTGCTCTGAAGGTCTGATCTGAAGCAAAAGATTTGCATACCCACACCGAAGTCCTAATCTGAATCAAATGATTTGCGGTCCACGCTCAAAGGTTCCGATCAGAATCAAATTATTTGTAAACCCTCACCAAAGTTCTGATCAGAATCAAATGATTTGCAAACCAGCACAGAAGTCCCTTTCTAAATCAAATGAAATCTAAATCAAATGATTTGTGAACCCACATCAAAGTCCCGATCTGAATCAAATGATTCGTGATCCACACTCAGAAGTTCTGATCTGAATCAAATGATTTGTGAACCCGCACCGAAGTCTCAATCTGAATCAAATGATTCGCGATCGACCCTCAAATATTTAGATCAGAATCAAATTATTTGTGAACCTGCACCGAAGTTCGAATCGGAATCAAATGATTCGCCATATTCGCACCAAAGTCCCGATCTGAATCAAATGATTTGCGCTATGCACGCTGAAGTCCTGATCTGAATCAAATGATTTGCGCTATGCACACTGAAGTCCTGATCTGAATCAAATGATTTGCAATATTCGCACCGAAGTCCCGATCTGAATCAAATGATTTGCGCTATGCACACTGAAGTCCTGATCTGAATCAAATGATTTGCGATCCACACTCAAAGATTCAGATCAGAATCAAATGATTCGTAAACCTGCAACAAAGATCTGATCAGAATCAAAAGATTTGCAAACCTGCTCAGAAGTCCCTTTCTAAATCAAATGATTTGTCCAATTGTCTCAATCTGAATCAAATGATTTGCGATCGACCCTCAAATATTTAGATCAGAATCAAATTATTTGCAAACTCGCACCGAAGTTCCAATCAGAATCAAATGATTTGCAAACCGCTCAGAAGTCCCGATCTGAATAAAATGATTCACCATATGTGCACTGAAGTCCCGATCTGAATAAATGATTTGCGATATGCATACCGAAGTCTTGATCAAAATCAAATGATTTGCAATAAGCGCTCTGAATTCCAGATCAAAATTAAAAGATTTGCAGATCAGGATTCAGAACACTGAGCGCAAATCATTTATTTTGCAAAATGATTCTCAGACCCTCTCTGAAGGTCCGATCTGAATCAAAAAGATTCATGAACCGGCTTCAAAATTCAGATCTAAATAAAATGATTCACGATACGCACTCTGAAATCCTGATCTAAATCGAATCAAAAGATTTGCGATATGCAATCGGTTCTTGATCTGTGTATATTTCTTTCCTGATTCAGGTGAGATGACTTTTTCACAGGAGAAAATAATATTACGAATTATGGATATCTTCATGATATATTTGTTTTTTTTACAAACATGCTATTGTTTTACTGACGGGAGTAGTATGGATTAGTATGATGTCATTTGGGCGGCACCCATTCACTGCAGAGGATCCACTGGTGAGCAAGTGATGTAATGTTACATTTTTCCAAATCTCTTCCAATGAAGAAACAAACTCATCTGCATCTTGAATGGCCTGAGGCTGAGTACATTTTCAACACATTTTCATTTTTTGATGCATTCGATGCATTCTCTCTGAATCAAACCCATGACCTTGGCATTGCTAGAGACATGCTTTATTGTTTGCATTACAGGAATGGTTCAAGTTTCACTTCACTTCTCATACTGAATCTCACTTCATCTTTCACTATAGATCTCTCTCCGAATCGCTCTTTTTCCTGTGGTGTTTTTGTGTAAACTGATTTTTCATGTGCCACAATGTCTATAAGAGGCAGAAAGCTAATAATAAGTAGCCTCTTTCTCTCCTCCCATTTCCCTCTTTCTGTCTTCCTGGTTTGGGAATAATCTTCTCTAACATACTGCAGTTGAAAGAGGCTGGGGAGTCCCTGCTGTATTTGAGGTTTTTAATACTATTAGATATGCCTCTCTCTCCCACTCATGCATTCTTTTTCTTCCTTCATTCTTATTTTATAGTCTTGTTAGGCTTTTTCCTAACCTCAAATGTTATATTTCAATACAAAATTCTTTCATGGATCAAGACTTTTTTTGCCACTAAATATTTTGATATGTTTTATCATCAGCATCCTGCAAAAAAAGAAACAATTTTTACTCAGAAAAGACTCAGTAAATTTCAAAATGAATTACGAAGAAACAGCAATGAACACGGTATAAGCAATATATGTAATACAGTTTCCTCAGCTGACCTTAAGCGGTTTGTTTTAAGGTGTGTGAACTTTAGCATGGAGGAGCTGAGGGCAGCTGAGCAGTGAGAGTGTGAGAGGACGTTATCAGGTCGAGGCAAGACAGCAAGTTAGAATTCACTGTCCACATCTATCTTCATTCCTCCTTATGATTCCTTTTTTTTTCTAATCCTCTTTTCTCTCTCTCTTTTATCTTTGTCCTTTATACCTCTCATGCTTTCTTTCTCTCCAATAGTTTATCTGAATCTTTTCTAATCCTTTCTTTTCAAAGGATGGATATCTCCTGTTTTATTGAAAGAGATAAAGAGGGAGTACAACTTCTTTCTCTCAAGAAGGATCTGGTTTACTGTTTTGGAATAGGAAGTGTCGATTTTTCGAACTCTTTTGCTCTCTCTTTCTGTGGCCTAGGGATTCTGGGAGTAATGCAGAGACTTTGGGCTTTATGTAAATGTCATATATAAATAAATAAATGTAAATAGAATACTGTATATTAGCATGAATAATGCTGCTGGCTGTTTAACGTCAGCTATCAGTTTATGAAGTTGCTTTTCCGGTTACATATAGACTTATTTTGTCTAGTTTTTTAGGCGAGAACGTACTTGTTTAGACTTCAAATATGCGGTTTGTTAATAAAGAGAACATCTATTTGAAATAGGGCTGTGCAAGTAATCGAAATTCAGTTTTCGATTTCGATTTCAGCTTCAAATGATTATGAAAATATAATAGTCGAGATAAAATGATTATTGCTCCTGATTCCGTCCCCTTTCCAGTGGTGTGTATTCGCTTCTCTATAAAAGCCTAATTTCACATGCAATTTAGTACAATCATGTAACTTGACTTATTAATGTTTATTTGATGTTGTGTTTTTAAAAGCACGAAAGAGAATTTGCGTTGTTGTGTGTATGCGTTCAGAGACAGAACAGAACACAGACAAGTAAAGTGAATGTTAAGCTTAAGATGTTACCTAAACGGTCAAATACATGCAAATATATGTCAAAATGCGGCGTTTGGTTATTATTTGTGTAATCCTTCGTCAGTTATGTCTCAAATTAAAGTACACAGTTGAGAATGAACATACATGTGTAACAGCATTTTTCATTCTTTAAATTAATCAATCATATAAAGTTCTGGACCCACTCATAATCGTGTTAAATAATCGTGATTACAATATTGACCAAAATAATCGTGATTATATAATTTTATATAATTATTATATAATTATATAATTTTTGCCATAATCGAGCAGCCCTAATTTAAAAATGAGCTTCGACGTATTTGGAGATGCAGGCTTTTGAATCAAAAGATTCGCAAGTTCCAAAGTCCTGATCTGAATCAAAAGATTCGCGAACCACCACTTCAGATCGGGAATTGGAGCGCTGATCGCAAATCATTAAATTTGCAAATGATTTGCGAACCCACCCCAAAGTTCTGATCAGAATAAAAAGATTCACAAACCTGCTCCAAAGTTCAGATATAAATCAAATCATTCGAGATACGCACTCTAGAAATGATTTGTGATGCGCGAAGTTCTGATCTGAAAAGATTCACAAACTTGCTCCGAAGTTCCGATCTGAATCAAGTGATTCCCGACCCAGGATCCGAAGTTCCAATCTAAATCAAAAGATTTGAGAACCCTTTGAAGTTCCGTAGTCCCGACGATTCGCAAACCATAATTTCAGATCAGGACTTTGAAGCGCAGATAACAAATTCACTTTGCGAATTGATTTGCGAACCTGTTCCGAAGTTCCGATCTGAATCAAAATATTCACAAACCGGCTCCTAAGTTTTGATCTAAATCAAATGATTTGCGAACCTGCTTCGAAAGTCCCGATCTATCAAATGATTTGTGATATGTTGAAACAGTGCTTTGAAACAGTGAATCGTTTGCGGCGCAGTAGTTTGACTGATTCAGAGTTTCAAAACGCTTTATTTCACACATCAATGTACATACTTAAAACCCCCCAAAAAACAGTAAAACAAGTAATGTCAAAATTCGCAAATGAAATGCTCTTTTGATCTGTTTTTGCTAGTGAATCACTTGAAAGTGATTGATCGAAGTCACGAGTTTGAATCAGTTGGAGCGGTTCCAGTGTAAATGACTCACTCAATTTAATCGGTTTGCCTGTTCCTCTGCTTTTCGTGTCTTCAGCCATGTTACATGACACTGTCAGTACTAATACTAGGTTAGCTCGCCAGTTTTATGACAGAAACTGAAATAAGCTAAAAAAAAGTGACGTTTACAAATAATATATACGTATTTCAATTCCAAAAATAACATCCAACATATCCAGGTGAGGTAACCAGTTTTTGCTTGTGAAAACACTCAAAATGCATGTTAGTTGTAAACATGGTGCATTATGATCGAGTTTGTAGCCTAATTCACTGTATTTTAAACGGTGTAGATATATACTGCATATCAGCATTGTAAGAAATATTTGAGAAGTTGTATTTGATTGGATTAGTCTATAATAAAAGCAAATGGGAGAAGCAGATGAACACAAAGCAGCATAACAACAAAGTTAAACCGGGTAAACTTTATCATTCAGCTGAACTGTGCAGGTATATAAACACTTCTACTACTTAAACATACAGTATATGTTCTTACTCCGCCCAAACATATTTTATTGGACTGCCCTGCTTTTAATGTTTGTAGAAAGGATTTTTATGAAGTGAGCTCTTTTAAAGAATTATTTATTAAAGTTCAACCAGAGAAAGTTTTAGAAATTTTATCACATATTAAGGTCAAGATTCTATTTTAATGATGGTTATTTGTTTAAATGTTTTTATTGTGTGTACCTTATTTGTATTTTATTGAACTGTTTTTGCTGTGAAAATAGCCATTGTAGCTGACATGGCATTAAATAAAAGATACTACTACTGCTTACTCCGCCCATTTATTAAATGTGCGTCCTTGAAATCATGGTTTTCAATTGTATTTACTTTAACTTCTCAGGGAATATCAGTAATTAATACTGGGTTCAAATTTAGGAAGCGTCTGCAAATGCTCCTCTAGCATTTTGGTCTGTGTGTGTTGTCTCTGTGATTCTGACTGACTGCATCATGTCTCAGTGACAGCAGGGGTCTGATCATCTCAGACGTTTGTCACTTACTGACAGGTGAAATGACAGAGACAAGAGCTGCCACTCATCTGAAATATGCTTAACCGCAGCATTAAATAGTGCTCATTATGCAGGTTCTTTCTTTCTCATGTGAATAGCACAACACTGTATACATTTAATAACATGTATCATTACTTTCTCTCTGTGTATAGAACACTCCAGTGGGAACGTCTGTGTTCATGGTGAACGCGACAGACCCAGATCAGGGTGTGGGCGGCAGTGTGCTCTTCTCCTTCCAGCCTCCCTCTCCGTTCTTCTCCATTGACGGGGCCAGAGGAATCGTTACTGTGACGCGAGCGCTGGACTATGAGACGACAACCGCCTATCAGCTCACTGTTAATGCCACGGTTAGGAAACACACACTGTAGAGCTCTACGCTGTGAAATTAATGAGTGGAACTCTGTCAATTTCAAAGCCAAATAAAACATGTACTTGTGTATCTCTGGTGCAGGACCAGGATAAAAGGCGTCCGCTGTCGAGTCTGGCTAATTTGGCCATTACCATCACTGATGTTCAAGACATGGACCCCATCTTCACCAACCTCCCCTACAGCACTAATATCATGGAGGACGCACCACCAGTCAGTACACACCCATTCATTTAGTCTTGTTTTGTACGTACTTCAGCAGTATTTAGACGGATAAATCTCACAAAATGTCATACAAGACAATAACCAAAAAACAAAAAATCCAAAAAAGCAAAATATTTCAACTGTTTAAAATAACTGATTTCTATTTAAATATATTTTAAAATGTCATTTATTCCTGTGATCAAAGCTAAATTTTCAGCACCATTAATCCACCATTAGTATTTAGTGTCACATGATCTTTCAGAATTCATTCTAATATGCTGATCAGCATTTTTCTGAAATAAAAAGCTTTTGTAACATTATACACTATACCATTCAAAAGCTTGGAGTCAGTATAATGTTTTTGTTTTTTTAGGTAATAATTAAATTTTATTATGAAATTATTATTTTATTTAGCAAGGATGCTTTAAATTGACATTTAGATTGTACAAAGACATTTATATTGTTACAAAAAAATATTTGTTATAAAATTAAATGCTGTTCTTCTGAACTTTCTATTAATCAAAGAAACCTGAAAAAATTCAGCTTTGAAATCACAGGAAAAAATTACATTTTAAAATAATCAAATAGAAAACAGTTATTTTAAGTAGTAAAATAAGTAAAAGTTTTTTGCTGTACATTGGATCAAATAAATGCAGGCTTGGTGAGCAGAAGACACATCTTTAAAAGACTTTTTAAAACTTTGACTGGTAGTGTATATATAATTATTATTTACAATTAATATTAGTTATTATTTAAAATTAATTATTATTTACAATTAATATTTTTATATTAAATTTTCTAATTAATTTTATTTATTGCATATTGTGACATTACTTTCATGACAATTAAGGAAGGTCCCTCTTGATTTCTCTAATATCTTTGTAATTGCCATTATTCCTAATTGCAATTAGGCAATTTGGAAAATTACTGTATTATTTATTAAGCTATTTTTTAATGCATTTTACATTAATTTATTCAGAATTAATATGTTATTTTATTTTATTTTATTACATTTTTGTTTATTTAAATATATACACTTACTATTTTTTCCCCTGTCCCTCTCAAATTTTCTAATAAATTTAATGTGTTTGTAATTTTCATTATTCTCAGATTCAAACACGAACATGTCCTGGACATTTTTTTGTGAAATTCATCCAAATGCATTGGCACCAAACCCAGTATGCTTCCTACATAGACTGCATATTTGTGCCTCCGAAGCATGTTAAAAAGGCTGTAATTTTACTAGGATTTGAATTGCAGCCAGATCATTTTTAGAGAAAAAACATAAAATATATGTGTGAGGGTAAAAAGTAAAAGTAAAGTAAAGATTTGTATAAACCGAAACATTCCAGGGAATGAGAGAGAGAGAGACAGTTTGGCTGATAAAGAGTGATATAATGTGTGTGTTGAGTAATTAGTCAATAATTATGAGAGAAGCAGCCATTACACCTGTGATCTCTCACTGGAATATTCCTATAATTACAGTGATAGATTTATACTGTGACCTGCTCAGTGTGAGAGCCCACAAAAGGTCATTCAGCCTGAGATTCACTACCAGCCGTTTGGTTCTGTGTTGGTTTACTGTGTCAAACACATAGCCGCAGGCTTTGAGGATATGTGTTAGTTGTGTGTGTTTCTGTCTGTGTAAAATTGTGGAAAAGTGGAAATGGTTACAACAAAGCCGCCTTTACAACAGACCATAGACTAAAAAATCATTTATTTGCAATGGAGAATATTAAATTGCTGTATATTTTTTTTTTTATTACAGTTTAATAAATAAGAAGTTAGTATTGAAGTTATATTTTAGACAATTGCCATTTAGTCCACTAAAGAAAATATTTAGCAGAATCAGCTATATTTAGAATTTATGCAAACTATAAATTTTACCTACACCAAAAACAGAAATCTCTCCTAAGAATGATTTCCTAAGCTATATGTGCGAAAGCAAAGTCTGTGAACTTGCATTTCAGGCAAAAATTATATAATATTTAAGGAAAATACAGTGCTGCCTTATAAGCAAAAATATATAGAAAATATATATGTATATAGAAAATTAACTTAATATTTTGGTATATTTTATAATTTATAGTTGAAGTCAAAGTTTACATACACCTTGCAGAATCTGCAAAATGTTAATTATTTTACAAAAATAAGAGGAATCATGAGGAGTTTATTTAGTACTGACCTGAATAAGATATTTCACAGAAAAGATGTATTAGATTATATGTAGTCCACAAGAGAAAATAATAGTTAAATTTATAAAAATGACTATATAAAAAGTTTACATACACTTGATTCTTAATACTGTGCTGTTATTTAAATGATCTAAAGATGTGTTTTTTGGATTAGTGATAGTTGTTCTTGAGTCCCTTGTTTGTCCTGAAAAATTAAACTGCCTGCTGTTCTTCAGAAAAATACTTCAGGTTCTACAAAAAAACTGCATTTTTCAGCATTTCAACCATTTCAAACAATGATTGTATGATTTTGAGGTCAATATTTTCACACTGAGGGACTGATATGCAACTATTACAGAAGGTTCAAACACTCAGATCGGGGGGTGAAAACTTGTTGAATTGGAAGATCTGGGTAAATTCAACTTATTTTGTCTTCTGGGAAACATGTAAGTATTTTCAGTAGCTTCTGAAGGGAAGTATTAAATAATAAAAAATATTATATTTAGACAAAATAAGAAAAATGTACACATCCTCATTCTGTTCAAAAGTTTACACCCGGCTCTTAATGCATCGTGTTTCTTTCTAAAGCATCAGTGAGTGTTTGAACCTTCTGTAATAGTTGCATATGAGTCCCTCAGTTGCCCTCAGTGTGAAAAGATGGATCTCAAAATCGTTCAGTCATTGTTGGAAAGGGTTCAAATACACAAAAATGCTGAAAAACCAAAGAATTTGTGGGAGCTGAAGGATTTTTCTGAAGAACACCAGGCAGTTTAAGTGTTCAGGACAAACAAGGGACTCATAAACAACTATCACTAAACAAAAACACCAGCTGTGGATCATTCAGGTAACAACACAGTATTGAGAATCAAGCGTATGTAAACTGTTGAACAGGGTCATTTTTATAAATTTAACTATTATTTTCTCTTGTGGACTATATGTAAACGTCTTTTATGTGAAATATCTTATTCAGGTCAGTACTGAATAAAAAAATAACATGCATTTTGTATCATCCCTGTTATTTGACCCTAATGGTCAAAAGTTTGGAATAATTATGATTTTTTTTTTACATTTCTTATATATGCCAAAGCTGCATTCATTTGTGAATTGAAAATACCTGTTTTAATATACTACAGAAGTACATTTTAATTCACCGTTTGGATCACTCCAACTTCTCAACCAGCTCTTAAGTCTCTGAACCGGTCTTTTTACCTATTTCTCTTTCTTTTATGCCCCATATTTTCTCTCTCCCTCCTTTTCTCTCTGTCTCTGGTGTCCATTTGCATGCATATTAACTCGTGAGCGTGTCAGAAGTGAAGTGTGGTGACACGGATCTATCAGTCGTCTCAGGAAGGTCACGAAATAGAAGACAGTGATGACTTCAGACCAGTTGTCCTGTCTAAACGTGGCGGTCAGCATCAAGCTCCAAGTGGATGCGATTGATTTTGGCATTTCATTTCTTATTTCTTAAAGTTGCGGAAACGCTATTTAAAAAAAGACAAGAGGCTTTTGTGATGAGAATTAGACAGTCTAAACACGTACGCCCTCAATAAGGGCACACGTCACACTAGCATGTTCGTATAAAGCGATGTTGACACGTACACTTAGCCACACGCAGAGAGCTTAAAGCTTATCTTCCTGCACACTCACGCACGTGTGTTCGGAGAGTGTGTCGACTCAGGCGACGGGCCTCGGGCTAAGTGACTGAGTGGGTGTGGAGAGTTCTCAAGGCTACTGACATTTACACGCAAACAGATATCAAACACGCAGAGCTGGCGTGGGTCATCTGTCAAAACACAAGTCTTAACCCCCGCTTCATCTCAGGTGCATCGCTCTCGCTCAGACACCTGGAGAGAGAGATCGCTTGGCTTTCCTACTCATCTCAGTGGCTTTTTTTACATTTTGAAAAACACTTTGAAAGGACACTTGGATGTGAAAGTTTGCATATACATGTGTTTTAGCAGTGTGTGGACACAACCAGGGTGCGATTTGCCCCCTCTGGTCTATGCATCCCTGCCTCTGCTGAATTATTATTATCCCCGGTGGGGATAAAAACATCCCGCGAACCCGGTTCTGAATCAAATGATTCGCGATATGCGCTTTAAAGTCCGGTTCTGAATCGCATGATTCGCCATACGCGCTTTGAAGTCCCTTTTTGAGTCAAATGATTCGCGATACGCGCTTTAAAGTCCGGTTCTGAATCACATGATTCGCCATACGCGCTTTGAAGTCCCTTTTTGAGTCAAATGATTCGCGATACGCGCTTTAAAGTCCGGTTCTGAATCACATGATTCGCCATACACGCGTTGAAGTAGAGACCTGCGCGGGACGGATTTTTCAGTCCCGCTCCCGCAAGATTCTGTCCCGCTCCCGCAGAAATGTATGTAATCTGGTCCCGCTCCCGCCCGCGACATTCATGTTTTGTCCCGCTCCCGCCCGCAAAAACCAGCAAAAATGCGTCTGTTATAAAAATTGACCAAGGTACACCTGCTTGAATACACACCACCTTTTAATCAGAGCATAAGTCTGTATGTCATTATAAGCAGAACATATATAGGCCTAACGATAAGAACAGCATTAGCAAGACGGCCATACCGCACATCTGAAAGACGCAACACAATCTTGTCACAAAGCACCGGCACAAGTCATTACAATGAATGTGTCGGGGGAAACAGTAAGGAGATATTTGAATGATTCATTAATAAACTAGTGTATTCTGAGAGAGTGTCGCAAAGACCCTGACTCGCAATTAGGGTGACCACCTGGCAATAGTTCTGTTGCGGGACATATTTGTGATTTTGCGGGACAATGTGGGACACATGCAAGACAGATACATTTTCCATTGTTATGCTATATAAATACTGATATACATCCGTTGTCTTATGCGCTTATTTATGTTTCTGAGCGTGCACATGTAACCGAGAGAAAACACGTCCGTTTTATGTGAAAGTGAAAGAATCCACCTGCCAGAGAATTGTGCCCTGGCATTACAATAATGCGCTCTTGACATTTGTCATTACAATAACTCCACAGAACCGCCTCAAATGAGCTATTAAAATAAGAAGAAAGTAACATCTGACAGTTGCATCTATTTTTTTTTTTTTTTTTTTTGATTTGTTAAAATTGACAAAGAATATCGTGTTTTTCCGTCTGCGCTCGACCATTTCTGTCGGTGGTGCTGGATCACATGAGGTCTGTACATCTTTTGCGTGGAAACAACGCTGCAAAAAAATTAAAATAAAAAGTTTTCTTAAAAAAGCATGCATACATGTTTTCTTAATATGATAATTTAAAAATCAGCAGACTCATGAAAATGCGGGACATTTCTTCAGATTGTGACGTGCGGGACAAGGGGTGAAAATGCTGTGCGGAACAACGCAAAGCGGGACGGGTGGTCACCCTACTCGCAATCTCCTGTTTGGATGCACCAGTGAGAAATGCATCTTTACGAATTACATAATGAAAGATTTTTTTTCTTGATTTGTTTTATTTCGTTAAGTAATAATTTAAAGCTTTATATTTATATATTTATCATGTTTGTGAGGGATGTATGCGCTGAGTTTTGATATTTTTTTGTGAAGCGCTGCTGCTATTTAAGTACTAGAGGGCAGAAAGCTCATCATGTTTGTTTTCTTTATTTTATAAAACCACTGTTTGTAGCATTTTGTTGAAATCGCGAGTGCACACAAATAAAAGTACGCCCTTAACATTTCTGAATGATGTAGCTATTACTCTTACCTTTGTAAGCAAAAATGACGAATAATTTCAAATTGTTTCTGCTGAAAAAAATGCAAATGATTGCTCTGGTGCCTCCATGTCCTGCAAAGCGGATTATTTCGCGAATAAAATAAATGCTCTAAACTTTTTTCTAAATTAACTTAATAAAAAAAAACAACGAAATATAATCACTTTGGCATTGCATACAAAATGTAACTATTTTAATAGCTGAAACAGTAACTTAATTGCTCTTCCCTTGCGCTTGCTAACCATTTTTATGTTATATTAGTTGTTCTTGCTGCTTTTGTGCAATAGATGAATAAAAATTTATTTGTTTTTAGATATTTAATGTTTAGATATTTCTATTTTGCGGGAGTCCCGCAAATTATTTTCCCGCATCCCGCACACACGAGTCTCTACCCGCCCGCACCCGCACTCGCCCATCAAGTTTTGTCCCGCGCCGCACTCTAGTGTCCTGTCCCGCGGGATTGCAGGTCTCTACTTTGAAGTCCCTTTTTGAGTCAAATGATTCGCGATACACGCTTTAAAGTCCGGTTCTGAATCAAAAGTCCCTTTTTGAGTAAAATGATTCGCGATATGCGCTTTAAAGTCCTGTTCTGAAGCAAATGATTCGCCATACGCGCTTGTCCCTTTTTGGTTCAAATAATTCGCGATATGCGCTTTAAAGTCCGGTTCTGAATCAAATGATTCGCGATACGCACTTTAAAGTCAGGCTCTGAACCAAATGATTCGCCATACGCGCGTTGAAATCCCTTTTTGAGTCAAATTATTCGTGATACGCGCTTTAAAGTCCGGTTCTGAATCAAATGATTCGCGATACGCACTTTAAAGTCCGGTTCTGAGCCAAATGATTCACCATATGCGCGTTGAAGTCCCTTTTTGAATCAAATGATTCGCGATACGCGCTTTAACGTCCGGCTCTGAACCAAATGATTCGCTATACGCGCGTTGAAGTCCCTTTTTGAGTCAAATTATTCGCGATACGCACTTTGAAGTCCGGTTCTGAATCAAATGATTCACGATACGCACTTTAAAGTCCGGCTCTGAACCAAATGATTCACCATACGCGCTTTGGTATCCCGTTCTGAATCAAATGATTCGCGATCTGATTGGAGCGCTTCGAAACAGTGAATCATTTTGCGACGCAGTGGTTGATCTTTGCTGGCTTTATATAATTTATTCCTTGTTTGAAATGAAGTCGTTACAATTAATAGGACTAACTAATGTTTTTATGAAATTGTGATCACATTTCATGACATGACACTCATTATCTGGTACTTGTCTAAAAAGATGTATATAATGTGCAATGTTAACAGATTACACTAACGTTAGTTTTCAAAAGCATCCCCCCTCTGCTTTTTTCACAAATCGCACCCTGGACACAACCACCCTACAATGATAAAAATCTGTTTTTTTTTTTTAATCCCCCAAAACCTAAAGTCTCATTAATCAAGCCGTTTTGATGTTCTGAGCGGTATGACATCATACTGTCCTGTTGACGGACTGTCCCATATTTGCATATTTCCACCCTCAGCCATTTGTATGCTGTCCGCATTTTCTCTGTGCTCGAGCAGCGGTTGTGACAACCATGTCTCATAAGCATTGCAGGTGTTTTGTTGTTGGATGTAAAAGTGAACATCATTTTCTCCCAAAATCAAAGCCACTGAGGACGCAGTGGATTAGATTTATTTGTGATGTTAACGCGCAACTGAATACACACAAACAGAAGAGAAGGGTGCAGTGAGCATTAGCTCATTTTCATTCAAAGAGACTTGCCCTGAAACAAGCCGCTGTTTTTGGCAAGGCGAAAAGGGTGTTGATTTACATGACCATTGAGCAATTTTAAAGAGGTCATCGGATGCCCATTTTCCACAAGTTGATGTCATTATTTAGGGTCTTAATGAAAAGTCTATAATATGCTTTGGTTAAAAATTCTCAATAGTAGTGTAAAAAAAAAAACACCCTTTTACTTTGCCAAAATCAGCTCTGCAAAAAAACTGATTCTATTGCATGTTCCTTTAAATGCAGATGAGCTCTGCTCACCCCGCCCCTCTCTCCTCTCTGTGGAGTGAGGAGCCATTGTTTACTTTAGCCTGTTTAGCCGCGAAACTTGCTAACTAGCGCGTAATTAGTTATTTCTGGGAGGCATGTAATTATCTTCCAACATGTCTTCCAACTTATACGCCCGGCGTAAGTTGTTTTCACAAATCCTCAAAATACGTCTCCATACAGCGTATACAACAATTGCTTCCTTATCAGCAACAGGTATCCAATTCACTTTCAGGATTACATGTAGCTCAGTTGGTAGAGTGTTGCACTACAAAGTGGTCCTAATCATACGAACACAGGTTCGATACCATAGCATGTTTTTTTTTTTTATTTTTTTTTTTGAATATGCACTATAAATCATGATTTTGCACTATTTCTGTAAGAGGTAGGTTTAGGGTGGGGTTAGGTGTGGTCATTCATATGAATTACATCTACTAAATTACGTGAGATTGGTGTAAAAACTCATACGTCATTTCATGACGTCAGATCCAACGCCACACTGTCATTATTTTTATACTTTAAAACATAAAAATGGGTCATATTCGGTGAATAAAAAAACGTAAAATTGGGTCGTATTTTCTTTGAGGACAGTCTCGTATCTTCAGTAGCTTCTGAAGGGCAGTATTAAATAATAAAATATATCATATTTAGGTAAAATAAGAAAAATGTACACATCCTCATTCTGTTCAAAAGTTTAAACCCCTGGCTGTTAATGCATTGTGTTTCTTTCTGAATCATGAGTGGGTATTTGAACCTTCTGTAATAGTTGCATATGAGTCATTCAGTTAGCCTGATTAAGCTTCCGCTCAATTGTCATTTCCCTGCAGGGTACGTCTGGGAACTATCTCGTTGGACCCGATTCCTCCGGTAGAATTCCTACCGGGCCAATCAGCGAACAGGAGGAGGGGTGTTAACGTTGACGTCAAGCGTGCTTGCTTTCACTAACAATTCGGCGCATTACATATGTCACGACCGAACGTTAGCGATTGGGTAAAATCAGATCCAATAGTTTCGAACTTCAGCAGAGTTCACGCCTGGAATCGGTTCTCAATTATGCATGTCCAGACCCTCTGTACGAAATAAGTACAAGGGTATGGTATGTTAAGACCAGGCTATCATTCAGTTGCCCTCAGTGTGAAAAGATAGATCTCAAAATCATAGTCATTGTTAGAAAGGGTTCAAATACACAAAAATGCTGAAAAACCAAAGAATTTGTGGGTTTTTTCTGATGAACAGCAGGCAGTTCAACTGTTCAAGACAAACAAGAGTCTCATAAACAACTATCACTAAAGAAAAAAACAGCTGTGGATCATTCAGGTAACAACACAGTATTAAGAATCAAGGGTATGTAAACTGCTGAACAGGGTCATTTTTATAAATTGAACCATTATATTCTCTTGTGGACTACATGTAAACATCTTTTCTGTGAAATATCTTATTCAGGCAAAGATTATTATTATTATTATTATTAATAATAATAATAATAATAATAATAATAATAATAATTAAAAAAAAACATACTCAAGTCTGCTGTAGGTGAAGCTGGATCACGGATGATTGCTTTATGTAGAACGGGAGGAGCTTTCCATTCACAAACAGTCTTCAGCGGCTCAGATGTCGGGATTATTATTATTATTTCTATCTTTTGCTGTAGTGTTTCAGTAGGAAATATTCCAAATATTCATTTTGCCCTTAATTGTTATAATCCAGTCTGTCTGGAATGACGTGAAGAAACGGAACAAACTGAGAAAGACGAAATCCAGAAGAACTGTGGCAACGTCTCCAAGATGCTTCAAGAGACCTTTCCTGCAAGCCACCTGAAAAACTATGCGCAAGTGCTCCTAGGGCAAAAACGGCTTTAATCGCAAAGGATGGTCATACCAAATGTTGATTTAATTTAGTTAAAAGAAGTTAATTGATAAAGAAATTCAATTTATGACATTATTTTTAGCAGCAACTTTTAACAGTACTAGCTTTGCAGGTAGGATTCTTGAAGCATCTTGGAGAAGTTGCCACAGTTCTCTGGATTTAGTCTGCCACAGTTTGTTCTGTTTCTTCAGGTCATTCCAGACAGACTGCATGATGATGAGATCAGATCTCTGTGTGGAGCACTGGCTGTTATCAGACTCCTTGTGCAAACCAAAATCTCACTGGATTACAATTAATAGCAAAATAAAATGAGTTAATGTCAACTGATGTTTCCTACTGACACACTACAGCAAAAGATAGAAATGACTTAAAACCATTTTTAGCTGGTGAAATAATAGTGTTCTAATAATTTTGGCCACCACTGTATTATTCAATGGAATATCCACAGCCACTTTTTGGATGTCCCATGGAGTGCTGTAGTTACGTCATCTGCCAGCAGGGGCTCGCTGTCCATCCTAACCCATCAAAACCTTGACCCTCCGGCACAAGCGCAGCTCTGCGGTTCATGCTCATACGCTAGAAAAGAAATCCACCTGCCAAATGGACCAAAGTTTGACACCAGCTAAAATGGAGAGAAAAACAATGTTTTGCAGGAAAAGTGGGGAGTTTTTGCACCGCTGTTTGGCGTTTTCTTTTGTCAGGGTGACATTTAAAGGCTTTTTAGGGGCAAACACAATTTGGCTGTCAAGCGCTTGATCTGAAATGGTGCAAGAGAAGAGACGCGGATGGAGGGAGGATGGAGGAGTGGACAAGAAGGTGCAGGGAAGAATGTTTAAGGATGAGAGGACAGGAAAGAGAAGGAGAAAGACATGTGCTTGATTGAACATTCCACTTGTGCGGACGGCAAGAGAATGGCTCGCAAATTACTTCAGCCACACTTCATCCCCTGTTCAGCCGCTTTTGTCATCCATTTCTCCCTCGCTCCTCCTCACGTTCTTGCGCTAAACGTGCTGTAATTGATTGTGTGCTGTAATAGCACTGGAGTGTTGGCAGAAATGAAGCATAAACAGCTCTCAGACACTCTTAGCTGGATCAATGGCAGACGCTCTCTCACTTTTCTCTTTAAGCCTCCGCACGGTTTCTCATTCAGGATCAAAGAGTCCTCAAAATCAGAATATTTCTCTGTTTGTTGTTTTTCATGTCTCATTTGATGCATTCCTTTTTGAAGCTGATGTCCCTGTAACATCCCTCACCAGGTCCTCTCCTCAACGGCTTGCATTAGACAAAATAAAACCAAGAACACTTTTCATGCAAAGTGTTTTAAAAACAAACAATAAAACAATAGATATACTCTTCAAACTAAAGACTTCGTATTTATGAACTTGCATGCATCATTTGTATGTTTCTTGCTTTATCTCTCATTAAATGCTTGTCGTCTGTCTGTGTTTGTCCGTAGGGTTATGAAGTCCGTAAGATCACAGCGATTGATCAAGACTTAGGTCGACCTCGTGGAATTGGATATACAATCATATCAGGTCAGTCACATTCATCATCACATTTAATTGTATAAACTTTCTAAACATTTCATTTATTCGCTTTGTAATTTTTTTTTGATATTATACAATTTATTTGTATATTTTCTTTTGAGACATTCTAAACGTATAGAAACAAATTCACAGGGTAGAATGACATGATTCTAAATCATAGTAATAATAACAATAACACTGTATATTCTAATGTATATTTTAAAATACTTTTTTTTAAATGTTGTATTTAATTTTAAATAGTTTTAGGCTGTGTTAATATATACAAATATTAATGTTAATATAAATATATGTTAATATATATAAATAAATATGTTGACGGGTAGAATGATGTAGTTTTAAATAATACTAATACCAATGTAGTTTCTATACTTTAAAATATTATTTTTTATATATTTCTGCCTTTATTTTTTCAGTGTTTTCTATTGTAAATCTTTTAAATCTTATTTATTTATTTAATATTTATTAAATGTATTCTTTTTATATCTAGAATTATATATATATATATATATATATATATATATATATATATAATAAATAAAACATATCTAAAATAAAACTTTTTGTTTATATAATGTGTATATTGCAATATATACTGTGAATTGCACAGAGAATGTAAAGCCGACCAGACTCAATGCAGCAAAAAAAAAAAAAAAAAAAAGAGACGTATATGAAAATGTGCATTTAATGGCATTTCTGATACCCACTTCAAAATCACTTATTTGGATGGCAGTATGTGAATGGAATTTAAAATATGCAGCGATCATGGTTATCACAAAATATTCCTAATATAGCAAATGCTGATGTCATTATCTGTGATTTGATTTATAGTGATTTGAGTGTTGAGCATAGTAAGATATTTCATGCTCCAGTCTGAAGGACAGTGGCCTATATGCGTCACATTAGTGCTGCTGCGGTGTAAGTCTCTTAGGATGTGGGATAATGTGTGTGTGTGACTGAAAGCCTTTGTCGTTTTAGTCCATACATGAGCTTAACACAGCGGGACAAACCTTCCCACAGTGCAACAAACACACACACACACTGTAGCTGTGTGCATGTGTGTGTACGGCCTCCCCCGTAGATCACTTTCATTGCTATCAGCATGAGACAGACGGAGCAAAGGGAGGAACAGAATGGAGGGCGAGAGACAGAGAGAGTCAGAGACAGAGAGAGAGAAAGAGTTACACCATGTGTTTCTGTGATATATTTCAGATGTACATTGAGAACCTTCAGAGGCTCAATTTTGTGTAAGTATATGTTGAATGGGTTTTGTAGGCTGTATATGTGTGTGTATATATATAGAATTGACACTTATATGACAATGAGTGTCTGAATGGCACTACTTTATATCAAACCACTCACAGAGAGATAGATTGTGTTTGAATATAGTAAAGGTTGGCAGCTTTTAATAGAATGTTTTCAGAGTAATGTTAAGAAATCGGAATGTGTTTATATTTTAAACTAATTTTAATAAACTCCAAAAAAATTTTTGTGAATGTTGAAAATGATGCTAATGTTTTCTGATTAAGTTAAAGGACAACAACAAAACATAATTTTTTTAAACAAATGTACTTACTTTTATATAATTTTAGATTTATGTATATTGCTTTAAATAATTTTTATTAATTAGTTTATTTTTATTTATTTAATAATACATAGTAGTAACTGATATGGGCTTGGTTGAGGTTTGGGATATAAAACATATTTAGAGCCTGAATATATAATGCAAATAATATTATGCTGTTATGTCATTTGTGCATAGTATTTACCCGGAAATGACCAAATAAAAATGTGTCTTTGATAGTTCAGTCTTCTGTTAGTTTTCCAAGCATATGAATGGTTATCATCTAATGGCAATGATCACAAAATAGCCTCTTAAAGTAACTGTTGAGTGAAGAGGCATGAGGACATTATTTTTGAGAATCGATACATCAGCAGTGCAGCCCTCCAAATCACACATGAAATTACATATTATTCGGTTTTTAGAGGAAAGCTGGAAAGTGGACAGATGAATATTCTGAAGAAATCTGATATCTCTGCCACTAAATTGTGGAGCATTAATGCAAAGATTTCATATGGAAAGAGGATTGTGTCAATTTCCTCTGAGCGGTTCAAGTCTAATGGTCTAATCAATAGGACAGGGATCCGTGATGTAGGTTAAACATTCCCGCTGGCTAGTGGAGCACTGCTATTTCCTGAACCTGATTCCATACTCCGTAATCATAAGAGCTATTGCACGGGCCCTGACCCTAGATCAGCGGAATATCCCTAGTTATCATTCATAATGGTAATTGCTCTATTAGAATTCATATTGCATGCTTTCTCAAAGCCGTTGTGTGTGAATCTAAAGGGGACAATCAAAGAAGCAGAGGGGAAGAAGGGTGGAAGTAGAGGAAAAGACGTCGCTCTCTTCAGGAGACTCAGGTTGAGTTCAAGATCATAAGAAATGGTTGAATGAGCGCAGTGTAATTTCTGTGTTAACATTAGGGTTGCACGTCATTCAGAATTGAATTACAAATGTCTTTTAAATTCCAGCACAATTCTTGAACTTAAATTCAAATAAATAGATGTATAGATGGGTGGATATCACAGAAGTGAGTACACTCCTCACATTTTTGTAAATATTTTATTATATCTTTTCATGTGACAACACTGAAGAAATTACACTTTGCTAGAATGTAAAGTAGTGAGTGTACAGCTTGTATAACAGTGTAAATTTGCTGCCCCCTCAGCAAACCGCTGGCCACAAATGTGAGTACATCCATAAGTGAAAATGTCCAAATTGTGCCCAATTAGCCATTTTCTCTCCCCGGTGTCATGTGACTCGTTAGTGTTACAGGGTCTCAGGTGTGAATGGGGAGCAGGTGTGTTAAATTTGCTGTTATCGCTCTCACTCTCTCATACTGGTCACTGGAAGTTCAACATGGCACCTCATGGCAAAGAACTCTCTGAGGATCTGAAAAAAAGAATGGTTTCTCTACATAAAGATGTTGTAGGCTATAAGAAGATTGCTGAAACCCTGAGACTGAGCTGCAGCATGGTGGCCAAGACCATACGGTGGTTTAACAGGACAGGTTCCCCTCAGAACAGGCCTCGTCATGGTCCACCAAAGAAGTTGAGTGCACATGCTCCACGTCAATTCCAGAGGTTGTGTTTGGGAAATAGACGTATGAGTGCTGCAGAGGTTGAAGGGGTGGGGGGTCAGCCTGTCAGTGCTCAGACTATACGCCGCACAATGCATCAAACTGGTCTGCATGGCTGTCGTCCCAGAAGGAAGCCTCTTCTAAAGATGATGCACAAGAAAGCCCGCAAACAGTTTGCTGAAGACAAGTAGACTAAGAACATGGATTACTGGAACCATTTTTTTAACATTTACCAGCTCCATGATGTCATCATGGAGGAGTGGAAGAGGACTCCAGTGGCAACCTGTGAAGCTCTGGTGAACTCCATGCCCAAGAGGGTTAAGGTGGTGCTGGAAAATAATGGTGGCCACACAAAATATTGACATTTTGGACCCAGTTTGGACATTTTCACTTAGGGGTGTACTCACTTTTGTGGCCAGCGGTTTAGATAATAATGGCTGTGTGTTGAGTTATTTTGAGGGGACAGCAAATTTACACTGTTATACAAGCTGTACTGCTTTACATTGTAGCAAAGTGTCATTTCTTCAGTGTTGTCACATGAAAAGATATAATAAAATATTTACAAAAATGTGAGGGGTGTACTCACTTCTGTGAGATACTGTAGATGGATGGATAGATAGATGGATGGAGGAATATATAGATGGATGGAGGATGGACAGTGTAGATAGACAAATAGATGGATAGACAGATGGATAGATGGAGGACAGACAGACAGACAAATAAATAGAAAGATAGATGGACGAATGAATGAATGGATGGATAGATAGATAGAATGATTGATAGAATAATGGATGGATGGGTGGATGTTAGATAAATAAATAGATAAATAGACAGAAGGATGGATGGATGGATGGATGTAGGACAGACAGATAGATAGACAGAGCAATAGAATGATAAATAGATAAGAGATAGATGATGGATGAGGACAGATAGATGGATGAATGATTGACTGATTGATAGAGAATTGACAGATGGACAGATAGGCGGATGGATGGAAGACGTACAGACAAAATAGACAGACAGAATGATGGATGGATGGATGGATGAAGGGCAGATAGATAGACAGACAGACAGATAGATCTCATTAGATTAAATTGATCAGCATATAATGAATGAACATCTCAAGGAGTAATGACATGTGACATGAACTGAAGTAAGTGTGGAGCAGAGACGGATTGTGTATTGTGTATTTGTTGTTGTGTTTGTGTGTCTGTGGCTTTAGGCTTCTCTCTGAGCATTAATGTTGGCTTTTTACACCTATGTGCGCATTTGTGTATGTGTGTTATATGTCATTGTAGCTGTCCTTTGAGGCTGTGTGTGTTTCTGAGGGGACTCGTCCCATTAGTTGAGTAATTAAGATAAATGAGTTTTTAATTGCAGGGTGATGTGTGTTAATGATCTAGAGACTAGAGATCACGCACTCCTGTAGTCTCTCTCTCTCTCTCTCCCTCTCTCACTCATTTTTCCCCCAGAGGTGTGATGACAGTGCTGTTGATGTTATTATTTACTGCCAAATTACTGCACTCTTCCTCAGGCCTCAAACTTTCTCTCTAATCCTGCAACTTGACCTAGAATATGATTATATGTTCTTCTAAATTCAAAACAGTACCTGAATATTAAAATAAAGAACAGGTAAACTAGTCAAGCACCACGTTTATATTTCTTCGTTTAGCAGATGGTATTATTCAGCTGCATCCATGATGCAAAGTCACTGTGATAAAATGTTAAAACAGCACAGACAGCAATATGATAAATGTTCAGCATTGTTTTCTAAAGTAAAATATGACTGGTTCTTGGCTGTTGCTATAGGCTCAGATAAACTGTTGACATTTTTGATAGAACTTTCTTGACAGAATTTTTTCCTTAAGAAATTGGAAGAACGCTTGACTGTTGCTATGGCAAGTTATTCTAAATGGTTTTAGGAACACTAGTAGGTGGTTGTTGCCATGGCTAGGTAAGTGATAGGGTGTGGCTATGTAGTAGCTTTTTTTTTTTTAGTTATTTTGAGTGGTTTTAAAACACTAGTTACTAAGGTGTTTGTGGGTGGTTGCCAGGGTGTCACTACACAGTTGCTAAGTTATTCTGAGTGGTTTTAAAACATTTCTAGTTACTAGGGTGTTTGTGGCCGGTTGCCAGGGTGCTGCTATGCAGTTGGTAAGTTATTCTGGGTGGTTTTAAAACATTTGTATTTATTATGGTGTTTGTGGGTCATTGCCAGGGTGTTGCTATGCAGTTGCCAAGTTATTTGGAATGGTTTTAAAACATTTCTAGTTACTAAGGTGTTTATGGGTGGTTGCCAGGGTGTTTTGCAGTTGCAATGTTATTCTGAATGGTTTAAAACATTTCTAGTTACTGGGGCTTTTGTGGGTGGTTGCCAATGTGTTGCTATGCTAAGTTATTCTGGGTGGTTTTAAAACATTTAGAGTTACAAAGGTATGTGTGGGTCATTGCCAGAATGTTGATATGCAGTAGCTTAGTTATTCCAGGTGGTTTTTTAAAGCATTTCTATCTACTAGGGTTTTTGTGAATGACTGCCAGGGTGTTTCTGTGCACTTACCAAGTTATTCTGAGTAGTTTTGAAAACATTTCTAGTTACTAGGGTGTTTGTGGGTGGTTGTCAGGGTGTTGTTTTGCAGTTGCTAAGTTATTCTGAATGGTTTTAAAAATTTTTTAGTTACTAGGGTGTTGCTTTGCAGTGGCTAAGTTACTTTGGGTGGTTTTAAAACATGACTAGTTACTAGGGTGTTTGTGGGTGGTTGCCAGTGTGTTGCCATGCAGTTACTAGGTTACTTTGGGTGATTTAAAAAAAATAACATTTCTACTGTTTGTGGATTGTTGCCAGGGTGTTGCTATGCTGTTGCCAAGTTATTTTGAGTGGTTTTAAGAACGTTAATATGTGGTTTTTAAAATATTTCTAGTTACTAGGGTTTATTCTGAGTAATTTTGAAACATTTCTAGTTACTAAGGTGTGGGTCATTGCTAAGGTGTTGCTATACAGTTGCTAAGTTATTTTGAGTGGTTGTAAAACCCTTCTAGTTACTAGGGTGTTTGTGGGTGATTGCCAGGGTGTTGCTATGCAGTTGCCAAGTTAATCTGAGTTGTTTTTAAATACATGTCTAGTCACTAGTCTGGTTTGGGTGGTTGCCAGGGTGTTGCTCTGCAGTTGCTAAGTTATTCAGAGTTGTTTTTAAAAACATTTCTAGTTACTAGTGTGTTTGTGGGTGGGTTGCCAAAGTGCTGCTATGCCATCAAGTTACTCTGAGTTGTTTTTAAAAACATGTCTGGTTAGTAGTGTGTTTGTGGGTGGAGGCTATGCAGTAACTAAGTTATTCTGAGTAGTTTTGAAACATTTCTAGTTACTAAGGTGTTTGTGGGTGATTGCCAGGGTGTTGCTATGCAGTTGCCAAGTTAATCTGAGTTGTTTTTAAATACATGTCTAGTCACTAGTCTGGTTTGGGTGGTTGCCAGGGTGTTGCTATGCAGTTGCTAAGTTACTTGGAATGGTTTTATAATATTTCTATTTACTAGGGTGTTTGTGGGTCATTGCCAGGGTGTTTTACAAACATTAACATTTCTACTTTCAAGGCTGTTTGTGGATTGTTGCCAGGGTGTTGCTATGCTGTTGCCAAGTTATTTTGAATGGTTTTAAGAACGTTGATATGTGGTTGGTTGCCAAGGTGTTGTTATGGAGTTACTAAATGTTGTTAGAGTTGTTTTAAAAAAAAAATAAATAAATAAAAAATTTTACTAGTGTGTTTGTGACTGTTGCTAAGGTGTTGCTATGCACTTGTCAAGTTATTTGGAGTAGTTTTAAGAACGTTAATAGGTGGTTGCCAAGGTGTTGCTATGGAGTTGCCAAATTAATCTGAGTTGTTTTAAAAACACTTCTAATTACTAGTGTGTTTGTGAGTGTTGCTAAGGTGTTACTATGCACTTGCCAAGTTATTCTGAGTGGTTTTAAGAATGTTGATAGGTGGTTGTCAAGGGTTTCCTATGCTGAATGGATTTATGGTTGCTACAGTAATATAGGATTGCATGTGTGTGTGATTAAATGAGAACAGATTTCAGAGCCGGAGCTCTCAGTTTTATAAATCAGTAGAATTGATGCTGAAGTTTCAAGTGTGTGTGTTTGAACTCCAGCACAACTCCAGGACAAGTTGGTACAACTGTGACTACTGAAGCGAGATGGTGTGTGTGTGTGTGAGACAGAGGGACTTGTGAAGGTCTTCAGCGTGCTCTCATGCCTGTAGAATCCATTATAAAGTGCCCTGGGAGAACGCTGTCCTGAGCTTTAGCCCAGCAGGGTTCATGAACCACAGCGCTCACAGATATGGCTAACAGCCCCTGCAGCTACGGTGGCTTTAAAGGGCCAAAGTTAAAGCCTCATTAAATCACCCCGCTTTTTCAGAAGCAGATGTGAGCTGCTTTGGATTCAGAGCTCCCAAAAGGTACAGATCTACATAGCCCCGCTTTTTCTGTGACACTCAAGCTAAATGTTACCATGGAAACCTCATGGAAAGTTGTCTGCCTTTATGGAGACCAGTTCTCATTGATTTACACTTTTCTTATGCAGGGAACTGGACTCTCACCAACGCTGAGATTCCACCTGGAGAGATTCTGTTGATGTGTGCAGATGCCCGTTTAGGAGCATATCATAAACTTCAATAAACACACACACACTGAACTACTGTGCCATACTCAGTGGACACTGGACAGCTTGCAGGGCCATCTTGTCATTTTCACCAAGTTATTTGATTAAGTAAGGTGTAATTGGGCCATTGAATTATTAGAATATAATGCACACCTGAGGTGGAGAGAGAGAGAGAGACATTAAAAGGATAGTTGAAATGAAAATGAAAATTTGGTCATTATTTACTCACCCTCATGTCATTCCAAACCTGTAAGACCTTCGTTCATCTTTAAAACAAACACAAATTAAGATATTTTTTATGACATCTGAGAGCTTTCTGATGCTGCATAGACAGCAACATGACTGTTGTGATTGGCCGAAAAATCAACCTGTTTCAGAAAGGCGGGGCAGAGAGGACCAAAAATAATGTACATGTATGTCCAAAACAATGTGCTTTAAAATGGTCCATCTGACATCAGTGGTTCAACTGTAAATTTATGAAGCTGTGAGAATACTTTTTGTGCACAAAGAAAACAAACCAAAGTTATGATGAGTGTTTTATGTACAGCATGCATTGTCTTCTGCTTGTAAGCATGGTGCAGCGCATCCATGCACACATCAGCTCCTGTGCATAAAAAAATAATATTGTAAAATATTATTACAATTTAAAATATCTGTTTTCAAATGTAATACATTTTCAAATGTAATTTATTCCTACAATTGAAAGCTGAATTTTTAGCAGCCATTACACCAGTCAATATTTTCATTAAATAAGTTTTTTTTTTTGCTTTTTTTTTCCAAACCTAATAATCACATAATGGACTGTTATTTAAGTTGCATTTATAGGACAAATTATTGAGGTGTCATGCAACAATCAACTGTGCTTCTATGTTGTTTAGACAAGCAATTTTTAGGGATAAATTTGAGCTACAATAATAATAATCTGACATTGTTATACAGTACTGAGTCCGAGACTCTTTCAAATTGTAGAAATTTCTAATTTCTAATTTTTGCACCTCATGGTGCATCAATTTCGTCTATCCAAAAAAAAAAAAAAAAACATTTTGATGAATACAAAAAAAAAAAAAAAAAACACATACCAAAAGTTTAAATCCAGTTATTTCCATCAGTTTACATTTCATTGAAAACATTCATTTTGCCATTAATTGTAATGATGCAAGATTTTTGTATGCACAAGATCACAAGTCTGACAATCGGATCTCACCATCATCCAATCCGTCTGACACCCTTAAAAAAAAAACAAGACAGGCTAAATCCACCAGAACTGTGACAACATCTCCAAGACACGTGAAGAAACCTATATGCAAAGCTACAGTACTGTGAAAAGTTTTAGGCACTTAAAAGCACTGTAAAAAGTTTGTAAAGTGTGGATGCTTTCAAAAATAATGCCATAAATAGATTTTGTCAATGAACTTCTATTAACTAAATTAAATCAACATTTGCTGTGAGCACCCTTTGCATTTAAAACACATTTTGTCTTGGGTACACTTGTGCATTCAGATAGTTGTTCAGATAGCTTAGCAGGAAGGTTTCTTCAATAGTGTCTTGGAGATGTTGCCACAGTTCTTCTTGATTTAGTCTGTCTGAGTTTGTTTTGTTTCTTCATGTCATTCCAGACAGACTGGATGATGATGAGATCAGTTCTCTGTGTGGAGCTCTGGCTGTTGTCAGATTCCTTGTGGAAACAAACATCTCAGTGGATTATTACGATTAATAGCAAAATAATTGTTTGGAAATGTAAACTGATATTTCCTACTGACACACTAAAGATTGAAATGACTGACTCAAAACCATTTTGTGCTGGTGAAAGTACTAATGGTAAGATGTGCAGGGCTACATACAATGCCCATGTATGATATATCTATAAAATTAAAGATGTTTATCACTGGAACAATAACACTCTCTTCTGCTTTCCAATTATACACTCGTTCCTGTGATAATCTCTGTCTCTCTCTCTCCCACACACACACTGAAAGCTTTCTACAATACACTCACTCACTGTCTGTAAAGAGTACTTAAAAAGCCATTACCTGTTCATGCACAAGTCTGCTCGCAACAGTGTGACCTGTGAAATCCACCTGCAAACTTGTGATAGGTGATGAAGACATAGATCAGCTTACGTTCTTTTATTTTGCCATCTAAGGCTGATCTTTAATAGGATCTTATCATGTCAGTTTCCTTTCAGATGAACAGCTTAATGTTGTCAACTGAAGTTCGTAGTACTTACACAACGCAGTGAGATTTTCACAACAGAATTGAGATCCACAAGCATTAGTTCAGTGCCTACAAAGCTGCACTTTCTAAGTGTTAAAATCCAGCAAATCAGTTCAAATGCTTAACATAGGCAAATTTTAACCCACAAAAACATTTTTTGGCCTTTAAATATGTGACCCTGAACCACAAAACCAGTGTTAAGTAGCACAGGTATATTTGTAGCAATAGCCAAAAGTTCATTGTATGGGTTAAAATTATTGATTTTTCCTTTATGCCAAAAACCATTAGGATATTAAGTAAAGATCATGTTCAATAAAGACATTTGGTAAATTTACTTAAACTTAAATTTTACAATTAATTAATTAATTTTTGATTAGTAATATGCATTGCTAAGAAGTTAATGTAGACAACTTTATTCATATGTTTTTTCATATATTTTATGATGTATAAATCTCATTTTCAGAAAATTGTCCCATATTGATATTTTTGTGGTCCAGGTTCACATATGGCATTTTTGGCTTTTTTTAAAACATGTTTTGTGTTCTTTATTAAGAAATTAAGTTGACATGCATTGATAGAATGTTCAACGTTCTGACAGAGATGATGTCATTAGGAACATTTGCATACTGAATTCTGATTTGCATTCTTTCCTACGTTTTTTGAATATTGTGTTTTGATTGGTCTTTGCTTGTTTGTGTGTTTTTAACCATTTGGATTTTACAATGTTCAGACGTTGTAGGGCCATATAATTTCCACAATGTGGAAAACGCAGACGGAATAGCGGAATCCAGTCATAAAAATAGAATTTACTGTATAACACAAAATTCCATGGAATCTGACAAATTGTGGATGAATAAATTAAAAAAGTCAGTACACTTAATTCAGAATGCAATATGCACTAGTGTCTGTGAATATTAATCCACAAAATCCAATTTAAATGTAAATTCTACATGTTCTGTGTGTGTCTGAGAGTCTTTATGAGCGTTTTACCATTTCTTGTGAGAAAAACCAAAACTACCGTCACATTATTTACAAACAGAAACACAGCATCCTGTCAAAATAAAAGTTTGGTTTAACTTGAAGAAACTGTGACAGAAATATATTACTTAATGTAATGTTAGTACTATTAAAATTATTATTAAAATATTATTTTTAAGGAATACTTATCAGAAAAAATATTTAACAGAATTTATTTACCAAAAAAAAAAAAAAAAAAAATACACAACACAATATTTCTGGAAAAAAAAGAGAAACTATTGCATTTTTTTTTTTAATTAAATTATTACAGGTTAGGTGTTTTGTTAACATGCACTGATAGAATGTCCAACATTGTGACAGAGATGATGTCATTAGGAACATTTGCATACTGTATTCTGATTGATATTCTCTCGTACGTTGTTTTTATTATTTTATTATTTCGTTTTGATTGGTCTTTGCTTTCTTGCATCTTTTTACATTTACATTTAGACATTTAGCAGAAGCTTTTATCCAAAGTGACTTACAAAGGAGGACAATGGAAGCAATCAAAATCAACAAAAAAGCAATAACATGCAAATGCTATGACAAGTCTCATTGAGCCTAACGCAGTACACATAGCAAGGGATTTTTAAAGTATATAATAAATAAAAGAAAATGGAATAAAAAAGAAAAAAACAAGCTAGTGTTAGAGGCCTTCTTTTTTTCTTTTTTTGTTAATTGTATAGAGAGAAGCTAGTGTTAGTAGTGTTAGTGTTTTTTATTTTATTTTATGTAATTTTATTTTATTTTAAGAAAAACAAGCAGTAAGTAAATGAACAGAGAATAAGTCTAAAAGTGCTCTTTTTTTAAAGAATAGAATTAACCAAAACTATCGTCATATTTACAACGGTCTTCAGCGCATCCTGTCAAAATTAAAGTTTGGTTTAACTTGAAGAAACTGTGACAGAAATATATTACTTAATGGAATGTTAGTACTATTACTACTTCTACTACTGATAAAACTAATATTATTTTTTAGGAATATTTACAATAATTTTTTTTTACAGAATTTATTTACCAGAAAATTATAAATGCACATTTGTTTACATGTTTTTATTAAATTATTACAGTTTTATGAAACCATTAAAATGGAATCCAGAAAATTAATGGAAATAGCAGAATTAGTTGAAAAGCAAAGATAAAATAGGGCCTTACTTTTTTTTTTGTGTTAAACTTTTAATAAATTGCTGTTAAACACTGTTTTGTGATTTAAATTAATTGAAACATGCTTTTTGATTATTTAAACGTAATTTAACTATTAAGTCTAGAAAAGATGTACAAAATTAAAATGGATTTCATAGGGCCCTAACATCTATTGATTCTCCTGCACACTAACTAAAGTCAAGACTGCAAAGCAGGTCATGCATATCTACTTTACTTTGAAATCACAATCATTTGTGGAACACATATTTCCAGCCTTTTATATTACAAAAACGTTGCCTAGTCCTTATATCCTCACACTAAAGCGCACACACGACCGAACCGAAAAGTTCAATAAGCTCAATCATCTGTGGATCTTGTTTAAAGAATGCGCTTGACACTTTGAGCAGAGAGATCAAAGTTTCCAATCTATCTCTCTGGGTTTGATTATTCCCCTTGAGGCCTGAGCTCTCCGATCGATAGTCAACCCTGTGACCTGGGTTACAATAAGCTCTAGTTGATAATGAAATATCTGTGTGTATATGTGTGTGTGAGAGAGGGCTCTTTAATTTCAGATGAGGATGGTGGTGTGTATATTGAATGAGTGTGTGTGTGTATGAGATGGCTGACAGGTTGTCAGTTGGGTCACTCCTCTGGCCTGAAGTACAGACAACGAACACCTTTTATTCTTTATTCATTTACTACCACGATGTCCTGACAGCTGGACCCTTTGCCCTTTAAAGCCTGTTCTTATTTGAGAACGAACCTTTTTTTTAAATATTGAAACCAAATTATTCCCTTTGTTTTGTTCAACTGACGGTTCTGAAAAATCTGCACTGATGTGGACTGAATGTTGTAAAATATGCATTAAATATGCAATATATGCATCAGAGTCACCTTAAACTTGACTGATATCATGATCAGCATCTTATTTTCTGTCCGCTGACCACAAGAATGAACGATCACCTTTCAAGCAGCTGTAAATGTATCTTTTGTGGTGTGTATATATATCCTGCTTCTGTGTGTTTGCTTCAGTGCAAAGATGCCTTTTGACTTTTTTTTTTTTCCACCGATGAAATGCCTCAAGCGTGCTAAATCCTAGGTTTGGGATTAGGCAAGATAATGAGAACTGAAAGGTTGTTAGATGCAATAATTGTGGAATATGAACCACATTTTCAAGAACTGTTTATTTCCCGTTTGTTGTTTCTGTTCTGTTGAACTCTGAAATAATCCTATCATTTTTACAATAGGTTGTTTTTGAATCGTGAATGCCATTTCCAAATATCATCCATTTGTTCATCCTCAAAATTACTAAAATAACTTTTGATGGAATCATTAAAGAACAAGAATTGCTCAGTGGAATCAGAATCGTTAAATTGCCATCCTATTACTATTCTTTGTGACTCTAAAAAGATTCATTGGCTATCAACATGACATTCAATATTTTCAAAACATTTATGGTTCCCTCATGGTTCAGATGGATGAAATCAATAAAATAGGTTAGAGTTAAAAACTAAAATAGACTAAAATGGTTAAATGGGCCTCAACTGTCACTCTTGTCCATTTGATTTCGCCGTCAGACTAGAAATCTGAGTGTGTTTGTCACTAATCTGGATTCTGCATTTGTTATGTGAGCATATTGATCGAATTATGTCATATAATCCATAAAACAGCTTTTCATGTCAGATGGCGGTTTCTTGCCACCTATATAAAGTGGGGAAAGATTTCTATTATTCAGTTTGCTTTAAATGCTGTGTGCAGAGTAGATGAATGGTTGATGGTGTGGTAAATCTATCTGACCTTTGTTTAGGACTGTTTGTTCATTATGGAAGGTTAAGATTTCGTTATCATTTAAATTTAAATATATTACCCTGACTATTCCTCACACGTACAACTTCACATTTCGGTCTTATTTTATATAATTGTCTTTTAAGAGGTAAGACTTTTTTACTCTGTTTCAAAGCATAAATCTAGTAGGAGTGTTTGGAGTATTGTACATCTCTATAAATATAAATATTTGTATTTTAATTAAAATGACAATGTTAAGACATTTTATTATATTTATTTATGTTTTGTTTAGTTTTGACTATAGTTGATAAGCCTTAATAATTGAGCTTTTGAGAAATATACATATTTAATATTTTGTTTTGTTTTATTAATAGCTGATAAGCCTTGTAATTATTGTTGAGCTTTTGAAAAAAATGTTTTTATTTTATTGGTAGCTGATCAGCCTTGTAGTTAATGTTGACCTTTTTAAAAATATAATTTAATTTAATTTAATTTAATTTTATTTTATTTTATTTTTTGGTAGCTGATAAGCCTTGTAGTTAATGTTGACCTTTTTAAAAATATAATTTAATTTTATTTTATTTTATTTTATTTTATTTTATTTTATTTTATTTTATTTTTATTTTTTGGTAGCTGATAAGCCTTGAAGTTAATGTTGACGTTTTTAAAATTTTTATTTTATTTTTTTTGGTTGCTGATAAGCCTTATTATTATGCAGAGCCTTATTGTTTGTTTTATTTTATTTATTTTGTTTTATAGCTGTTAGCTTTGTGGTTATTGTTGATCTTTTGGAAAAAATATATACATATAATATAATTCTCCAGAATACACAGCTTTTTAATTTTGACTATATTATATTTCATTTTGTTTTATTGATAGCTGATAAGCCTTGTAGTTAATGTTGAACTTTTGAAAGAAATATTGCTTTTTTTATTGTATTTTTTTTTATTGGTAGCTGATAAGCCTTGTAGTTAATGTTGACCTTTAAAAAAAAATAATAATAATTTAGTTATATAACATTTTTTTGTGATAAGTGTTGTAGTTATTGTTGAGCATCTTATTTTATTTTATTTTATTTTATTTTATTTTATTTTATTTATTTCTGATAGGCCTTGTAGCATTGTTGAGAGTATTCTGCTTTGTGAATACAGATTTTCTGTATCTAAATTTTAATTCAGGTGATTTGACTGTTTTATCTCTTTATTTGTAGCTTGATGGGTACAGCACAAAAAATAATATATATGCTCTTAATTTAATTCTTTATTCATTCAGCAAGTAAACAACTAAACTTTGTTTTGGACACTCATGCCCTATATTTCCACTCCATGTTCCTCTGGGTCCATGCTTTCTGTGAAACACCATTAAATTTGCTTAAAGCCTATGAAAGCTGGCCATGTCCTTTTCAAGGGGTTTGATTAAATCAGTAATAGAATAGGTAATAGAAGTCATTCAGGTCAACTATAGACTTGAATAAATCCTCTGTGCTGTCAAATGGCCGTTTGTCTGTCTCTACAGAGTCCTCTTATCATTCTTTTGAAGTAGATGTCTGCTGAAAGTGAAAGTATTACCTTGATATTCATGGTATTGTAATGCAGACTATTGTTAACATCTATTTGTCAATTCAGAAGAAAACATGTAGATTAAACAACGTTGGCAAGGTCTCTAGCTGCTATATTGCAAGAAAAGAACGCCTGCGATGGACTATCAAATGCACATCAATGCATGTGTGTGCTCACCTGAATGAAAGCATTATTATAATGAGGGTATAAATATCAGGTCTTTTTGTGCAAGTTCCCATGCGAGTGTGTCTGTGTATATGCATTTACGTGTGGCTCGAATTTGTCTGGATGTCGCTCGAGACTCTGTGATGTCTTTCCTAATGCTCTGAAATTATTCTCATTACATAGACGCTCTAATAACGCAGTGCATTAGCCTGGAGGAATCACAATCTTTTAATCACCAAACCCCAGAACATATCCCAAACCCTCGAACCACGTCCCCACAACATTAGCGCTTTCCTGTTGCCATTGTGCGAGCGTTTGCGAAAGCAGTGCACGTAGGTTCACGGTGATTAAACATTGACAGAGAGAGAGAGAGAGAGAGAGAGAGAGAGAGAGAGAGAGAGAGAGAGTGTGTGTGTGTGTGTGTGGGGGGTGAGCGTGAGAATCGTTTGTCTCATCACACACTCGATCACACACATCAGATTATGCACTCGTCTTTCTCTTATAATAGCTACACATGTTTGAGTCCCTCTCTCTTTTCATCTGGGTGTGTTTTTCTGAGAACGAGGCGGGCAGAATTTCAATAAGTGTTGACTGGTGGTCCAGAGAGACTGCTGTCTCATCCACACATGCACAAACACATTGTGAATATTTTATAACATTTTAATTTCACTGCTTTTAACAGCATGTGCTGGGTTTTCACTTGTAGGTTTTGCATAGGGAGGATTTTGCAAAGAATCATTCACTTAGACAAGAATAGACTCTTACCAACATAAAAAAGGCCTCAGATTTTTACTTGCCCTGCTAAAGTTTTTTCTGGCCCCATCACAGAAATGCATGTACTGTATACAGTCATGGCCAAACAAAAATATCAACGCTCTTGCAATTCTGTCAGAAAATGCAACCCTTCTCTCAGAAAATTGTTGCAGTTGCAAATGTTTTGGTACTCATGTTTATTTGTTTTGTTTGCATTGCATATATATATATATATATATATATATATATATATATATATATATATATATAATATACCGTTCAAAAGTTTGGTATCAGTTAGATTTGTAATGTTTTTTAAAGAAATCTTTTCTGGGCTGCATTTATTTGATCAAAAAAATAAAAAATATACAACTGTCAAATTGTGAAATGATATTGGATCATTATCACAGTCTTCCATGTCACATGATCCCTCAGAAATCATTCTAATATGATTATTTATTATCAATGTTGGAAACAGTTGTGATGCTTTTTATTTTTGGAACTTGTGATACTTTTTTCAAGACATTATACACTACTGTTCAAAACTTTAAGCTCTGTTTTATTATTCTTTTTTTTTTTTAGAAAAATTAATACTTTTATTTAGCAATGATGTGGTAAATTGATACAAAGTGATAGTAAAGAAAAAATCTATTTTGAATAAATTGTTCTTTTTAATGTTTTATTCATCAAAAAATTCTTGAAAAAAGTATCACAGGTTCCAAAAAAAAAACTCTTTCCAAAATTGAAAATAAATCAGCATATTGGAATGATTTCTGAAAGATCATGTGACACTGAAGACTGGAGTAATGATGGTAAAAAATTTAACTTTGCATCACAGGAATAAATTATATTTTAAAGTACATTAAAATGGAAAACTGCTTTTTTAATTACAATAATATTTCACAATGCTACATTTTCCTCAGAAATCATTCTAATATGATTATTTATTATCAATGTTGGAAACAGTTGTGATGCTTTTTATTTTTGGAACTTGTGATATTTTTTTCAGGACATTATACACTACTGTTCAAAAATGTCAGTTTTAAATCAGTAAAAAATTTAACTTTGCATCACAGGAATAAATTATATTTTAAAGTACAATAAAATGGAAAACCACTTTTTTAATTACAGTAATATTTCACAATACTACATTTTCTTTCTGTATTTTTGATCAAATAAATGTAGCCTAGATGAGCTTAAGAGACTTCTTTAAAAAACATTAAAAATCTTACTGATCCCAAACTTCTGAACGGCAGTGTAGCTTGACATTTTATTTATTTTATGTATTTACATTTTTTAAATGAGTAAATATCAAGTTTTATTTTTTTGCTATTGTATTTTTTATATTTGCTAAAAATATATTTTTCATTAAATTCTTAAAAAAAAGTTTAACTATTTTTGCTAGACAATGATGGCAAGTGATTTGTCTGCATTTTTCAACATTTATTGATATTTTCAAATCGCAAGTCATTTTTGTAAATACGACACAACCTCAAAAGCCTTCGTCATGAATAAAAAAAATCAAATGTGTGTGTATACATATACAGTGTGTTTGCATGTGTGTTAGTTGTG
The DNA here is from genome assembly GCA_033026305.1 of Cirrhinus molitorella. Lineage (NCBI taxonomy): Eukaryota > Metazoa > Chordata > Actinopteri > Cypriniformes > Cyprinidae > Cirrhinus > Cirrhinus molitorella. The sequence goes on from CM065126.1 coordinate 37,433,864, forward strand.
GTTGCTTTAGCTTCTCATTTTCCAGCTCACTACTAGCGGTAATGTGAAAACCCCAGCAAAACACACACACACACACACACACACACACACACAATCCACTGAATGAAAAAGTTAATTCAAGCATCTTGAAATAGTGATGACTGCAATACTTGAAGTACTTCAGCCCCAGTAGTTTCACTCGACACATTCTTCTATACATAAACATTTGTTTCTATGTGATTCAGTTTGTGAATGTTTGTTGTGCCTGCCAAAGAGGAAATTGTATTTATTTTTAGAAATTGTTACTTTAATTTAACAAGGATGCAATAAATTTATCAGAAGTGAAAGTAAAGACATTTATAATGTTAAAATCCTGAAATATATAGAATCATGATTATATTTCAACACTGATAAAAATAAAAAATGTTTCTTTAGCAGCCAATCAGCATATTAGAATGATTTCTGAAGGATCACTTGACACTAAAGACTGGAGTAATGATGCTGAAAATTCAACTTTGCATCTCAGAAATAAATTACATTTTAAAAATATATTCAAATAGTAAACAGTTATTTTAAATTGTAATAATATTTCATAATATTACTGTATTTTTGATTAAATAAATGCAGACTGGGTGCGCATTAGAAACATTTTTCTTTCTCTTTCATCGTAATAATGCTGTGATGTGTCATATCAAATCAAGTCAAGTCAGCTTTATTTACATAGCGCTTTTTACAATACAGATTGTGCCAAAGCAACTTTACATTATCAAATAGGAAGGTAATGTGTCAATAATGCAAAAGGAAACAGTAAACAATTTTCAGTTAAAGGGAATTAGTTTAATTAGTTCAATTAGTAAACAATATCGCTGGAAATATCAGTTGTTTGGCAAATTAGTTTCCAAACACATTTATTAAACTTGCCGTCAGACACTCTGTTGTTAAGTTTTATGCCTTAATATGTGTGTTTCCTCTTAGTATTAAACTGTTTGTGTATGTTCTGACAAGGTAATGTATCTAAGGTTTAGAAAAAAGGCTGCGTGAATTGTGTGTTTGGGTGTATTGTCGAGCCTCGTCCTACACAGGTGTGGGTGACAGGTGAGGGCGCAGTGGTCCGTATAGCCGACGGCTGTCACAGTATATTGGCAGTTTGGTCAAGCCACTGAAGCACACAAAGCAATTTAGAGCCCTCATGGCTGCTTTGAACCCTCATGGATGACCAGTCGCAGAGCAGCTGTCACTCACCACTCTCTGTCCCACTGATTGGACGGCGAACACTAAAGGGGCGGGACACAATGAGAACGACCTCTGTTCCACCTGCTATAAATATGCAGCGTTAGTTTAGTGGCTTTTTGTGCCTGACTTTGTTCCAAACTTGAATAGACCTTAGTCTGGGTAGCGCTGTATGTAATTTTTGACAGGAATGAAAACAAGGGATAGAAGTGCAGTGCTTCAGTGAATTGTACTGTTGTTGTTGTTTTTTTTGTTTTTTTTTTAAAAAAACAAATTTCCGTACACTGTAAAAAAAATAAATAAATAAATAAATTGTTGAGTTACCTTAAAATAATTTGTTACCTGTCTGCCTTAAAATTTTAAGTTCAGTCAACTCAAAAAAAGTTTAGTAAACTTGAAATCTTATGTTTTACTAAGTGACAACTTAGAATATTTGAGTTGATTCAGCCAAGTAACAAACCCAGCTGTTAAGTTTAAGTAACAAACAATTTTTGTTTAGTCAACTCAAATATCTAAGTTGTCACTTAGTACAACTTAACATTTCAACTTGAATAAACTTATTTGAGTTGACTGAACTTAAAATTTTAAGGCAGCAGGGTAACACATTATTTTAAGTTGACTCAACAAATTGTGTTTTTTACAGTGTAGATGAAAACAGCTTTGAAACTTAGATTTGATGAAAATGACCTATATATCAGGGCTCTATAGTCTGACCATTTTACTCGCATTTGCGACAAAACTACTGCGTGCAACTATGAAAAAATATTTAGGAGCACCAGTGCGACTGACCAGACTGCACTGCAAAAAATGCTTTTCTTACTTAGGTTTTTTGTCTGGTTTCCAGCCAAAATGTCTAAAAATTCTTAAATCAAGAAGGATTTTCTAGACAAGTAAAAATTGTCTTGTTTTCAGAAAAAAGTTTAAATTAAGAGAGTTTTTGCTTGAAACATGCAAAATAATCTGCCAGTGGGGTAAGCAAAATAATCTAGTTTTCTGCTTGAAATAAGATTATTTTACTTAACCCATTGGCAGATTATTTTGCTTGTTTTAAGCAAAAACTCACTTAATTATGGCTTCTGTTTTCTGACAACAAGACAATAATTTTTACTTGTCTAGAAAATCTTCTTAATTTAAGAATTTTTAGATATTTTGGCTGGAAACAAGACAAAAAATCTAAGTAAGAAAAGCATTTTTTGCAGTGTGAGCATATTTGTGTTTGCGCTGAGGGGAGCTTCAAAGGTTTCTATGTTCTGGTGTTGAGTAATGAGACGAATCTCACGAATCCTTTCATAAACAAAAAAAAGTGTAGGCAGAGTGTAAATAAGAGATTCATTGTGCAGTGTAGAAAAAGCTTTGTTGATTATAATGGAACTTTGTGAGATTGCGATGAACTAAGATGACTGTTTTAATGATTTTTAAGGCAGTTTGCAAATGAGATTTGATGGAATACAGCAGTTAAATAAACAAGAAGTTAATACTAAGTGACTTACTTTGACTATTGTCTAACACCATTGCCCGATTTTGCTCTATTTCGTCGTCAAAAACTGAGCCACTGAACATTAGTGATTGATTAGTCAGTGATTCAATTTTCCATTCATAAAGACAGTCACTTGCATTATTTCTGTATGAATCAGCCGTTCGAATGAATCAAATGAATATGATTCAGTAATTAAAGCAGTGACTTAAAACCACCACCTACTGGCAAATTTAGTTTCATGTTAAGTATCTTTTCAGTTATTTAAATTTCATATTTCTGTATTCAAAATGGTATATCTAAAACATTAATCTTAACAAGAATTTATTCATTTGATTGGACTCAAATTGTTTCTTATTTGATTCTTATTCTATTGTTGTAGTTAGACATTTAAAGATTATAAAAATATATATATATTTTAATTTTGACATAAAAGATTACATACTTTTAATACAAAAATGCCATTGTAAAGGTAAAAACAAAATGCCCCTGTAAATCTTGTAATTAGACTATTTTTTTATTGTTGAATAGATGGTGCTCCTAAATTTTTAGGAGCACAAGTACTCCTAAAAAGAAAAGTAAGCGTAGAGCCCTGTATACGGTGTGTCATTGTTTTCATTCCTGTTAAATTCAATATGTGGTCTAACCTTTTATTAAGATAAATTAATATCTATTACTCTTGTATGCGAACGTGTTATAGTTTCACCATTTTATGGTTAAAAAGAAAGTCACATAAGAATGAAATTAAGTTTTCATTTTGGGGATGAAATCGCTCTTTTTATTTCTGTAGACTTTAATTACTGAAGAAAAAATTGAAATTGCACAAAACATAAAATACTCATTGTGGATCAAAAATAGTTTCACGCAAAGCTGAAGCGTGTCTCCTAGTTAGTCGTTCTTGAATGAATAAGTTGCACAATATGTATAATACACATTAAAATCTACATTATTTGCGTGTAAAATAAATGTGCATTTTTTTTGGAACAAGTAAAAATCTGCATAAAAAAGACATGCAATCTGAAGATTTGTATGTGTTTGCGCCTGTGCAAGAATGTCACACTTGTAGCTCCACAAACATACACAGTCACGTTTGCCAGGACTCAATTTTATCCTGTCGACAGCTTTTTTTTCTGCCCCCTCCTCTCTACACCTTTTGCCCCCAATCCTCCATAATTACCCACAAGGCTATGCTCTCTCCTCCGCCTGCAGTGGCCCCACCGTCACCCCATTCTCAGGCCAACAATGGACTGGCATAGGCCCAGTATGCAGTGACTACAGACAAGCCTGGCCTGGGGTTAATCTCCTGTGCCCCAGCCTCTGTCAACATGCCCACCCTCTGCCCTCGTTTATTGCACAAACGCGCTTCGCTCAGGCACCATTACAGCAGACCTGCGGTAGGGAGAGCGTGCATGAAGCTGTAAATGTTTGCGCCACAAGAAGCGGGAACTTTGGCTAGTTAGCAGGTGTTTATTCCAAAGGATCTAAGAGGAAACGATGATAGGTATGTGACTCATTGTCAAGCACTGGAGCTGTTGCGATGAGTAGGAAACACTGGGACATTGAGTCCCAGACCCCCATAAGAACAAAAACATTCCCATTCTGTTTCATTTTCAATTATTCCCCTGACATAGCATGATTGTTTTTCATTCATCCAACCTTTTATCAGTGATGTGAAATTGATTTTCTGTCTGACTATTTCTAAGCACGCTCAAGTGAGCCACATGTAGTATTATGGAGCGGTACAGCGCGGGACTGTCACCGCAAATCCTCATCTGAACATGATTGTTAATATACAGTTTTTGTAATTATCTCTGTTTACCTTTGGCTGCACAGTCATGTCTATAGCGATATCTTGCTTACCTAGTGATGAAGATATGCATATACCTCATGAAGCGCACAAACATGGAAGATATTTTAGAAAGGAATTGTCATTGTACAATTTTACATGAACATTGACCATGTGTGTTTTGCTTCGCAATGAAAATAGTTCCAAACAATTAAAGTCCTTTTATGCCATTTTTAAGGTTTGTAATGTTGTTTTGGGAGTTTATTACAATAGGTTTACATGCATGCAAGGTAAAAAAAAAAAATGGAGTGTCTATTTACACTGAGTGCAAATAGCTGTCTTGTTGGCAGTGGCCATTTACACTAACTCCGCCCACCAATGTGTAATAGGGCTAGTCAACACTACAAAAGATTGCTATTAATCATTCATAAACTATTAATCATCAATCTTTTCGACACGGACGACCCTGGTTCAATTCCACCTTATAGCGATCTTTTTTTTCCCTTTTTAAATCTCATATAATATCGGAAAAAGCATTGATTTTCAATGAAAAATTAAGGAAATAATTGAAAATTGTAAAATAAAGGATTGGTTAGGGTTAGGGTAGGTGTGTAGGGAGGACTTATTGTAAAGCAGAAAATCCTTAAGTGTAAATAGAAACCATTGCTATTTGCACTTAGTGTAAATAGCATCTAACGTTATTTGCACTTAGTGTAAAAGCATCTCTCGCTAAGAAAATATGCTATTTGCACTTAGTGCAATTTTTGTGTATTTGAACCCTTTCCAACAATGACTGTATGATTTTGATGTCCATCTTTTTATGCTGAGGAAAACTAAGGGACTCATATGCAACTGTTACAGAAGGTTCAAACACTCACTGATGCTTCAGAAGGAAAAGCGGTGCAGTAAGAGTCAGGAGTGAAAACTTTTGAACAGAATGAAGATGTGTATATTTTTCAATTTTTGCCAAAATATATTATTTTTTAAATTTAGTACTGCCCTTCAGAGGCTACAGAAGATGGTTAAAATTTTACAGAAGACAAAATAAGTAAAACTTTTCCTGATCTTCAAATTCAATAAGTTTTCTTGATGCATGTTTTTTTTCCATCAGTGAGCATTTGAACCTTCTGTAATAGTTGCATATGAGTCCCTCAGTTGTTTTATGTTGCCTCTATCGCCATTTACACTTAGTGCAAATAGCCGCTGCCTAAAAAAAAAACACTTTAGTTTTCTAAAGTATGCATTTAATATCACCTCATTTTCCAGCGATTCTCAAACATTTCGTTTGAAGCAGTTCAAAGATTCAGTCTCTCTAAACCCCTGTTTTCCGTGAGCATACTCTGCTCTGATTGGTCAGATGGCCCAGTCTGTTGTGATTGGTCTACCGCGTACAGTGTGTGTCAAAAACAATACACCCAATGCCATAGTTTCGTATTTTGAACACTCGATAGAAAATATAAGCTTGTGATTCAGCTGGTTCAAATAAACTGGATACTGAGTCATCTTTCAAGAGTTGTTTTTTTTTTTTGAACAGGGCTCTAGACTGCAACCAAAAGGGTCACATTTGCACCTGTCTTTAGAGAATATGCGAGTTCAAATTTGACATGGTTGCATTTGTGCAAGTGCATGGTCCAAAGCATCTGTTCCATACAGTGTGTGTTGCAGAGCCGCAGCACATTATAGCAGGAGTCAGATTTCACTGATCACCGGAAGAGAGGCGCTTTAAGTGTGAGCGCCTTGGGTGTGAAGCCTGGTTTATACTTGGCGCATCAGCTTGAGTGCGAAAAATGATGCGAATGTTGAGGAAATGATGTCGGATGGAGGATTTGGTTTTCAAGCTGAAGTAAAGTAAAAGACAGCTTCTTAAACCAGACAAGATGAACACGTTGGTATTCTTGTGGAAAAAACATGCAAGCACTGTCACCGGCAGCCAGTTTAGTTTCACTTTTCTTTTAGTTTTCATTGTGAAAAGCCTGTTAACTTTGCTGTTTACCTCATGTTATGCAATTAAAGCTTTCTTTTATTATTTTTTTTATTTATTTGATTCCTCAGTGTTAGCTAAACGTTCTACATAATATAGCATGTCATGTCTCGTCTTATCAGTTTTTGTTAATAAATGTTATTTAAGCTAGTTTGTCATTTTAGTCTGTTTTTAATGTTTTATTGTTGTTATAAGAATGAATCCATCTTTTGTTTTAGTCTTAAAAAGTGAAAGGTGTATAGATGTAAGCAAATTATACAATTATATTTTCTTGTAAAACAGTACAAATCGATCTCGTATTCGAAAGCGAAACCATCCAAAGCCCAGCTTATAACATAGCAAAAGAGGAACTCCTGTTCACAAAATTAAAAAAATTCAAAACGACTCGTTTAGGCTGTTACATAATTGATACAATACAGACAATACAGTTGAGGTCAAAAGTTTACACCCCCTTTACAGAATTTGCAAAATGGTAATAATTTCACCAAAATAAGAGGGATCATGCAAAATGCATGTTATTGTTTATTTAGTATAAAATAATAGTTGAATTCATAAAAATGACCCTGTTCAAAAGTTGATTCTTAATAATGTGTGAATGATCCACAACTGTGTTTTTTTGTTTAGTGATAGTTGTTCATGAGTTTCTTGTTTGTCCTGAACAGTTAAACTGCCTGCTGTTCTTCAGAAAAATCCTTCAGGTCCCACAGATTCTTTGGTTTTCCAGCATTTTTGTGTATTTGAACCCTTTCCAACAATGACTGTATGATTTTGATGTCCATCTTTTTATGCTGAGGACAACTAAGGGACTCATATGCAACTGTTACAGAAGGTTCAAACACTCACTGATGCTTCAGAAGGAAAAACGGTGCATTAAGAGTCAGGGGTGAAAACTTTTGAACAGAATGAAGATGTGTACATTTTTCAAATTTTGCCTAAATATCATATTTTTTTTTTATTTAGTACTGCCCTTCAGAGGCTACAGAAGATGGTTAAAATTTTACAGAAGACAAAATAAGATAATTTTCCCTGATCTTCAAATTCAATACGTTTTCACCCCCCGGCTCTTAATGCATGTTTTTTCCATCAGTGAGCATTTGAACCATCTGTAATAGTTGCATATGAGTCTCTCAGTTGTTTTATGTTGTCTTTTATCCGAAATATCTTACTCAGGTCAGTACTAAATAAACAACATGCATTTTGTATGATCCCTTTTACTTTTGGTAGAATAATTAACTATTTGCAGATTCTGACTTCAAACTTTTAACTTTTGACTTTTATTCAGGTTTACAACTTTGCAGATTATTTGCATTCACATACAGCTACATTACACACTGCATGAATATTTAAAATGGCATAGCAGCACTAGAGTTCCTGTCTGAGTGAATCAATAATTTTGAACAAATCAGCTGAATGAATGATTAATTGATTCACATATAAAAGTCTATATTTTTTTCCTAAATGAAATCATTGTTTTTAAACAAATTGGTTCAAACACAATTAACACTTTTGTACAGACTTGTATTGCATATTTCTTGCATAGTTACATACTGACAGTTCCTACATTTTTTTTTTTTTTTTTTTTGTCAAATTACAATTAATTTATAAATGAATCTTGATTTGTTTAGACTCCGATTTCAAACACAATATTTTGCTTATGCACTTTTAGTGAATAACCAGTTCCTGAATAAATCAGTGTTTGGGAATGAATGGTTGAGTGAGTAATTCAGTGACTCACTTTTTTTTTCATTTCTGAATCAGTCAGTGTTTTGAATGAATTGGTTGGGTGAAAGACTCAATTATAAAGACATCTACTGTCATACTGATGTTACCTGTAGCAGGAGGTGCTTGACAATTCCCACCACTGAGGTAAAAATAACCATTTTTAATCAAATTAATGGTTAAACGCACTCAAATCTTTGTAAGAACAGAAATAAGGTAGTCTTAGGCATCAAAAGTGCTAGCTAACACCGTATTTTGTCTTTTAAACCCACTGTTTTTATTTTGATATCGTCCCTTTCAGGTGTATTTCGTCTGACGCTGAAACCCACCCCCTGCTGCAGCTCCTCTCCTGCTTGCTGACAGTCTAATGAAATTATTCACTAATTCACGGCGTGTCCACTAATTTGTTGCCTGACTGACTTGATAGATGCGACAAAGCGTGGCTATCTGCTGCGCAGGTTCGCTAACCCATAACTGTGAGCTAATTTGCGTCGCTCTGTTAGCATGGCTAAGATCAAGGCTGGCGACGCGGCTCTTGTAGTAAATCAGTCTGAAAGCGAGAGATAGCAGGTGCTGCGGTAACAGAGGCTGAGGGCAGTGGAGTCTCATTCCTCTTCTTTAACGTGAGGTTCAGCTAAGCTCAGACGTGCAGATGATGGACTGTGACTTTAATTGATTTTACAGCGCCTTCACAAACAGAAGGTAAACAAGCGCTGTCTGGGAGGCAGAGTGTCAGCACACATAGGGCTGCGACTTTAGATGAGGAACATTTCAGGAAACTCCCACTACGTATGACATTTATTACATGGATGGAAATGTAGATCAGTTCTCCGCTCGATTTAGATGTTTATGTAATCATATACGTTTATTGTATGTTTATCATACTCCAAATTATTACAATGACATAGGCTAAATAGGAAATTTGACTGTTTTGGTCTCTGGTTTCATGCATTCAACATTATTTTTAACGCTTGCTGCAGGTGCAACCATATTTAATGTTGTGTTATTAGTATTAAAACAGAGCTAATGTTGATTTTAATAATGACTTAATAATTTAGCCTTGAATAAACAGTGCTTGTTTGAGTTGCTTTCCATACAAAAACAGCAAAAACAGAAACAATAATAATAATAATAATAATAATAATAATAAATTATTATTATTATTATTGCTGCTGCTGCTGCTGTTGATTTCCGGTGTTTATTAATAATAAAAATAAATAGTGAAAAGCAAGAACAAAATAATAATTATTTTTTTAAAACTATTTATTAATAATTATTAGTAAAAACAACAACAATATTATTGTAATTATTATTATTCAACTATTTCTTAATAATAGTAAAACAACAACATTATTATTATTGTTGTTATTATTGTGGTTGTTGTTGTTTTCACTAATAATAATAATAATTAAACTGGTTAAATGTCAAATAATTAATCTTACACTGCGGTAAATGAACAGTGTTGATCCTGGATGTTGCCATCTGCGATCCTGATGATCGTAACATGAGATTTATTTATTAATCATGTTACTCACCATATTTATTTTAAAATCATTTCTATATCCTTCCATGGCATATTTAAGCCCTACTTGAATGCTCCTCGACGAGAGGTGGTCCGTCTGTGTTCAAAATTAATCAAAAAACTCTTCGGACAAGGTTTTCACACTGACAGCTGTCATTGCAAAAAATGTTTTTTATATCTATTATATTTATGTATATACTGTATTCTATATACAGTACTAGTCAAAAGTTTGGACACACAAATGGGAAAGTGTCCTTTAGACTGGTACTGTACTATAATATACACACAGAGAATATCGGCCCATATACCGATATCAGAGAGTAAAAAAATACTGATGTCGCCTCCAAAAACCCATATCGGTCAGGCTCTAATAATAATAATAATAATAATAATAATAATAATAATAATAATAATAATAATAATAATAGTAGTAGTAGTAGTAGTAGTAGTAGTAGTAGTAGTAGTAGTAGTAGTAGTAGTAATAATAGTAATAATAATTGTAACAATAATTATTGTAATAAACGTTAATAAAAATAATTTATTTTATTTTGTTTATTTTATGTATTATGTTGTTTTTCACTAATTATTATTATTATTATTATTATTATATTCAAATATTAATATTAATATTCAAAAAGTCGTCGTCTGTGCATACCAAGGCTGCATTTATTTGCTCAAAAATACAGTTAAAACTGTAATTTTGTAAAATATTAATATGATTTAAAATAACTGACTTTTAATTTGAATATATTTTATTTCTTCACTATTATAGCAAAGCTGAATATTGGGAAATATGCTGATTTGGTGCTCAATCAATATTTTTTAATATTATACATTTTGAAAACTCCAGTGCTGCGTAATATTTGTGTAAATTTATACTTTTTTCTTTAATGAATAGAAAGTTTAAAATAACATTTATTTGAAATGGAAATCTATTGTGACATCGTATATGTTTTACTATCACTTTTGATCAGTTTAATGCATCCTAACTATGAATTAAAAAAGAATAATAATAACTGAGTGACTGCAAACATTTGAACAGTAGTGTATACTATTAGAAGTATTAATATTAATAATAATAATAATAATAATAATTGTTGTTGCCCTTGTTGAGCTGAGTTGAAAATGGTTAACAAATCATTTTTAGTTCATTTAATGGACAATAATTGAATTGAATTAAAGGGCATAATTTGGCCGGCTCTGTAATTTAGCGGCAGCTCTCTGTCTGTCTCTGCTGTGGTGTGTTGGTGTGCTCATCTTAAGCTCTCTTAGCTGCTGGCTCTCAGCAGGATTAGAGTGAGTGAGCTATCTGCTCTCTTGCACAGCTCCACTCACTCACACTCGCCTCTTTATTCTCTCCATCAACTACAGCTGAGCTTGATTTCTCCAACAGTGAATTCTCTCTGCTGTCACTCTGTGTGTTGATGAGATGTCAATCTCTGCGGGGGAGAGTTTTTGTTCTGTCAGGCAGAACGAAGCGTCGTTTGGTCTTCTGAAGAGTCTGCTTATCTCACGCTAATGTAACCGCCTCGAAATCACAGCTCTCGACTGCTGACTCTGTGTACAGTTGCTAAATTATTAACCTGCGCTTTGTTGCCTCTACTTGAAGGAGTCGTTTATCCAATGAGGAAAAATCTGTTTGTTTAGGTTTTTTTTTTTTTTTCCCTCCATTAAAAGCAGTTTCATGTCTGTCACACTCCAAACTAAACAGGGGAAAAACACTATAAAAATGGTTGATGATTGGTGTGTGAGAGAAAAAGACCAGAATTTCTTGTTTTTGGATAATCTTTCCCTGATAAATTTTACTCGCATCTTTAAGATTAAAAAAGGTGTTTTTTTTTTTTTGTCAGTGTTACCTTATACTTTTAGTTTTTGCATAACCAAACCTCATTTATTAATTTATTTATTTAATTAAATTTTCTCAAAGGATAGAAAAGTGTTTGGTACAGTGTTATATTACTATTATTGACATAATAGTATCGTTTTTAATATTTTGAAATAGAATTTATATATATATATATATATATATATATATATATATATATATATATATATATATATATATATAATATGTAAATTCAAGTTTTTGGGGGTTTTAGTTTTGGTTTTAATTAAAATATATAAATTTTTAACAGTGAAGTGATAAAAGGTTTAAGTTAAATCTTATTCTTCTTTCAACATTTTAGATTTAGTTGGAAATTTAGCTTCAATTAGCTGAAATACATTTTTTATATAATTTTATTAATACTTTATTATTTATTTTATATATATATATATATTATTCATATTAATGTTATTATTATTATTATTATTATTACTATTATTATTTTTTATTTTATATATATATATATATATATATATATATATATATATATATATATAATTCATATTAATGTTATTATTATTATTATTACTATTATTATTTTTTATTATATATATAATATTATTATTATTATTATTATTATTATTATTATTTTATTTTTTTATATTTATATATAATATATATATATAATTTATTTATTTTTATTTTTTTTGTTTTTATATATATATATATATATATATATATATATATATATATATATATATATATATATATATATATTTTTTTTTTTTTTTTTTAATTTTAAAATATATCTAATATATTTATATATATATATTTATAAATATAAATTTTATATATATAACCGGCTCTCAGCTGCACGTTTGATATTTTATTATTAATATTAATGTTGTAATTATTATTTTATTAGTATTATTTTTTATTATATTTATAAAATTATATAAAATTATATAAAATGATATTTTTATATTTATAATTAATATTATTATTTCATAGATTCATATTTTATGTTTATATTTATTGTAATCATTAAATTAAATGCATTTTAGTAATTAAATTTTTTGGGGGTTTTAGTTTTGGTTTTAATTAAAAACCCTGGTTTTGAGTCATTTTATGATTAATTAAAAATAGAAATTAAATTATTTTGGCATTGTTTTATTATTCATATTAATGTTGTTGTTATTATTATTATTATTATTATTATTATTATTTAATATATTAATATTCTAAGTTAATATTTATTTTTAATAATTAAATTAAATGTATTTTAGTTTTTTTTTTATGGTTTTAGTTAACAATAAAAACCCTGGTTTTGAATTAAAAACAGAAATTAAAATATTTTGTTGTTATTTCATTATTATAGATGACCTCTACAGGTTTTTTTCTCCATTTCTGTCACCAATGGAGTGACAGACTTGCTCAGTTGGGGACACTTAATTTCCAGTGAAAATTTAACTGAGCTGGCTGATAACATCACTAAATTCAATTATTAATTCCCTTTAACTGAAAATTTGTTTGCATTATTGCAACAATGTATATGCAAATAATGTTTACATTACCTTCCTGTTTGATACTGTAAAGTTGCTTTGACACAATCTGTATTGTAAAAAGTAAAAAATAAATAAATAAAAAAATGTGACTTGACTATTAATATTAATGTTATTATTATGCTTATTATTTTTATTTATTATGTTTATATCATTAATATTATTTAATATATTCATAATTTAAGTTAATAGTTGTTTTTAAAATTAAACAAAATATTTTTTTAATGGTTTTAGTTAATAAAAATCCTGGTTTTGAGTCATTTTATGATAAATAAAGACAAATGGTAAATTCAATTTTTGAAATGTCATGCAAACTTTAGACATTTTGTCGATATATGATAAGAATATATTTCGAATCAATAAAATCTCTCTTAATGCCACGTTTCTAATTAGTGTCTCCTCACAACCTCCTCAGAAATGAGTCAGCGTCTGCTCTTCACCTTAAGAAATATATTTGCATTGGCTGATAAGGATTATCATTTCGAATCAGCGCACTCTTCAGCGGTCTTACTCCAATGAACAGCCAAACATGCTAATTTGAATAAATCCATCAGGTCAGCGCGGCTCTCAGCTGCACGTTTGATTTCACACTGGGCAATTGGGAAAGTGAATTAAAGTGTGTGTTCTAATTGGCCGCCGATGCCCAGAGGAGCCAATATATTCACGCTAGCAGACGCGCATGCATACGCTCGGTTCAAGCGCTCTCAATCAATCTGGGTACTCCCATTGTTTGATTTCCATTACGCAGATGGTTCAGATTGCTATTTGAATGTATAAATCACAGCTATCTCTGCAGGGCAGCTCTAAGTCGCTCATGCATGCTCAACAAGCTCCGTCTCAATCCAGTGCCAGTGATGCAGCGATGGTGTGGCTATGTCCAATTTAGCATAACAATACAGAACACCTCAGATCAGAAGAATGAGGAAGAATAAAAGTTTGAGTACCTGGGAAGGAGGAGGTGAAGAAACCTTAATGATTAGGTGAACTGGAGCGATGGGGAGGTGGAGATTTGGAGGACAAGACTATGCAATATTTAGAGTCAAAGAAATCTGTCTATCTATCTATCTAGGTGGCATGACATGTTGTGTAGCCAAGTATGTTGTCCCATACTTGGTGCTTTGCTCAAGTGTCTCAGTCGTGGTATTGAGGGTGGAGGAGAGTGCTGTACATACACTCCCCCACCTACAATCCCTGCTGGTACCGAGACTCAAACCCCGTGACTTTTGGTTTTTAAGTTTAACGGTCTTGTGTGGTTTTTAAAGGGGGCATAACACACACAGTTTCACCCAATCTCACGTTAACCTTGAGTACCTATAAAGTAGTACTGCATCCTTCATATATCCAAAAAGTCTTTAGTTTTATCATATTTACAAAAGAAAGATACAGCTTTAAGGTCATTGCACACTGAGTCCAAAATTTTCAGATGCATTTTTTCGTAATCCTAAAAATGTGTCACGCACAGAAACCTTGCACACTGAATCCGATGTGTATCAATTCTTCTGTTGCAAAAACAAATTCGCCAAGCAATACAAAATGGAATCTTCAAGCAGCGAGGATGATTTGGCTGTCCACACACTTGTTAAAAAGAGAAAAAGATTATTATATTATATTATTAGATATTATAAGATATAGAAAGGAACGAGAGAATGTTTTAGCTGTGGGATTTTCCTGGGCGATTCACAGTTTACTTCAGGATGTCAGTAAACTTTGATGCTTTGCAAGCATTACTGGAGCCACATATTCTAAAGAAGACCACTAATTTCCGTGAACTTAGTGTACAAGGACCTTACAGTGCTTTGTGTTGCGAGACGAAGCGGACGAACTTGTTAGACGCAATTTTGGATTTTGGCGTTCGCTTGTGCGATGGCTCTGAACTGTCAAAACACCTCTCAAAATGCTTTCTACGGATGCGAAAAACGCAAAAAAACAAACCCGATCCGAATTTTTTTTTTTATGACGGCCCTTCTGGACATCATGAAGAGCCATGATCGAAAAAAACTTTCCAAAACTTGTATGAAACCCGGAAGTGTGTATTTGGCACAGAAATGCTCTGTTATACGTCCAAGTCGGTTTTTGAAACTTTGTCCATGTTTAGCATGAGAATCCAACTCTTTAACAGTGTAAATAACTTAACATGTGTGAAACCGCATTGGACCCCCCCTTTAAGTTGAAAGGAGAAGTTCACTTCCAGAATAGAAATTTACAGATAATTTACTTACCCCCTTGTCATCCAAGGTGTCATTCTTTCTTCAATCGTAAAGAAATAGTTTTTTGAGGAAAACATTTTTCTCCATAGTGGTCTTCTATGGTGCCCATGAGTTTGAACTTTCAAAATGCAGTTTAAATGCAGCTTCAAAGGGCTCTAAATGATGCCAGCAGAGGAAGAAGGGTCTTATCTAGCGAAATGAAATCTGTCTGTCTGTCTGTCTATCTATTGTTCTGTCGTGCATTCTGTCTATTCTTTCTATCATGCTGTCGTTCTATCATTCTTTTGTGCAATCTATCTGTCTGACTTTGTCGTTCTGTCTATTGTTATTTATATCTGTTCATTTTATAGATCTGTCTCTCGTTCCGTTCTTTCTATCATTTTTGTGCATTCTATCATTCTGTTTCGCGCATTCTATCTCTATCTGTCTGTTGTTCTGTCTATCATTCTGTCGATAGTTTATAGATCTGTCTATTGTTCTGTCTATCATTTTCACGCATTCTATCTTTCTATTATTTTCACGCATTCTATTGTTCTGTCTATCATTTTCACGCATTCTATCATCCCGTTTATCATTTCCACGCATTCTATCTATCTGTCTGTCTATCGTTCTGTCTATCATTTTTGCACATTCTATCGTTCTGTCTGTTGTATCATTCTATCATTCTGTCGTTCATTTTATAGATTTGTCTATCGTTCTATCGTTCTATTATTTTTGTGCATTCTATCGTTCTGTCTATCATTTTCGCACATTCTGTCTGTCAGTCGGTCGATCTGTCTGTTGGTCTGTCATTGTATCATTCTGTCTGTCATTCTGTTGTTTATTTTATAGATCTGTCTATCATTCTATCTATCTCTCTGTCTGTCTGTCTGTCATCCTATCTCTGTCGTTCTATAGTTCTGTCCATCATTCTGTTGTTCATTTTATAGATCTGTCTGTCATGCTGTCTATTTATCTGTTGTTTTCTGATATTGTTATTCTTTCTATCTCTCTATTGTCTGTCTATCTACTTATCTTTCTATCTAGACTCTTGACAAGCATTGTTTTTGTTAATTACAGTTGTATGATTTCTCCTAATAAAACTTGCATTCCACTTACATGCATCAAATTCCAGTTGCAGTTCTGCATCCTGTTGGAACTTCATTTAATTGAATTTAAATGCAGGTCTTGGTTTGGAAATTAAAAGGCATTTCAGTTTAATTCAGTTTTGAATGGCAAACAACCACGATGGAGGAGTGGGGGCATGGAGGCTTTTTTTACATGGTTTTACATGGGGATGTGGAGGAATGTAGGAGTGAGTAGGTAGCGAACATAGCGATAGGGGGCTGATGATCTTTAGTGCTACATGATTGTACGTGATGAGAGCTGTACAGAGGTGAGATCTATCATAAAGAACAAAAGAAGACTGTTAGAGGGAAAGACAGATTGTGTGTCACTCTTTGTGCCGTCTGCATCTGCTGGACTTAATTAGTGTGCAGTGAATATACACCGCAGCTGTGAGAGACGGACAGAGAGAGAGAGATATGAAAATGTAATGAAAATAATTACAGAAATATCATATAATTAAGGAAAGTGAGGTGCTAATGAGATGAACAGTTTATCGAGGGAGTATGAAATGTTTTGAGTGGAAGATGAATAAGAAAAGAAACCTGGATTGGACGACGAACTGGTCTAGCACTCTATTGTAGCCTGCAAGTTTGGGCCACTGCTGCCAAGCACTGAACTAATTACCCAAAACCAGCATGATATCTCAGGAGTAATGGATTAATTAACAGGGCCACTCTTCCCATAGTCTGAAGATATTATTTTCTCTATTCCAGACCAGGGAGAGGTCCAGTCCCAAACCACACGCCTGCTCTGTCAGACATCTTCTGTTTCTTACTCTTTGTCTATGTCTGGTGTTTAAACAACTATTTTGTTGAAGTATGATTTAATAACACATCTTGTATAATTAGAAGAGTCTTTATGACTGTGATGTTTCAGAGGTTAAATTCATAGTTGTTTTGGAGCTTGTAGAAAATTGTGCTTCCAAAATACAGTTGTGGGCAGTATGAGCGCTATTTTGCATTGCAATTTGAGTAATATAAAATACACAGTCTTTCTAATGCTGCTTCTGTATGATTAGTTTGTTAATTGACCCTTTCTGTTTTATAAAAGCATGTTATACAGGTCCTTCTCAAAAAATTAGCATATTGTGATAAAGTTCATTATTTTCTGTAATGTACTGATAAACATTAGACTTTCATATATTTTAGATTCATTACACACAACTGAAGTAGTTCAAGCCTTTTTTTTTGTTTTAATATAGATGATTTTGGCATACAGCTCATGAAAACCCAAAATTCCTATCTCAAAAAATTAGCATATTTCATCCGACCAATAAAAGAAAAGTGTTTTTAATACAAAAAAAGTCAACCTTCAAATAATTATGTTCAGTTACGCACTCAATACTTGGTCGGGAATCCTTTTGCAGAAATGACTGCTTCAATGCGGCGTGGCATGGAGGCAATCAGCCTGTGGCACTGCTGAGGTGTTATGGAGGCCCAGGATGCTTCGATGCTTTGCTTTCATCCGAAAAAAGTACTTTGGACCACTGAGCAACAGTCCAGTGCTGCTTCTCTGTAGCCCAGGTCAGGCGCTTCTGTCGCTGTTTCTGGTTCAAAAGTGGCTTGCCCTGGGGAATGCGGCACCTGTAGCCCATTTCCTGCACACGCCTGTACACGGTGGCTCTGGATGTTTCTACTCCAGACTCAGTCCACTGCTTCCGCAGGTCCCCCAAGGTCTGGAATCGGTCCTTCTCCACAATCTTCCTCAGGGTCCGGTCACCTCTTCTCGTTGTGCAGCGTTTTCTGCCACACTTTTTCCTTCCCACAGACCTCTTGCTTGAGGGTGTCAATGATGGCCTTCTGGACAGCAGTCAGGTCGGCAGTCTTACCCATGATTGCGGTTTTGAGTAATGAACCAGGCTGGGAGTTTTTAAAAGCCTCAGGAATCTTTTGCAGGTGTTTAGAGTTAATTAGTTGATTCAGATGATTAGGTTAATAGCTCGTTTAGAGAACCTTTTCATGATATGCTAATTTTTTGAGATAGGAATTTTGGGTTTTCATGAGCTGTATGCCAAAATCATCAATATTAAAACAAAAAAAAGGCTTGAACTACTTCAGTTGTGTGTAATGAATCTAAAATATATGAAAGTCTAATGTTTATCAGTACATTACAGAAAAAAATGAACTTTATCACAATATGCTAATTTTTTGAGAAGGACCTGTAGATCTTATTCTGAACAATTCATCATTCATGTACACTACCAGTCAAAAGATTTGTAATGTTTTTAAAGTCTCTTCTGCTCACCAAGCCTGTATTTATTTGATCCAAAATGCAGCAAAAACAATAAATTATAGAAATATTTTTACTATTTAAAATAACTGTTTTCTATTTGAATATATTTTTTAAATATTTTAATATTTTATTCAAAGCAAATTTCTTTAGCATCATTACTCCAGTCACATGAGCCTTCAGAAATTATTGTACTATTCTGATTTGCTGCTCAAAAAACTTTTATTGTTGTGTTGAAAGCAGCTGAGTTCAATTTTTTCAGGCCTCTTCGGTGAATAGAAAGTTCAGAAGAACAGCATTTATCTGAAAAAGAAATCTTTTGTACTGTTATACATCTTTTTCATCACTTTTGATCAATTTGAAACGTCCTTGCCAAATTACAGTATTAATTTCTAGAATTTCTTTCCCCAAGACTTTTGAATGGGAATTTGAAAATGAGAAATTACATTTGAAAATGAATTCAAAAAGAAAAATGGTAAAAACATATTTCAAAATGTCACTGATTTTGCTGTACTTTGGATCAAATAACAAAAACGTTTGACTGGTAGTGTATATATTTTATTTTATTTTATTTTATATATATATATATATATATATATATATATTATTTTTTTTTTTTTTTTTTTTTTTTTCATATGTTCTCATAATGTTCAATTAAAATGTCATAATTCAATCTTCACTCTTAGACTTCTCAGTGGGTGGCGTATGCTTGACTTGCATTAAATAACCAGGGTTGTGTGTGCATTATTCATAATTAAATTGTGAATCAGTTGAAATTGAATTGCATAGAAATTAATTAATACAATTTCAAGAATTTCATGCAACGATTTATCTAAAAATACAAAGACTGGATGTTTGAAGGTTTACAGGCCTTGGTTGAGGATAGATGGACAGATTTATATAATTTTATTAGAATCCTGCTCTCTTATTAATGTGCAAATTTGTACCTTTTTTGGCATAAACTCTCATATACTCTCCAGCCCTAATTTCTAGGATAGGAATGATCAGATGAATACTTTTAAATCCTTAGCTGGCAATAGAGACGTTCCCCCTGGAGCGGAGGTTAAGTGCCCTGCTTTAGGGCAGAATGGTGATTAGGGAACTCGACGACCCTCCGCTTCACTGACGCCTCTGAGGATTTTGACCTGCAACCTTTGAGTTCGGGCTCAGATATTTAACCACTTTGCAATCATGACCCTCCAGTTATTAAAATATGCTAATAAGTCAAAGTGTAATGAGGCAGTAATACGGCAGTATTCAGTGCAAACAGAAACATTTTTTCACCCTGTTGCCACAAAATTCACCTTCCTTTTATTATTTTGTTCATCAGGTAACACCAACAGCATGTTTGCTCTCGACTACATCAGCGGATCCCTGACAGTGAGCGGACAGCTGGACCGGGAAAACCCCTTGTACTCATCCGGATTCACCATCACAGTAAAGGTGAGACTCAAACCTAGATGGCAGAGGTTTTTATAGCAACTCATTTGAAAGTGTTTTTTAACTTCGAAATGGTTTCTCAAAAGGATTTGTTCAATTTAAACTGCTAGATTTGGAAATGAATATTTTTTTGTGAAGTGCTTAGTTCCAGTAGCAGTTCTTTAACAGAAGATACACGTTTGGACAAGAGGTTTTGGAGTAATAAATGGTATTTAAATAAATTAAAAGAATGCAATTGCAATTTTTCTTTTACACTACCAGTCAAAGGTTTTTGAACAGTAAGATGGAAATCTCCTATGCTCACCAGACCTGCGTTTATTCAATCCAAAATACAGCAAATGCAGTAGTATTGCGAAATATTTTTACTATTCAAAATAACTGCTTTCTGTTTGAATATATGTTAATATATGTTAATAATATGTTAATATTTAAAACATTTAAGTACATTTTTACAGGATTCTTTGATGAAGATCCAAAAATCTGCATTTATCTGAAATAAATTGTAGATTTTATCTTTTATTTAGCAAGGATGCTTTAAATTGATCAATAGTGATAATAAAAACATTTATAATGTTACAAAAGATTTCCATTTAGGATAAATGCTGTTCTTCTGAACTTTCTATTCCATGAAACCTGAAAAAAATATACTCGGTTGTTTTCAACATAATATACTATAATAACAATATTATTATAAAAAACAATATAATAATAATGTTTTTTGAGCAGCAAATCAGAATATTAGAATGATTTCTGAAGGGTCAGGTGACTGGAGTAATGATGCTAAAAATTCAGCTTTGAAATCACAGGAATACATTACATTTTAAAATGTATTAAAAAAGAAAACAGTTATTTTAAATAATACAGATATTTCAAAATTGTATGGTTTTTGCTGTACTTCGGATCGAAAAAATGCAGGCTCGGTGAGCAGAAGAGACTTCTTTAACAAAACATTCAAAATCTTACTGTTCAAAATCTTTTGACTGGTAGTGTATATCATTTGGACAAATTGTACCTAAAAAGCTGTTCATAGATTTGTTGAGAAACCAGAATTGTTCGATGGAACTGGAATCAGAATAGTGAAGTTCCTTAAGCTCTTAAAACCTTTTATCATAAGTCTTTCAACCCAGTGTGAGATTCAAATCCACTAATGCATTATTTAAATCTATTCTGTAATGTTTCAAGGTCAAGACTGATTTTAAATGAGGAATGAAATCACATATAAGCAGATTTGTTCTGTTTCCAGAAATTCTCATGCAGTAGCGCTGGTTAGTCTCCCGTCCCCTGCGCTGAACTCATTGGGATCGCTGCCAAATGCAGTATTGATTCTACAGTAAATGTTTGCGGAGTGTGACTGTAATTTATCGAGCCATTTACTCACATTGAGCATATCAGGATCAGTGTGTGAAAAGGTCTCACTGACCCTGGAGCTTTCAGTACATTTTTAACTCCTTTGCATAGCTATTACAAACGTGCAAAGCACTTCTAATTGCACCAGGCTTACAGTGCATGTAAATTGATTTTTCAGATTATATGGAGTATGTTTTACAAGAAAATACTATTCTTTTTTTCTCCAGTGTAGGTCGAGAATCAAGTAAAATAAGTAATTTTTGTGTCTCAGATCATGTCAGCTCTTTTTAATAACTGTTAGATATTCTTGTTTCCATTGAAGCTCAAGGTGAACTTTTTTTTTTTTTTTTTTTTTTATATACAGACACAAATATATTAATGTATTATGCCCTGCTGCTGTTGCAGTGAGTGACCATGTGACAGACACTGTGTGTGTGTGATGTCATCGTTATCTCTGTGCCCCGCTGACAGTTCCAGGGCCAAACACTGGAGGAGTGTGTGTGTGTGTGTGTGTGTGTGTGTGTGTGTTTTAATGTCCCTCTAGACCTCAGCCAGGGAAACTCTTTGTTCCTGTCTCTCCATCTCGGAGAGCTCAGTTTAGCAGAGGCCTTTAGGCTCCTGAAATAGTTGTGCACACACACACACCTTTGCCTCCTCATTGGGCTGTATGGCAATAGAGATGACTAAGAGTAAAAGGGAGAAAAAGAACAAAAGAGAAGCAGAAAGAAGAGCAGACAGATTTCAGTTCAGAGCAACTTTTAAAACAATTCCAATAAAAGTATGATACTCTCATGATCACAGTTATCCTGATCAAAAAAATGAAAGTAACATGGGCCTAAAAATCTGAAATGACTGTAACCATTCAAAAGTTTGGGTTTGGGTTATCATGCTGTCCAAATGCAAATATTAAACACCACAATGTTTTCAATATTGATGATAATAAGAAATGTTTCTTAAAACAGAAAATCAACATGTTTGAATGTTTTCTAAAGAATCATGTGATACTGAAGACTAGATTATTTATACTGAAAATTAACTTTTGCCATCATATGCATAAATTACATTTTAGAAGATATGTGAAAATATTGTAATAATATTTCCCAATTTTACTGATTTTTCTGCATTTTTCATAAAATATGTGTAGGCCTGGTGACCATATCTTACAAAATTATAAAAAAAAAAAAAAATTATTCAGGATCACAAATAAAAACGTGAATAAAACAGATAAAAAACAAAACAAATACTGGTAAATATTCTTTAAAAAAAATAAAAATTATTTAATATAAAATAAAATATAATATTA
This sequence comes from Cirrhinus molitorella, assembly GCA_033026305.1. Classification (NCBI taxonomy): domain Eukaryota; kingdom Metazoa; phylum Chordata; class Actinopteri; order Cypriniformes; family Cyprinidae; genus Cirrhinus; species Cirrhinus molitorella. The sequence goes on from CM065126.1 coordinate 37,456,575, forward strand.
TTTAAAAAAATTATTTATCCAGGATCACAAATAAAAACACAAATAAATACAAATACTGGTAAATATTCTTTAAAAAATAATATATAATATATTTCTGTCACAATTTATTCAAGTTAAACCAAATTTATTTTTATAGGTTCCTATAAAGACTTTTGCGTTTCTGTTTTTATATAAAAAGATAATTTTACTCACAAGAAATGGTAAATGGCTCATAAAGTGACTCTCAGAGCACTTTTAGAGATGCTTATGTGTTCATGTACTTATATATTGAGGCAGTATTGTGTGCTTCAGTATTTGTGTAGTAAATGAAACCGCACATCAGAGCCATTCATTCACACAGAGACACACATTCATATTTAAATATTACTTTTGCAGCTTGATATTCACAGACACGTTTTGATTTAAGTGTGCTGACCTAGTTTTGTTTTAATCATCCAAAATGTAGATGTTTATGACTGAAGTCCATGATTCCTTTTGTGTTTGCCACAGCGGAAATCATAGGGCCTTATATACGTGACCTGGACATCCGAGCGGTCAGTTTATTCAAACATTGACTTGATATATTACTCCAAGCCTCCTGAAGGATTGCCCAAAGATGATTCACACTGGTTGGACACTTTTTAAGGACATCACGGTCCAGTTCCTCCCATAGTAGCTCCATTGGGTTGAGGTCGGGTGATTGGGGAGGCCATGATGGTCTTCAATGATAATGTCAAGTTACTTTAATGTATTTGCATTATGCTGATGTTGTCCAAAACCAAGAAAATGGATTGTTGGATTGTTATGATATGACAATATATGGTCGAGATACAACTATTTGAAAACCTAGAATCTGAGGGTGCGAAAAAAGTTGTCCAAATCAAGTTCTTAGCAATGCATAATACTTTTCAAAAATTAAGTTTTAAGTTTTGAACGTGATCTTTACTTAATATCCTAATAATTTTTGGCATAGAAGAAAATTTGATAATGTGGACCCATACAATGCATTTTATCCTATTGCTACAAATATGCCTGTGCTACTTACGACTAGTTTTGTGGTCCAGGGTCACATATGTATACAGTGGCAAGAAAAAGTGTGTGAAACCATTAGAATGGGTTATTTTCCATATTGGTCATAAAACACTTGTGTTGGTAAATACTTGACATTGTATGACTAATTAATGCATAAAACCAAACCAATTTCGAAGATTCCACATACTTTTTCTTGCCACTGTTTATATTGCACTGGTATGCAGTAACAGGTCTATGTGAAAATTCTGTTTAGCGTTCAAATGCTTGGTCGTGACATGTCTGGGATCTTCAGTCAGCCCAAAAAAGAGCCGTTTTAGATTAGCACTTTATTCAAATTGAGCTGAAAATGACCAGAAACTGCTGTGTGTGGGATTCTGTTTCCAAAAGATTGGTGGCGATTTGGGCCTCTGTAGATTTCTGTCATCATTTCTCCGGCTCGGGATTTGACACACACTTGTCATCATTATCTCCTCTGCTCTGATAGGAACCCATTGAACTGCCGCTGGTATCAGCAGATATGCACAAACCTAAAAGTCGCCAGTGCTTTATTTTAACTTCCAAAGCACAACCACAGCAGTGACAAATAAATGACCAAATAACACTGTCAATTATGTAACAGGACCCAGTCTCACCAGCACATGAAAAGAAAAGCACATCATGCAATACTAAAAGTCTTTTAAATGCACTTTTTGTATGTTATTTTGATGTTTTGTAGATAATTCTAAAGGTCCTTGCACACGGAGTCTGAAATTTTCGTATTTGTTTTTTTTTTTTCTTCTTCCATATTTATCATCCTTTCCTATCAAAATGCTTGCTGAGGATTAAAAAATGCAGAAAATCAAACCTGATCCAAAATTTTTTTATGACGGATGAAAGTTCAGAGGCAGTTTGTAAGCTCGATGAGGTCGTATTTATTTTTTTAACGTGCAAACATTTTGGACTCAATCAGCAATCAGTTCAACGTGATTCATCCGGTCAGATATGAGAAACTGCTCTTTTGTAAGGAAGTTTTGGTTACTGTTACGTTTAAATGTTGACTGATTATTGTTGGCTCTTTCTATATATATTCCCATCCGAACAGTTTCATGAATGTGTTTTGGGATTCTTCTGCTCTATTTGCAGTCATAAACTGCACAGCTGTAGTCCTCTAAATTGAAATCAATGATTGCCACAAAAAGCGAAACTCAAAACAAAGTGAACGCAAGAAAAACCTTCCAAAATATTCATAAGTTATAGATTTTCATTATCTGTTTCTCTCTCCTGAGTTGCTGCTCCTATATATGTATTTTTTTTTCTTTTTACCATTTTATCTTCTTACTCTCTCTCTCTGTCTCCCTCTCTCTTATTGGTGGCATTATTGATTTGGAGTGAAAAGTAATAAAACTAATTTCTCAACTTCACAGAGCTTGGATAGGCTAGAGTACATTGGGCTGGAGGTCAGTGCATTTATTATATGGAGGGATAGAGAAGAGAAGCGCAAGGGGGTGTTACACGACACGATTCGTGATTAACCTGGACCTGCGGCGTCGCCGCACCTCCATCCTCCATTCACCCCGCATCCCTCTGTCGCAAAACACCATTATTCCTTTTGATTTCTCTGTGAGTCCAGCTCCATCGCTCAAAAAGAGGAGGAGAGAGAACGAGAGGGAGGGAAGAAAGAAAGTGATTGTGTGTGAGCAATTGTTTCCTGTCGATAAGACTTGTTCATCCTGAATCTTATTGGCTGTGTCTGTCTTCCCGCGCTGGCCCTCGTGTGCCCCCACTTACGGCAGACCTGTGGGATTTCTCCCAGAATCCTCCCCTCTGATTTAATAAAGAGGCAGAGCTGAACAAATGGAGGAGATTGAAGACTAAACGTTAATGCTGCTTACTGCCAGATTCCCTCTATTATCACATCTGTTCCTCTCTCGTTTCGTATCTCCGACTGCCTTTCTCTGTCACTCGTGTATCTCCTTTCTTTCTTCTGCTTCTCCTTTCTTTTTCTAGAGCTTCTTATATTTTTTCCCACATTAGATAAATGGATGATGGTGTTGTGTGTCTGCTACTGTTCTTACACTATATACACTACCAGGCAAAAAACAGTATGTTTGTGTTTTTTAAAGAAGTCTCCTCTTCTCACCAAGCTTACATTTATTTGATCCAAAGTACAGAAAAAAATAGTTTTACTATTTCAATTTTTCTATTTCAATATATTTTAAAATGTAATTTATTCCTGTGATCACAGTTATATTTTCACCATCATTACTCCAGTCTTCAGTGTCACATGATCCTTCATTAATCATTCAAGAAACATGATGATGATTATTATTATTATTATTATTATTATTATTATTATTATTATTATTATTATTATTATCAATATGTAAAACAGTTTAGTGCATTTCTTTCAGGATTCTTTGATGAATAGAAAGATCCAAAGATCAGCATTTGGACTAAAAAGCTTTTGTAACATTATACACTATACCATTTTTTTTGGGAAGAAATTATAGAAAGTAATACTAAGAGATTTATAATGTTACAAACGATTTCCATTTCAAATAAATGCTGTTCTTCTGAACTTTCTGTTCATCAAAGAAACCTAAAAAAAATTCTACTCAGCTGTTTCCAACATCATAATTTATTGAGCAGTAAATCAAAACATTAGAATGATTTCTGAAGGAACATGTGACTGGAGTAATGATGCTACAAATTTAGCTTTGAAATCACAGGAATAAACTACACTTTAAAATATATACAAATAGAAAGCTGTTATGTTTTAATTAAATGGAAAAAAAGTCTCAGTCACATTTTCTTGGTTAAACGTTACTTACACTACCAGAATAAATATCTATATTGTATTTTTACATTAGCAATGCAATTAATAATAACATTTTACATTTAAAATAATAACTCAAGGCAGTAACAATGTAAACAGCATATTTAATTGAAAAAATTACATTTATTTATGAACTTTTTCATAATAAACTTATTTTCTGGTCATCAGTCATCAAAGCTAGGTCACAGACGCACAGATGTACCTTTAATTTCAACAAGCTAATTGCTTAATAAAAAACCTTACAGAACCCTAATTTTCAGGCCATCTGAAGTCTGATATTTTGACTTGACAAAGAGGTTATATCTAAGTGTGTGAGCTGTTTACTTACTTCATTCATTCTCTATTACCCCCCACCAAACTCACAGCACGCTTTAGGGGGTCTGTTACAACTCAGTGAGTTCAGGAGAGGCGAGAGAGACGCGGACTCCCGCTGTACCTGTTGCTGTTGGACAGTTACTTTAGAAAAATTAGTGATTTATACGCTTAATTTATGTCATGTTTTGTAATACTTGCATTGTTTTATTTATATGCTATGCATTTTTTTTACTCATCCAATATTTTGAGGAGACCAAATGGACCCTGCTGTATATAAGATTGCAGGCATCAAATTAAACCGTTATATGGGTCATTCTATAATTAGGGGTACATTTAGCATTTGACAATGTGAAGAAAAAAGTTTTCCATTATCCCAAAAACTCAAACATGACCTTACATAGCTGCTTTGAAACTATCTATATTTTATAAGGTGCTATATAAATAAAGGTGATCTGTAGGAATATGTGCATAAAATGCCATCTTCCACCATGTCCACCATGTTACCTTGTTGTTTTGGGCCTATAACTCAACATGGAGGCCTAGAACTAGAGCATATGGTATGTTTAGAAATATATTTTCATAAACAAAACATACGTTTTAGTTAAATTGCCTTTAAATTGTTAAAATTTGCAGCCGTGATACTTGGGTAAGACTGCTGACATTGATTTATCAATTCTTGACACAGGTTTGCTAGTTTAACCAATATTAGGGGAAAGAGAGAGAACATAACTTCTAGTGTTTCTTCCATGTGCTTCTAGAGGAAATATCATCATACTGTGCAAATTATACGAGAATGGGACAAACCATTACCTTTTTGTGGTGGGTTTTCTAGTGGGTAACTTAGATGACAATTGTTTTTCGGACACAAATAAAACGAGTTATATCAAAATAAATGCTTATTTTTGAAGCGAACACCCAAATGTCTCTAACCTAATCTAACTAAAGACAAAACTATGAAAGTAATTTATATTTGAGGTCATTTCTGTGCTTAAATGCAGAGTAGAATGAGCAACTTTATCAAATCGGACAGCTGAGTACAGCGGGTTTTGTGTGATATGAACATAATTTTTTAACAAAAGATATGGCTTTTTCAACATATAGTAGTGTGATTGGGAAAAATATAATTGTGTACTAGAAAATTTAGGCATCGGGGCATTATATTGATGAAAATATATTAAAATATACTTCACGGACATGAGATGTACCCACAATTATAGAATGACCCTTATGTCTTTCTGTCTGTCTATAGGCCACCGAGCTGAATGACGACCGAACACCCTCGTCTGCCACCGTCATGACCACCTTCACCATCCTGCTGATCGATAAAAATGACAATCCGCCCAGGTTTAACAGCTCAGAGTATCGCGTGCTGATCCCAGAGCTGGCGCAGGTCGGCTTCGCTCTGCCTCTGTACATACAGGTCGAAGACAAAGATGAGGTGAGACATGCACACATACAGACACGGTGATGTTTTAAAAGAGAATATTTTTCCCTCACATGATTTCCCTGTCACACATTAATTTTTCAGTAGGACAAGTATGCCTATAGCCTGTGAGAAGTGAATCTGCTTGCAGAAACCTCTTTGTGGTTTCCATGAACATGACATTTTTTCCAACATGGACTCGTCAAGAAGACCTGACTGTTCTCACTGGTCGCCTTCATGGCTGTAGCTTGAATCAGTCAAACGTCAAGCTTTCTCACCTGCTCACCTCCTATCACTCAAGCTTCAAACCAGTCAGTCTTCTGAATCTGCTCTCTTGGCTCTAAAGTGCTCAAGTCAGCAGCAACATGCTCGCATAACTTCGTGCTAATTCTTTCCGATCTGTAAGCAGTTTTTGACACTGCCATCCACACGTTTTGCTGGCAGAGATGGGCATTTCAGAGTCAGCACTATTCGTTGTATGTGAAAAACAGGTTCAGGTCAGTTAGATTGACTGACTTCCTCACCTTGATCCCTCACCACTGGCTTTTCCTAGGGCTAGGAAATTTTTGCAGTGCATTTGCTAGCGATAAATGTGCCATTTTTGCTTCACTAGTGCGGAAACCGAGCAATGATTTGTGGGTCAGTTACATGATGCTCAGGTCTGTTCATTTGTTCAAAAATACATTAACATTAGTTCATTCATACTGTACAGCCACTTGAATGATGAGCATGATTTGTGTATTTATTTTTGGTTTATTTGTTTGTTTTTGTATAAAATAGTATTTTAACAATTTTGGGAGGATATAAAGTTAAAAATGTGAGTGATACAGCTGTCCTGATATTATAATAAAGAAAAATACTTTTTTTTTAATTTATTTATTTATTTATTATTATTATTTTTTTATTAGTTCTAAGAATGTGTACTATGTGAGGTAGTTTGGCATGATCTTCTATAATTATTTCAGTTACTGTTATTATTTTATTTTAAAAAGAAGCTCAAACACATCCAGTACCAATGATTTGTGGGTCAGTTACATGATGATTGTGTCAAAAAGTACATTAAAATTCAGGCCATACACTACCAGTCAAAAGTTTTTGAACAGCATTTTTATTGTTTAAATTCTCTTCTGCTCTTTTACTATTTAAAATATCTGTTTTCGATTTGAATATATTTTAAAATGTAATTTATTCTTGTGATCAAAGCTATTTTTTCAGCATAATTACTCTTCAGTGTCACATGATCCTTCAGAAATCATTCTATTATAATTATCAAGGTTTAAAACAGTTTTCGGGATTCTTTAAGGAATAGAAAGATAAGCATGTATCTGAAATGAAAAGCTTTTGTAATATTATACACTATACCATTCAAAAGCTTGGAGCCCCATAATTTAAATTATTTTATTTGTCGGGAAACAAATGATAGAAATTAATACTTTTATTTACCAAGGTCGCTTTAAATTCAGATGAAAAGTGATGATAAGGACATTTCTAATGTTACAAAAGGTTTCTATTTCAGATAAATGCTGTTCTTTTGAACTTTGTTCATCAAAGAAACCTGAAAAAAATCTACTCTGCTGTTTTCAACATAAAAATAATAATAAATGTTTTTTGAGCAGCAGATCAGAATATTAGAATGATTTCTGAAGGACCATGTGAATGGATTAATGATGCTAAAAATTCAGATTTAAAATCACAGGAATAAATTACATTTTTTTATATATATATTCAAGTGGAAAACAGTTATTTTAAATGGTAAAAATATTTGAAAATATTTGTTTTTGCTGTACTTTCAATCAAATAAATGCAAAATAATGCAAAATAATTTATTATATTATTGTTGTTGTTGTTGTTAATAATAATAATAATAATACTTATTAATACACATGGTAAGCATTTAATCAACTACTCATGGCAGTCAAGCTGGTTTTCTCCAAATCTGTTGTACAACAAAAATTAGCAGCATTTTAAACAGTTTTGAAGTGGTTGATTTGTGTACTAGTAAGCATAAAAGCTGAGTTATGAGGAAGAAATATTTTCTTGGGCCGTTTATCCAGTGGAAAGCTATATAAATGTTATGGCTTGTGAATATCAAAGGTCTGTAGAGAACGCTTGTCAAGGTCCGTGTTTGAGTGATAAAATGCTCTTTTTCTTCTTTGCTTTCTTGAGCATCATTTACTCTGACACATTTTGTAACCATTCTTGTGCAAATAGGGTAATACATTTTTATAGCTTTTATACTGTAAAATTTAGAGGGAGGCACACATAATATTTAGTGCTGTGCCAGGTGTTCATTGACTGTTCATAAAACAAATAGCGGTGAGACTAAATTCTGGTGAGATGAAACAGATTCAAATCCGCTATAAAATGTTGACATGTTTAAAGCGTACAACCCAGGTTACAAACAAACACACTAACATACTGTACGTCCATTGTTCTCTCAAATGCTGTCATACTCACTCAAGAACCCCGTTTAGACTGGAGAAGGGTTTAACTTGCTTTCGAGTAAGCTAGATACAGCAGCAAATTATCGCTAACCAGCAGAATCAATCAGAGATAACAAAAGTCAAGTTAAAATTGATTCCTGCTTCAAATTACTGGAACAGAGATAAAGAAAGAGAGAGGGAGAGAGTGGCAAACTAGCACTACTTGCTGTATAAACTACTTACTGTATACTACATACATACTGTGTTGTTGTTCTTTCTCTTTCTTTTTTATAAAGGTAAGGAGTAAAGCAACATTGAAACACTAAGAAAAGTTTATGCTCACTGAGACTACATTTATTTTAATCAAAAATACAGTAAAATAATTAATACAAAAAATTATTTTACCAAAACAAGAGGTATTATACAAAAAGCATGTTAATTTTTATTTAGTACTGACCTTGAATAAGATATTTCACATAAAAGACATTTACATTTAGTCCACAAAAGAAAATAATAATTGAATTTATAAAAATGACCCCTGTTCAAAAGTTTACATACCCTTGACTCTTAATACTGTGAACAGTTAAACTGTCCGCTGTTCTTTAGAATAATCCTTAGGGTCCCACAAATTCTTTAGTTTTCCACCATCTGTGTATTTGAACCCTTTCCAATGGACTGTATGATTTTGAGATCCACCTTTTCACACTGAGGACAACTGAGGGACTCATATATCAAGTATTACAGAAGGTTCATCCACTCACTGATGCTTCAGAAGGAAAAACGATGCATTAAAGGATTACTTCACTTTTAGAAAAAAAAATTACAGATAATGTACATACCCCCTTGTCATCCAAGATGTTCACGTCTTTCTTTCTTCAATCGTAAAGAAATTGTGTATTGAGCAAAACATTTCAGGATTTCTCTCCATATAATGGATATTTATAGTGCCCTCAAGTTTGAACTTCCATAATGCAGTCTAAATGCAGCTGCAAAGAGCTCTAAATGATCCCAGATGAGTTAGAAGGGTTTTATCTAGCGAAACGATCAGTTATTTTTGAAACAATTTGAAAGTTTATATACTTTTTTAACTCAAATGCTCGTCTTGTCTGGTCTCTGCGATGCGCATGCGGAGTCTGTGTGATCCGGGTCAATGCAGTTAGGGTATGTAGAAAAACTCCCATCTCGTTTTCTTCCCCATCTTCAAAATCGTCCTACATTGCTGCAGAAATGCCAGTCTAGTGTTTACAAAGTGAACATGCAAAGAAGATCAAAGGCCCTTTACAAAAAAAGGTAAAACTGCATTGTAGGACTATTTTGAAGTTGAAAATAAAAACAAGATGGGAGTTTTTCTACAAACCCTAACTGTATTGACCCGGATCACACAAACTACGCATGTGCATCGTAGAGATGAGACAAGACAAGCATTTGAGGTTAAAAAGTATATAAATTGTTGATTTGTTTTGAAAATAACCGAAGAGTTCGCTAGATTATACCCTTTTTCATCAGCTGGGATTATTTAGAGCCCTTTTGAAGCGGGATTTAAACTGCATTTTGGAAGTTCAAATACATTATATATCCTGAAATGTTTTCCTCAAAAAACAATTTCTTTACGACTGAAGAAAGAAAGACATGAACATCTTGGATGACAATGGGGTGAGTACATTATCCGAAAATGTTTGTTCTGAAAGTGAACTAATCCTAAGATACAAGATAAGATACTAAGAGCCAGGGGGTGAAAACTTTTGAACAGAATGTGTACATTTTTCTTATTTTGCCTCAATAGCATATTTTGTTTTTTAACATTTAGTACTGCCCTTCAGAAGCTACAGAAGATGCTTACAGAAGACAAAATAACTTAAATTTACCCTGATCTTCAAATTCAAAAAGTAAAAAAAAAGGCTTCAAAAAGGCTCTTATTGCATTGTTATTCCTTCTGAAGCAAAACTCAACAAATAAAATAAATAAATCGAATTCACCTTGAATTAGCCATTTTACAATGATTATTCCGACAATTGTCATTCAGGAATTCTATGCATGCTGTGGACAGTATACATACTGCAGAAATAATAAGAGTAATATATTAGTATGCTCTTCTCAAAATAGCCAGGTGATTAAACAGAAAGTGTGTGATCACCTCCAGTCAGTAACTCAATCATTTTACTGCCCTGTCACTTTTGATTGGCAAATCAAAATTATATTGGTCTCCAATTACTTAACTTCTTCTTTTCAGTCTTTACCCTTTACCCTTCAGTCTTTGAGGGCAAACGGCTCTGTTTTTCTCTTTTGAGCAGCAGGCATTTTCTCTTACGCTGGAAATACAGCAGCAGCTACCATATTAAAGGTGTTTTCAGCTCTCTCAGCACAAGACTTTCTGAACACATAGGCAAGCAGAGACAGAGATAGCAACTCTTCAGCACAGCAAGGCTTGACTCTGATCCTAATGCAAGATGAACAACAGTCTTTCAGAGGGTCCGAGAGTTCAATAACAAGCTCAGCCTGCATGTGTTTGAAGAGGCTTCATGGGCTCAAGCTGAGTGTTTATTTTAGGATGAGTTGAGGACTGAGGTTTTAAGCTGTGCTTTTCTCTCTTTCTGTAGAGTTCAGCTTTGGGCTTCAATGCATCAAGCTACTTTAATGATAGAAGTTAATATTAGGGCTGTCAAACGATTAATCGCGATTAATCGCATCCAAAATAAAAGTTTGTTTACATACAATATGTGTGTTTACTTTGTATATTTATTATGTATATATAAATACACACACATGCATGTATATATTAAAACTAAATATTTATATGTAGATATATTTATGCCAGTATACATTTTAGATTATAAATAAATATAAATATTTAATATATAAATCTGAAATATTTTTCCTTAATATATACATGCATGTGTTTGTATTTATATATAGATAATAAATATACACAGTACACAAATATATAGTATGTAAACATAAACTTTTATTTTGGATGCGATTAATCATGATTAATCATTTGACAGCACTAGTTAATATACATACAGTATATATAAAAGCTCTAAGCTAAGCTCGTAACATTATTTATGCATTTGTAATTTTGCATTCATGCTACAAAAAAGTAGTTGTGCATTATTTAATTATTTATTTTAGTTTTGGGTGAGCAACTTCTTAAATTGTACTAAATGAGCATGGGAAATTGATATGTCTAATACAACATGCACCTATTAACCCAGTACCTTATAGTAAGATTTCTTACCGCGTTTCTAAACTTTCTCTGCATGGTTCGTCTTGAAACTTTCCTGCTGATGTGTGTGTGACAGGCAGCTTTTATCTTCTCTGTAGTGGTTCAGGCAAATGGACGGGCAATTACGCTTATGGCCAGTGAGTGTTGACATCCCTGCATATTGGATGGCTCTTTAAATAGCCCCCATCAGCTACAATGGCTCTCTAAGCGCTCCAAACAAAAACAAGGGGTTATTTTAACCGCCGATGTAATTCCGTCATCGATCTCGAGCGTCGTCCTCTGTGTCGCCTGCGTTCTAAGGCTTTTAAGAGCACAAACGTGACGAGAGGTTTCTTCTCTCCTGGGATCTTGACAGTTAGTGGTTTTGATTATGGATAGAGATGTGTGCTGGATGGTTTGCCTTTACCGTGTGTTGTCATCCCGCTAGAAGCTGACAGGTGGATCTTTATAGTGCACACTGCTAGGCGATGAACAGCTGGGTTTCTGTGTGGATTTGGATTTGCAGCAACATTCAGCTATTGTAAAAGATTTGTGGCTTTATGAAGGAATATTTAATGTCTGCTAAATGATTTCATGTAAATATAAAGGTAGTTTATGACATAAGTCAAGGTTTGTCTCATGCAGTGCTGACTATACTGTATTTCGGCACAACTACACTCTCTGAAAAAAGGTACAAAAGCTATCACTAGGATGGTATCTTCCAAAAGGTACATTTTGTACCTTATTTACCACTAAAAGACCCTATGATTTCTGCAAAAATGCAGACAGAATTGCAGAATCCAGTCATAAAAATACAATTTGCTGTAAAACACAGAATGTCGTGGAATTTGCCAAATTGTCCATGAATAAATCAAAAGTACGTCACTTAAATCAAATCATGATATGGACTAGTATCTGTGAATAAAATTGAATTTAAGGGGAGAAAAGTATTTCATAGGGCTATGAAAAATGTGTGTATGTTCAACTTCTGTTAAATTGTTGTGTTATTAAAGTTTCAGGATTTCAATTATTTGGACATGCTTTTTGTTAAAAATTTAGAAAAAGAAACATTTAAATGGGGGAAAAAACTGAATTCAGAAAATTTAAAATGGAATTTGGGAAAAAAAAGAAAACAGGTTTTATAGGGTCCTATGAAAGTCACCTCATGAACATTTGACCATTTCATTTGAGAAAAACAACCGTTATCATATCTACAAACAGTTTTTGTAATTAATTGATTAATTAACTTTAATTATTTTGATTATTAAATTAGAATCCAGAAACAGAATTTGGCAAAAATAAAACTGAATTTAAGGGGGAGAAGAGTATTTCATAGGGCTTGAAAAATTACATTTTTGTTAAACTTGCATTAAATTGTGTACGTTATAAAATTGCTGTTAAATTGAGTTTCATTTGTGTTTCATTGTGTAATGATTTCAATTAATTGGAAATGCTTTTAGTGTACCATTAAAACAAAGGCTAGAAAAACTAAAATGGGGAAAAAAATGGAATTCTGAAAATTTTAAATGGAATTTGGGAAAAAATAAAACAGATTTCATAGGGCTCTATGAGAGTCACCTCATGAACATTTGACCATTTCATTTGAGAAAGAACTTATAGGTCTTCAGAGCAACATGTCAATATATATATATATATATATATATATATATATAATTTTTTTTTTTTTTTTTTTTTTTAAGGTTTAGCTTGAAGAAACTGTGACAGAAATATAAGACTTAATGTAGTAGTAGTACTGCTACTAATAATACAGCTTTAATTAAAGCATTATTTTAAGTAATAATCAATTTTTTCTTCCATGTTTTAATGTTAACCATAAATCTCTGTTGTGAAGCACTTTGTTTGTCAAAAATTGAAGACTTTCTTTTATTTTTATTTGATTAAAAGATAAACTAATATTTAATGCCTTTATTTAACAGGGAAAATGAAATGCACAACACAGAAAAAATAAAAGAAAAAATGTTATATATATATATATATATATATATATATATTTTTTTTTGTAAAAGCTTAAAAATTAATTAACCATCCTTGTGATTGTCAGAATGGAAAGCACAAAATGAAACTAAAATTAAAATAAAACTAAATTTGATTAAAAAAATAAGTTGTAGTTCGTAGGGTCCTAAAACATAATTTTTTGTTAAATGTTTAAATGAATTGCACACGTGTACATTTAATGAATTTACTTCAGTTAATTATAAATGCATTTTGATTAATAGTTTACTTTAAAAACCATTAAAACAGAAAATGTAAAAATTAAAACAGAATTTGGGAAAAAAAATAAACCAAATTTCATAGGGCTTTTGTACCTTTAGAGTAGAGTAGATGGCAGGGGTATTTGGGTTATTGTAAGGCTGTTCTAGCTAGTTTCTGGGCTGTTACTACTGTGTTCACGGCGGATGCTAGCATAGAAAATCTGATGAGAAATTAATCTTGGAGTCCTCCGTGTTTTCAGTGTTTTGAAAGTGCCGCAGAGTCATATTGTTTACTTCTGCTGGCGGAATGAACCAATGAATCATTTGCTTGTAGTTGCCTGTGTATATTAAGCCAAGATAGGAGATAGCATTTTAACAGAAAAAAATTCTACACATCACCTTAAAAGCTATAAAAACCACTCCAATAGTCCATTACAGCATCTCAGGCAGCGAGTTTTCAAACGGATGATCGTTCAGAGATAATGAGGTGTTATGTCAGCAACTGCCGTCTGCATCTCTTCATTAGCATTAAGGTTAATGTAGATCAGAATGAAACTCAGGATTAATGATTGTGTCAATCCGCACGACAATCAGCCGGCAGCTAGCTAGTTAGTTCAGCAGCAGACTTAAACTCTTAAGAAGAATAGTTTCTTTGTGTTTACAGTCGTTTGCAGATCATAAAACGAGAGAATATCTGAACAAATGAATCTCTTGATTATGCTGGTATGTAAGAGTTCGTCTGACACAAACTCTCTTTCTGTCTTTTCATCTGTATAGTGGCCGTTCATTCGGTCGGGTTTCCTTTAGCAATGCCTCCGGCTTCTCATTCGCCTCCTCAATTACGGATTGGCCCCGAGGAGCGGCGTGATGGAGGGATTTTCATAACTGAGAGATATAAAAAAGTGAATATCTCCGATTAACCTGGAGTGCTGCTCTCTTTAGTGAGGGCTTATCGTCCTTTATTTCACGCGCTCAATCTTTTTCTATTATTTTCTTGTTCGTTCTCTGTGTGTTTTTTTCCTCTGTAAGGAAACACCTCGGGTTAAATGTTTATTGAACTCTGAAACTATTTTCTCTGTCCGGATCAATTCACCACGTTGCGGTCACAAACGGCTTCGCCTGCAAATGGAATCTGGCGGGGATGTGTGTGCGCATTAGCGGTGTTGTTCATTAAGTGCAGTGCTTTTATTTGTATGTAAAAATATCTTAGCACTGAGCAGTAGCTAGTTTCAAAAGAGGAAACTGCCAAAAGGAACTGGTTTTTGAGTCGGTCACAATTTATCACGCAAATGTTCTTTTCTGTAGCGGTGTATTTTGTATTATTTTTTCATTTATTGTTTATTTTTTTTCTCAAATAAATTTCAGTACATTTATATTAGTGATATGGGTTGTGTTGTTTTAGTATTATTTATGTAATATTATACACTGCAAAAATAAATACATTGAAAATGTACTGATCATTTTCTGCCTGGACATTTATCCAGTAATTTCAGACATTTTCGTTAACCCAAAAAACTACACGATGAAGTGCAAAATACAGGTAAACACTGGAAATATTAATACAGAACATTATGGCTTTTTTTTTTTTTAACAGTGTAATATTTATTAACATTTTGCATTAACTGTTATTTTTATTTTATTTAACGAACATTTTTTTTTATTTAAAATTTTGTTTAAGCTTTACTCATTTGGTTAGTTTTTTATTAAATGTGTTTTTATATCTCTGTTTAGCTTTATTTTTATTCAACTTTTAGTAGTTCAGCTTTAACTTATTTAATATTTTTAAGATTACGTTTTTAATCTGCCATTTAAATGTTAGAGATCAAGATTTTTAATGTTTTTTGAAGACATTTTTTATGCAAATCGTGGCTGCATTTATTTGATCAAAAATACAGAAAATAACATTGCTATTTAAAATAACGGGTTTCCATTTTAATGTATTTTAAAATATATTTTATTTCTGTGAAGCAAAACTGATTTTTGCATCATAACTCCAGTTATGATTGTTAAAACAGCTTTTATACTCCAGTTAAAACAGCATTTATTCAAAATAAAAATGTTTTGTAGCAATATACACTATCAATATCACTATAATAATCTTACTGATCCCAAACTTTTGAACAGCAGTGTATTTATTTATTTAATTTCTTTATAGTTTTAGTTTAAGTTACCAACCTTAACACTGAAAAACAAGTGAACACAATAAAGACAAATAAATAATAAATGTACATTTTAGCAAAAATTTTCATGAAAAGCATTTTTGGGTCAAGTTTGAGTCAAGTTGTCATGCGTTTTAAATATTTTTTTTTTTGGTGTTTGATTAATTGGGTTTTATTTCAAATTGTTTTAGTATTTATATTTAGCTGGAGGCCTGTGATCTACTGTGACAACTTACCCCATTTACAGCACTGTTTTTATTTCCCACAGTCAAAAATAGTGCAAATGTTATATACAGAAATCCCTATCACCCATATTGCTAGGAAATTTGCAACGTATCTTGACCCTTTTGCTTTAATAGAAAAATGACTAAATGAAAACAATTTTTATTTTAACAACATACAGTAATACCATATACATCCCGAACTGATTGCCAATGATGCCCTTTCATACTGAGAGGTCGCCAGCAGGATTGCTAAATTACTGTAATGAGACACTCTTTAGAAGCGTAATGGCCAAATAAAAAGCATATTAAACCATAGCGATATTCATAACGCTGCTTAATTTGATATCACCAGAGAAATAACCATGAACACATCCTGAATATTCACTATATCACCCAGCGCAGGGTTTGTAGGTCTACCATGTTGGTTTGTCACTGCCTGTGTGTGCGCATGTGAGATCCGATAAGAGCAAAACCCTCAACCCATCTTCTCCTTTTTGTGTGAGAGAGAGAGATTACGACAAAGAAAGAGAGAAGGAGACTCGAAGAGATGGAGTGATTGTAGCGACAGATAAGTGTGGACTTAGTAGAGATAAGCAGCAGGTAAACACACACAATAATCAATCACAGATTCTTCTCACCATGCTCAACATTATTGCTTTTTAAATGTGTGTTTGCGTACGTGCTTACGTGTGTGTCTGGGTCGGTATGTTTGCGTCAGTGTTCGTTTTGACAGCAAATTTTGATTTAGTTTTAGTCATAGTCTTTTGACTAAAATGCCATTTAGTTTTAGTCATATTTTAGTCATCTGAATTGTTTTTAGTTTTAGTCTAGTTTTAGTCAACTAAATATATGATTTTAGTCAACTAAATATATGATTTTAGTCGACTAAATCTACAGTAAATTTAGTCGGCTAAAATTGTATGGGTTTAGTTACAGTGCAATGCATTTATTAAGCATTTCTCTAAAATTTCCAAACTCATTATATAGGTTTGATATTAAGGTTTTGTCATGATAAACACACAATTTAACTGCGGTGATGCACAACATGCCTTAATATTAAAATTAAATAAAACCACTTCTCATAAAGAACATGGTCTTTTCAATGAAATACCAATGTTATATAGGCTAATTATGCATTCTTTATAGTAACTTGTTTACCATATTCTTCATTCTTTCAAACAGACATGTTTATTTCTATAAATGAATTTAGATTCATCTTTAGGGCTACGTAAGTGATTCAGTCAAGAGCAGTGTGCTTTTCTGTCTTTCTTTTGTTGCTTGATTAACATCTGTGACTCGGACAATAGACACTAAATGTGGCTGCTATCCCTTTAAAACCGAACGCTTGCAATGGATGCAATGCACTGACACACTTTCTCTCTACTGTTTATGTTCATTTAAGACGTAATCGGCTGTGTTTACGTGAATACTCATTAAAACTGACAATTTCGAGATTTTGTGTGTATTTCTCAGTTTATGCAACGCTAAGAGTGTGAGACGTGCGTTCTGTGTGTTTGCTTCGGTGTCTGCGCTCAGAAAACAAGACCGACTTGAGTTCTCTCTTGCATCGTCAAATTTATCCATATGTCTGCACTTCTCGTACTCCCACATATTGACATTTTGTAACATTTTATAAGACGTGCAGCAAGTGTGTTTTAGCTTGTGTCTCGCCGGTTTGTACGCATCTAAACTCCTACGCAACAGATTTTTCTGAATGAATCCCTTTCCAAATCGTCCTTCCCTAACATTTTCGTCTCGCTTTTATTCGTTGGCGAAAATGGCAGTAGATTTGTGTCATAGTTTTTGTCATTTAAAAATAATTTTAGTTCTTTATCGTTTCATTTTCTTCTGTGAAAAAAATGTCGTTGACGAAAATTATGACACAAATTATTCGTCAACGAAATTAACACTGGTTTGTGTCTGAACTATATTCAAGATATAGAAGTTGTTGTGACAGCTCACTCAACTGTGTGGTTTTCAGTCAGCGAATCTTCGCCTGCTGCTTCACTTACACATTAGTATTATGTTTAATCAGAGTGTGTGCGTACGGTATGAAAATTGCGCTTTCTAAGATAGTGATGGGTCATCATTGAATTTACTTCCTGCCATATGTCCTGTCTTCCCCTCGCCGGCCTCGCGGAAGAGAGAATGACACTAATGAGGGACTTCCTGTCATCTCTCCATTTGCTCGGGATCTCTCTGTACCTAATACAGCGACGGGAGACAGAAATGATTATTGCAGAACATTTTATTACTTCTTTATTTGAAGCTTGAAGTTTTATTTCGAGTCCGTCCAATAAAATCCCTGTCAAAACACACTCTAACATTTGAGGAAAGGATGAGAGGGGAACTTTTAGCAGGTGTGATGCGCTGTACGCCGGATGCTAAATTTTGCTCATAGTTGCTTTTTTTATGAAACTTAATGGAGTTCTCACTCATGGTTTTTTTGGTGTCAAAGTTGTCTATTTAAATTCCTTTGGAGGAAAGATCTTCAGAAGGTCTTTAAAAATCTTAATTTGTGCTTTCACACATCTTAAATGGCAGCAGAAAGTCTTAAATCCATAATGCACTGAAAAATATGAACATCTTTCATCGGTATATCTGCAGTAAGGTTTTTTTAGGTAAAGTTTCTTAGGCTCATCAAGGCTGCATTTATTTGATCAAAATCACAGAAAAAAACACTAAAAATATTATTGCAATATAAAATAGTTTTTTATTTTAATATACTTCAAAATATAATTTATTTCTGTGATGAAAAGCATAATTTTCAGCATTATTACTCCAGTCTTCAGTGTCACCTGATCCTTCAGAGATCATTTATACATTTTTTTGAACCTGTGATACCTTTTTCATGATTCTTTGATGAATAAAAAGTGTTAAAAAAAAAAAAGCATGAATTAAAAATGAAAGTCTTTTCTAATAATATCAGTCTTTACTATCACTTTTTAAAATGAATTTAACACATCCTTTCTAAAAAAAAAAAATATATATATATATAAAAAAAAAACGTAAAGAAAAAAATTTACTAACTGTTTAATGGTAGTGTATATAATTCTGAATTAAATAATTCAATAAAGGCTTTTATTTTTTTATTATTCATCCAAGAAGACTGAAGTAATGAAGATGTAAATTTAGCTTTGCATCACAGGAATTATATTTTGAAGTATATTAATATTAATAGAAAGCTGTTATTTTAAATTGTAATAATATTTCACAATATTAAATTTTTATTCTGTACTGATCCCAAACTTTTGAATGGCAGTGTATATCT
This sequence comes from Cirrhinus molitorella, assembly GCA_033026305.1. NCBI lineage: Eukaryota > Metazoa > Chordata > Actinopteri > Cypriniformes > Cyprinidae > Cirrhinus > Cirrhinus molitorella. The sequence goes on from CM065126.1 coordinate 37,475,631, forward strand.
AAACATCCTTAAGTCAAGATACATTTACTTGAGATTCAAATTGAACATATGTGGTCTTGAAGAAAATTTTATTTTTAGTTTATGCTTAAAACAAAAACATGTCAATAAGGTACTAAAACGCGTTTTCCCTATGAATTAAGTTGACTCATATATATATATATATATATATATATATATATATATATATATATATATATATATATATATGAATGATATTTAGACATTTTCACTGGAAAACTGATTTTTTTTTTTTTTTTTTTTTCATATTCTAGTGGTGGGGAGAAAAGCTATTCAACCCACAAGCTGCTTTTTTGGCTAAATGAATAAAAAAATTAATAGAGATCTGTTGTAAGTTGCATTTTCAAACTTTTAAGTGTTGCTAATACAAGAGATCTACATATAGAGACCATGTTGATGTATTGTGTTCTATTCGATTTATTTACTTGGCCTTAAATAAATCTTAAAAAGTCTTAAAATTACCTTTATAAAACCTGCAAATGAGAGTTTTAAAATCAATGCACAGTGCAGCTTAGAAAATTTGGATGAGTCAGTTTCGATTGCTCACTTTGACGCTATACAGTCTGAGAAGTTGAGATCTCTTGTGCATTTTCAGATTTTTTTTCTTAAGAGAAATGTTTGCTGCTTAGCTGTGGAGAATGAAATATCAGATAAAGTAAAACAATAATGTGCAAAATGACTCTGTGTGTCTCCACAGGGGGTGAACAGCATGTTTCAGGTGGTCCTGACAGGGAATAACTCTGAGCACTTCAGCATCTCTCCCACCTCCGTGCAGGGCAGAGCAGACCTCCGCGTGCGTGTGGCCGTCCCGCTGGACTACGAAAACATCAGGAGCTACAGCTTTTCTGTGAGTGCAGAAAACACATTTTCATCCATACAAATTTCAGAATTTTCAGAATCATTACTTCAGTCTTCATGTGATGCTCTTTAATATCTCATGCGCACTGGATCTGTGCCCATTTTATTTGAACATTTAGAATACACTGAGAATACATTATTATGCCAGGGTAGTGTTTTTAGCAAAATTAAACCGAGATTAGGAATGGGGAAAGTGAATTACAAATAAACTATTGGCACTTATATAGAGAGCAGTGCTGTCATGCTGCAGGAGTTCAGCTGTGTTTTTGCAGTTCATTTCGTTTTAAATGGCTGAAGCTGTTCCCTGCAGCGATGGTCTTACTAGCTGAACTGACAAATGACTGCAATCTGCACCAGTACAAAACACAATCAGAAACCGTTGTAGACCAGTACAGCAGATTCTCTCAAACAGGCACTGTGTCAACCTCAATTGTAGCTTTGTTTTGTACAAACATCTGTTGCAGTTAATCTAAAAGTACAGTGAAATAAAGTCATTTGGAAGCTGGATGTTTTAGGAAACTATCACTTATGACATGTATATGACACATTAGTTTGAGGACAATAAAAATGTGTCTATCTGTAATATACAGTGCTGCTTGAAAGTTTGTGAACCCTTTAGAATTTTCTATATTTCTGCATAAATATGACTTAAAACATCATTAGATTTTCATATAAGTCCTGAAATTTCATATAAGTGCTACATATCTGTGCATTGCAAAAGTATGTGAATCTCTTGGATTAACAGTTAATTTAAAGGTGAAATTAGAGTCCATCTGTGCAGATGTGTTTTCGGTCAGTGCAATGACTATCAAATGTCAGTGTGTGACCTGTTTTATTCAAAGAACAGGGATCTATGCCATCTATCTATTACCTTCCCGAGAAGTGGTCGACCAACAAATAACGTGTAACTGCGAGGTTGCAAAAGTTCCCAGGGTAACTTCTAAGCAACTAAAGATCTTTCTCACATTGGCTAATGTTAATGTTCACGAGCCCACCATCAGGAAAACATTGAGCAACCATGGTGTGCATGGCAGAGTTGCCAGAAGAAATCCACTGTTCTCCAAAAAGAAAATTGCTTGCTAAAGATCATGTGGACTAGCCAGAGGACTATTGGAGAAAGGTTTAATGGATGGATAAAAAACAAAATAGAGCTTATTGGTTTAAATGAGAAGCTATTATGTTTAGAGAAAAGAACACACTGCATTCCATCATAAGAATCGCATCCCATCTGTGAAACATGGTGGTGGTAGTATCATGGCTTGGGCCTGTTCTGATGCATCTTGGCCAGGACAGCCTGCCATCATTGATGGAAAAATGAATTCTGAATTGAGCTATCGGTAAGCCCCGCCCATAGAACGCAAATGGGCCAATGGCAGTTGAGTATCAGCCACACGGAGATGGAACTCTGAAATCTGTAGGTTGCAGCGCCATAGAGAAACATTGGAAGATCTGAAGCTCTCGTCGTTTTAATGGTGTTTATGCTACAAAAATATAAAACGATGTGCCAGAGGTATCTGTAACACTGATTCCAGGTATCCTGAGAGGATTGGCAATGGATTTTGGAATTGATCTTATTATTTAACGTTTATTTTCTGGTGGTCATACTCTCATTAAGTGGCCTTTTTCATCTGCTCAAGCAGGTAGTGTCTGTAAATATCGTTAATATCTCTGGCTAAAACTAGCTAACGTTAAAGTTAGTGAGTCCATGCTAACGTACAAATCTCAGCTAACTATTCTCACATCATGTACAGTGTAGGTCAAAAACACATAAACGAAGGTCTACATGAACAGTGTTGATCCTGGATGTTGTCATCTGCGATCATGACGACCGTAACATGAGATTTCTTCCGTTTGTATTGCAATCTGTAAACCCTTGATTTCAAATGAATCATGTTACACACCATATTTATTTTAAAATCATTTATATATCTCTCCATGGCATATTAAAGCACTACTTGAATGCTCCTCAACGAGAGGTGGTCCTTCTGTGTTCAAAATTGATCAAAAACATCTGGTTTCACAGCTGTCATTGTAAGACAGTGGGAAACTCCATTTGTTTGTCTGAGGTAGCAACAGTAACTAAGGGGGGCGCGGCTTAGCGATAGGTCAGTTATACCAGCAAATTCTAAAGGAAAACATCAGGACACCTGTTTAAGAACAGAGGATCATTTAATAAATAAATGACAAAGAAAATAATTTCTCTCACTTGCTTGATTGGGTTCTCTTTGTCTACTTTCGGGACTTGAAACATGAAAATCTGATGATGTTTTAGGTCATATTTCTGCAGAAATATAGAAAATTCTAAAGGGTTCACAAACGTTCAAGCACCACTGTATCTGTCATGTAACAGATTGACTGATTGTTGTTAGCAATGCATGTTGCTTGCATGTATTTTTGAATGCACTTTAAACAATAGCAAAAAGGTCTTTTGCTCATTTGCACAGGTTTTATTTTTCATCTAGGTGTCATGAAGTACTACATCACAGAGATATAAAAGTCTCATAAAAGAGTGATATAAAACAGACACTTTAGATTTAATATTGGCTCTGCTCTAAAACATAGAGTGCTGCTTTGCCATCTATAGTGCCTACGTAAGTAGTTGCCGACTAATGCTGGGTTCACACTGTACGATTTTAGCCCTGGTTTTCACTCGCTTGACAGTTTTGTGGAAATGGGCAACAAATCACAAGGGACAAATCGGTGCTCGTTCATCTGGTTTCTGTTATCAAAAACACAATTTAAGAGAAGCACTGACACGTTGCCAATGCCCCTCAGATATTTGGCATGCTAAATATCTGGACCTGTTGGCGACTTAGTCTTTCAGTGTGAAATGTGTTTGACCGGAAAGACATCACAGATGACCTACAGCCAACGAGAAAGCACCATACAGGGCAGAGGAAAGTTCAGTGGGTGGAGTCATAATAGATCAGCAAGCATTAATTCTGTCCTTTATATTCTTCTTTGTTTATTTTTTATTTTTCAATTCAAATCATTGTACAGACAACTTAGATAGCTTTTCGCAGGCTACTGTTTTGATAAATCCAGTCTTGTTTTTTAAAGAATTCACTTCTTTACCAAGCCTGCATTTATTTGATCCAAATACAGCAAAAACAGCAATATTCTGAAATATTTTTACTATTTAAAAGAACTGCATTTTATTTGAATACATTTTAATATGTAATTTATTCCTGTGATCAAAGTGAAGTTTTCAGCATCATTACTCCATTATTATTTGACGAATAGAAAGATCCAAAGATGTTACGATTTTTTTAAAGATTTTTAAGCCAGCATTTATCTGAAATAAAAAGTATAAAATGCTTTATAAATAAATAAAAAATAAAAATGCTTTTGAAACATTATACACTATCCCATATAAAAGCTTGGAATCCTTTTTTTTTTTTTTTTTTTTTGTGAAAGAAATTATAGAAATTAATACTTTTACTTAGCAAGGATGCTTTAAATTAGTCAAAAGTGATGATAAAGACATTTATAATGTTACAGAAATTTCTATGTCAGATAAATGCTGTTATTTGCTGTTCTTCTGAACTTTCTATTCATCAAAGAAACCTGAAAAAAATTCTACTCAGCTGTTTTCAACTTAATAATAATATAATACTACATTTAAGGAAAGAATCAGAATGTTAGAATGATTTCTGAAGGATCATGTGACTGGAGTAATGATTCTAAAAATGTAAATTTGAAATCACAGAAATAAATTAGATTGTAAAATGTGTTCAAAGAGAAAACTTATTTTAATTTTAAATATTACAAATATTTCAACATTTTACAGTTTTTGCTGTACCTTTGGATTAAATAATTGCAGGCTTGGTGAGCAGAAGAGACTTCTTTAAAACAAACATTAAATCTTACATTTTTTTTTTAAACTTTTGACTGGTAGTGTATGTATATGAATATTTTTATTATTACTTTTATATATCCTCCATAGGCAGCTCACTAGTTTTTTTGTGTTATTGTATTTGGTCACATTGCTGCTCTTCTCTCCAGCTGTATGCCAATGAGTCTCTGTCGGAGCATGTGGGGTTTGCTCGAGTCTTCATTAACCTCATCAACGAGAACGACAACAGACCGATCTTCAGCCAGACGCTTTATAACATCAGTTTACCTGAGAACACCCCTCCTGGAACATCTCTGCTGCAGATAAAGGTGAACACACATGATGCTGACCATAACATTGGTAAAGTACAGCTTTATGATTTCCATAAATTGCAGAATCCTATAATAAAAAATGGAATTTACGTTATGGATGAACGTCTTGGAATTTGTCAGCTTTTGGAATTGTGATATGTATGTCTGTAAATACTGAAGCACAGAAAGACTTCTGTTGTCTGAGTGACACGGTTTTGTCTACTTTACATATGCAAACACATGTTTTCAGCCTCTGCCGTCTCACTATCTGATGACATGAACACATTTCCATTTCATGTGATAAAAGCTATCGTCATGTCACTGCTTTAAGAGTTCACTATTCACTATCTCACAGTTTCATTTGATAAAAACTCATGTACACAGAAAAGCAAAGGTCTTAACCACAGCCTGTCAAGAAAAAAGGTTAAGCTTGAAAAAAATGGGCAGATATATATTACTTTTGTACAATAGATTGTAGCTCTCAAAGTAAAAATTGTTTACAGAACTTCTATTTAAAAAAGATAGATGCATTAAAAAAAGTTTATTTAAATTATTCATGTGTTATACCTTCATTCGATTACCATTGTTTTTTGATAATAAATTTGTATTAAATAATAAATCCAGAAAACAAAAACAGGCAATACAGAATTCTAAATATTAAAAATATTATAAATACATACATAAGTTAATATTAAAACAAAGTCATTTCTGTTAAACATTTAATTGTTTTTTAATTGTCATTTAATTTAAAATTACTAAAAGGTCATTTAAACGGTACAGAAAACACAGAATTTGTAAAAAATAAAAATAAAAAAATTAAGCAGAATATGGGAAAAAATGCCATATTCTCTTATACAAAAACGAAATTTAAAGTGGAAATAAAACTCTAATTATATATTATTTAAATTGTGAAATATACACACATTATGGTAATATTGCAGTGTCCTAAAAATACTGCATTACTATAATGATAATATAATACAAATTACAGTTGAAAATATTAGTCATTTATTTATTTATTTACTTATTTACTTATTTTCATATAATATATTATTAAATGTTTCCTTCCTAAATTACTATAGCTTCGTAACTTTAAATAATTTGACAGGCTTTTTGATTACTATAATTTGACCATTAAAATAGAATCCAGAACAATTCAAATTTAAGGAAAAAAAAAAAAAAACATAGTGAAAACTATAGTGAAGTTCCCCTCTTCATCTTTGGTGAAAAAGCCTTGATGATACATCAGGATGTTAGGATCCTCATCTACAACTCTCTGACATCCATAACACTCCTCTCCCTTTCACGGTGTCACCGTCATTTATTTGGTTTCAGCACACAGAGTATTTCCAGAGTGCTGAAGGTCATCCCACACTAGGAGTATAAATCACTGTGAACAACCACATGCAGCTCATAAATTCAGCCTATTATCACTCTCCTCTGTCACTCTCACTGCTGGACGCTATAGAGATCAATACTGATCGATGCACAGTCCGGGCTCTGGATCCAGGTGCTGGACTGGTGTCTGTGTGAGCTAGTCCTGATCATAAAACCAATTCTAGTTCAGAGCTTCTGCATTGCGAGGAGCAGTTGAAGATCTCTGTACCGAAGCTCAAACTCACAGAACAAATAAAAAATGATGGTGCCATTTGTTGGGAAAAGATGCTTTCCGAACTTTTAAACAAAACTTTCCTGTTTAATATTTAAGGGGTCACATCATGCGTAGTCAAGTTTTCCTTGATCTTTTGAGATCAAAGAGCGTGATGTACTGTGAAAACACTTTGGAACTTTTAGAAGTTCCTCTGCAGCTCAAAAGGAGCATTTATTGCAAACAAGCTCAAGTGGATTGTTAATCAGAGATTTGGCCTGTTCATCCTAAGGCAATCATGTAATTTGGATTCATTTACAAGGTAATGTGAGACTTTTCTGTCCATTTTTGTTGGACTTTAAATGTGTTATAATATTATAAGTGGACTTCCATGGGAAAAAAGCATGGTATGACCTCTTTCAAAAGGCCAGAATGAAAAACACTATAGGTTAGTCAATCAAAAGCAAGACAGATGCAATTTACATACAAAGAGCTTAAAGGTAGTTACAGTAGTTTCAGAAGAGAGGGTGGAAAATGTAAATTATGGCTGTTTAATGCAAAATACTTTGGGTAACATTTTAAGTGGTTTCAGGAAAAAAAAAAATTAAATAAGTGGAATATGTTTTTTACATTTGTTGTTGTTGTTGTTTTTTTTTTTTTCAAAAACCCTCCCATGTCCTATTGTAAGTAAGTAAATAAATGAACAAACAAACATTATTTTCAGCTGTAATTTTCATTATATTATCATTATAGTAATGCAGTATTTTTAGGAAATTGCAATATTAGTATAATGCAAATATTTTACAATTGAAATAATGTTATTTGTATTTTTATTTCCACTTTAAATATAATTTTTGTATTATAGTAATTTAGGAAGGAAAGATTTAATAATATATTACATGAAAATAAGTAAGCAAGTAAATAAATAAATAAATTGGCATTATTTTTAACTGTAATTTTTAGTATATTATTATTATTATTATTATTATTATTATTATTATTATTATTATTATTATTATTATAGTAATGCAGTATTTTTAAGACATTGCAATATTAGCATAATGTAAATATTTAACCATTTAAATATTATGGAATTTTTAAATTGCATTTTTGTATCATAGTAATTTAGGTAGGAAACATTTAATAATATATCATATGAAAATAAGTAAGAAAATAAATAAATAAATTACTATTTTCAACTATTATTATAGCAATGCAGTATTTTAAGGACATTGCAATATCAGCATAATGTGTGAATATTTCACAATTTAAATAATATATAATAATTTTTTTTAAATTATAGTAATTTAGGAAAAAAATATTATTATTGTATTGTGTTATATTATATAAAAATAAGTAAAGTAAATAAATTCATTAATTACCATTATTTTCAATATAACATTTGTAATTTTTAATTATATTATCATTATAGTAATGCAGTATTTTTAGGACTATGCAATATTAGCATTATGTGTAAATATTTTACAATTTCAATAATAATTAAATAATTTTTATTTTTTCAATTTTATTTTTTCAATTTGTATTTCTATTCCCACTTTAATTTGCGTTTTTGTAGTATAGTAATTTGGGAAGGAAACATTTTAATCATATTTTTTATGAAAATAATGATACAATGATGCAATTTTTTGGGTGAGGTTTGGGGTTGGTGAGATTTTTTTGTTTTTTTTTCTTTAAGCCTCTTATATTTACCGACGTTTGTTTATTTAATCAAAAATACAGTAAAAACAGTAAGATTATAACAATTTTAAATAACATTCCTATGATGCAAATCCAAAAAGAATATAATATTAATATTGCAATAATATTTTCAAAAATTATCACAATATAAAATAGTTTTCAATTTCAGTGTAATCTAAAATATAATTTATTCCTGTGATCAAAGCTGAATTTTCATCATCATGACACCAGTCTTCAGTGTCGCATGATCCTTCAGAAATCATTCTAATATGCTGATTTCATGCTTAAGAAAAATATTTTTCTGTCAGATGTGCTGCTTAATTTTTTTGTGAAAACATGATGTTTTTGGTACAACAGTCATTTTTAATCAATTTAATGCCTCCTTGCTGCAATAAAGTATTAATTTCTTTTAAAATGAATTTTAAAATCGTACAAATCTCAAACCTTTAAACAGTAATGTACATCATGTCTGAGTGGAGTGAAGGTGCATCTCTAGCTCTGGTTCTCTCTCATCTTCTTCTCTACCTCCGACGAGATGTTCGTGTGTGGCAGTGGCCTGAGACTTTTATGTCGATAAATGCTGTCTGCTCTGTGTCACTGCGTCACTCATGACATGTAACGGCCTGTAAAGTCAATAGAGTGGTAACTTTACCCACAGTGCCCTGAGGAGAAGCTGAAACACAGTTATGTGGCAGCAGCCTTATGATTACTCACTCTTTTTCTCTCTATTCTTGGCTGTTTTCTCATATCTCAGTTCTCTCTTTTCTTTTCCGCCCATCAACTTCAAACAGCTGCTATAAAGAACTTTTAACAGTTGGTTGATTCTTGTGCTCTCAGATTCTTCGTTTTCTTTAAGACTTTGCTTTACAGCGTCACAGTCACTGTTGTTTCCTTCAGGAAATGCAGATGTACTTGTGTCTGTAGCTCGTATTTTGTCTCTGAGGCATTTTGAGAGGCTTTGTGTGTGCTAAACAGATGTTTGGACTACTGCTAATGCGCTGCCGGTAATTCACTACAGCAGTTTTTGGAAGAAAAACACACACACAAATCCATATGTTCCAACATACATATTTCCATAACCGTCAGATACCTGTCAGCTCTGACTCATTATGATGGATGCGCCTTTTTTCCCCTTGATTTCATTTGAAGGTGCACTCAGTAATTTTTGTTTATGTTTTGCTGACCAGAGCAGTCATGTTATGTGTATAGAATGTTTAATAAATACATTTTTTGTAAAGTGTGTACATCATGTGAAAGCTGAATAAATAAGATTTCCATTGATGTGTGGTTTGTTAGGAATAGGACAATATTTGGAGATACAACTGGAATCTGAGGGTGCAAAAAAATCAAAATACTGAGAAAATTGCCTTTAAAGTTGAAAGCATATTACTAATCAAAACATACGTTTTGTTATGTTTACAGTAGGAAATTTACAAAATCTTTACTTAACATCCTAATGATTGTTTGGCATAAAAGAAAATGTATAGTTTTGACCCATACAATGTATTTGTGCCTATTGCTGGTTTTGTGGTCCAGCGTCTCAAATAAGGTAACTTATACAAAATTCTATTTTAATATATTAAAAAGTTCTATTTTTTATATACAAGTAAAACATTTTTAGACGCACATTAAGCCGAGTGCTGGCTTACTCTGTCAGAGCTGATTGTTCTTTAAATGCTGTTTTTAGTCCGTCTTTCAACTTAATCTGTGCCCGGGAACCAGCCCAAAGAGCTTATAGACTCTGAGTAGCTGGATTGTGGGCTATGAGTGTGTGATAGTGTTTGTAAGACTGCTGGAGACACTTTCTCCCATAACAGAAGAGCTTACTCTCCCAAAGATCATATCACTCTCCTTCACATTGTTAAAGATGAAGTATGCAATTTCTATGCCGCTTTTACCACCACTTTATCAGGATCATTAAAATCAGCGCCACCAGTGGATTAAAATAAACGAGTCTGGTGCTAGACTAAAGAGTCTAGGTTTGACTAGTTGGTCTAGTTAGAGCCTACTGATAGATGCAACAACTGATCATTTCTTTTCCATTAACAGTCATTCATAAGTAACCATGTGTTCTGGCAGAGTAAATGGTTTTGCAAACAATTTTAGTAGACGTTTTACCATTGCCTTTTTATTTATTTAACTTAAAATATTAATAACCATATAATAACCATTATTTTTTATTAATTAAAGAATCAGAAAAAATATAGAATGATATACACTGCTGTTCAGAAGTTTGGGATCAGTAAGACTTTTCATGTTTTTTAAAGGAATCTCATCTGCTCATTTATTTGTATTAGAAATGCAGAAAAAAATGTGATATTGTGAAATATTACAATTTAAAATAACAGTTTTGTATTTTAATATACTTTAAAATGCAATATTTTAAAGTATCATGAGAGACATCTTGAAGCGCTGCTTGCTGATTGAGGACCATGTTATCCCAGAAGGTGCTCTTTGGTTGGGTTTCAAGTAACCAATGCAACAAAGAAGAAACCAAGGCACTTCTTTTGGAAGTGTGCAGATTTGAATGTTTATTGAGATGGCCAGAATTTAAATAACTTTTCGAACCAGAAGAAGTGCCTTAGATTCTTCTTTTTTTTGCATTGGTTACTTGAAACTCAACCAAAGAGCACCTTCTGAGATAACTTTACATGGTCCTCAATCAGCAAGCAGCGCTTTAAGATGTCTCTTATGATACTTTAAAATATAATTTATATCTGTGATGCAAGGCTGAATTTTCAGCATCATTGCTCCAGTCTTTAGTGTCACATGATCCTTCAAAAAATCACTCTAATATGCTGATTTATTATCAATGTTGGAAACAGTTGTGCTTCTTAATATTGTTTTTGAACCTGTGATAAATTTTTCAGGATTCTTTGAATAGACATATTTTCTAACAAAAAGTCTTTACTCTCACTTTTTATCAATTTAACACATCCCTGCTGAATAAAAGCATCAATTTCTATCAAAAAAATAAAGAAAAAAAATTACTGACCCTAAACTTTTGAACAGTAGTGTATAATGTTACAAAATACTACTTATACTTATGCTTCTAATTTAAATAAATGTTGTTCTCTTTAATGTTTTACTCATCAAAGAATCCTAAAAAAAAATCACAGGTTCCAAAATAATATATAAATATATATATATATATATATATATATATATATATATATATATATATATATATACAGGGTGCGATTTGTGAAAAAAGCAGAGGGGGGATGCTTTTGAAAACTAACTTTAGTGTAATCTGTTAACATTGCACATTATATACATCTTTTTAGACAAGTACCAGATAATGAGTGTCATGTCATGAATTGTCACAATTTCCTAAAAACATTAGTTAGTCCTATTAATTGTAATGATTTAATGTAATGATTCGCAAAATGATTCACTGTTTCGAAGCGCTTCAATCAGATCGCAAATCATTTGATTCAGAACGGGATACCAAAGCGCGTATGGCGAATCATTTGATTCAGAACCGGACTTTAAAGCGCGTATCGTGACTAATTTGACTCAAAAAGGGACTTCAAAGCACGTATGGCGAATCATTTGGTTCAGAGCCGGACTTTAAAGTGCGTATCGCGAATCATTTGATTCAGAACCGGACTTTAAAGCGTGTATCGCGAATCATTTGACTCAAAAAGGGACTTCAAAGTGCGTATGGCAAATCATTTGATTCAGAACCGGGCTTTAAAGCGAGTATCGCGAATCATTTGATTCAGAACCGGGCTTTAAAGCGCGTATCGCGAATCATTTGACTCAAAAAGGGACTTCAGAGCGCGTATGGCGAATCATTTGGTTCAGAGGCGGACTTTAAAGTGCGTATCGCGAATCATTTGATTCAGAACCGGACTTTAAAGCGTGTATCTCGAATCATTTGACTCAAAAAGGGACTTTTGATTCATTTGATTCAGAACCGGACTTTAAAGCGCGTATCGCGAATCATTTGACTCAAAAAGGGACTTCAGAGCGCGTATGGTGAATCATTTGATTCAAAAAGGGACTTCAAAGTGCGTATGGCGAATCATTTGATTCAGAACCGGACTTTAAAGCGCGTATCGCGAATCATTTGACTCAAAAAGGGACTTTTGATTCATTTGATTCAGAACCGGACTTTAAAGCGCATTTCGCGAATCATTTGACTCAAAAAGGGACTTTTGATTCATTTGATTCAGAACTGGACTTTAAAGCGCGTATGGCGAATCATTTGATTCAGAACCGGACTTAGGAGCGGGTTCGCGGGATGTTTTTATCCCCTCCGGGGATGATGATAATTCAGCAGAGGCAGGGATGCATAGACCAGAGGTGGGAAATCCCCACCATCCCCCCCTATATATATTATATTTATATATTATTTATATGTTAAGCAGCTTAAATGTTCCAACATTGATAATAAATCAGCGTATTAGAATGTTTTCTGAAGGTTCATGTGACACTGAGAACTGGAGTAATGATTTTGAAAATTCTGCTTTGTATCACAGGAATAAATTCTATTTTAAAGTATATTAATTGAGAAAAAACCCTATTTAAAATTTCAACAATACTTCACTATATTACAGTTTTTTTCTTTATTTTTAATAAAATAAACAACCTTGATGAGCAGAAAAGACTTCTTTAAAAATAAAAATAAAAATTTCACTGATCCCAAACTTTTGAACGACTGTAAATGTTCTCTGTTATGCTAAACTTTTAACATCTGAAATGAGCTTCAGAATTCACTCTTTCCTAATGCTGATCTTCTTCGGAAAGATAGCAGAGCTGTAGCTGCTAAACAGAACGCTGTTTGGCCACTTATGTTTTACTTCAAAAGTGCAAGAAAGGCCTTTTTCCTTCACATTTTCAATGACATGGTCCCTTTAACACTCTCCCAGACTCTATCACCCCATAAATTTAGCCTCATTAACCCTTAACGATCACTTATTACCCGCTCATATTATCTGAATTGTGAATCCATGCTGTCTGTCTTTTTAACATCGTCATAAAAGCTCTTTTATTTCATTAAGTGAGTTTAGTGCTGTGATCCTGCACCACAGGCCTGTAAAATCAGCTGCAGACTCACGGCTCAATAGCATCACCTTTCACGGCGTGCCATTATTCAGCGAACTGTTAAAGCAGGTGGGATCTAACGCGTTCACTGTGACGCAGGTAAAGTTAATTAGCGAGTAAGCAGTCAATTAGCATGGTGTTTCCCAGTCATCTCTCATGTGCACTTGTGTGGGTTTCAAATTGGTCACTTCCGTTTCTGGAAGCTCACTAGTTGTTTTAGGAGAACCTCACTTTGTAGAAATACAAGCTGGTAGTTTGAAATCACAGCTGTGTGCTTGTGTTTGTGCACCTCAAGCCAAGGTTCAGTCAGCAGATTTGTTCAGCTACTGTGCAAAAGTTTGGTTCGCTAAGATTTTTAATGTTTTTGAAAGAAGTCTCTTTTGCTCACCAAGGCTATGGAAGCCTGTTTCCACCTTTCAGTAAAAAATAAAATGGGTAACTTTCTCTCTCACAATTCTGACTTTTTTTTTTCCATAATTGCGTGATATAAACTCAGAATTGCGAAAAAATAAACTCGGGGATAAAAACTCCAATTCTGACTTTTTTTTTTCACACAGATCTGACTTTTTCCCTCAGAATTGTTATAGAAACTCACAATTGTGAGTTATAAAGTCCAGTTTTGAGGGGGAAAAGACTGACATGTGAGTTTATATCTCACAATTCTGACTTAATACTTCACAGTTGCGTGTTATAAAAAGTCAGAATTGCGAGATATAAATGTGCAATTCTGAGAAGAGTCACAATTCCAAGTTTGTCTCACAATTCAGACTTTATAACTTGCAATTGCAAGTTTGTCACACAATAATGAGAAAAAAGTCTGATTTGTGCGGTAATATTTCACAATTCTGACTTTATAACTCGCAGATGTGATTTCATATCTCACAATTTTTTGTGAGATATATCAGAATTATGAGGTAATATTTCACAATTCTGACTTTTTAACTCGCAGATGTGATTTCATATCTCACAATTTTTTGTGAGATATATCAGAATTATGAGGAAATATTTCACAATTCTGACTTTTTAACTCGCAGATGTGATTTCATATCTCACAATTCTGAGAAAAAAAAGTCTGAAATGTAAGTTCGTACCTCGCAAAAAGTCAAAATTGCAAGATGTAAACTCGTAATTGTGAGTTATAAGGTCCAGTTTATATCTCTCAATTCTGAAGAAAAAAGTCACAGTTGTGAGTTTATATCTCACAATTCTGACTTTGTATCTCGTGATTGCAAGTTTATATCACACGATTATAAGAAAAAAGTCAGGTTTGCAAGTTAATATCCCACAATTCTGACTTAACTCGTAATTGCGAGTTTATATCATGCAATTCTGGACTTCATTTTTCAGAATCAAGTTTATATCTCACAATTCTGAGAAAAAAGTCTGAATTGCGAGTTTGTGTCACGAAATTTCTGAAATTTCTGACATTTCAGCATTATTACTTAGGCCTTCAGTGTCACATGATCCTTCAGAATTGATTCTGATATGCTGATTCACAACTCAAGAAACATTTATATGGTGGTGAAAGCAGTTGTGTTGCATACATTTTTGTGGAACCTGTGAATAGGATTTTTATTTCATGTATTTACAATGTAAAAGTCTTTAGTATTAGTTTGGTCAATTTAATGGATCCTAGTTAAGTATTTGTTTAAAAAAAATGTAAAGGAAATCTTACTGTTTTTTTTTTTTT
This sequence comes from Cirrhinus molitorella, assembly GCA_033026305.1. NCBI lineage: Eukaryota > Metazoa > Chordata > Actinopteri > Cypriniformes > Cyprinidae > Cirrhinus > Cirrhinus molitorella. The sequence continues at coordinate 37,490,681 of CM065126.1, forward strand.
TTTGACACCTGGAATAGCAAATATATTACAATTATGTTCATTTTTTTAAATTTTATTGAGATTTAACTGATGCCATCATCAGGTAAGGTCAACTGAGGATTTTTGGTTTTAGTTTTTTGTCAAAGCCCATTTTTAGCCTTGTATTAAGTAATTTCACCAAGTTGTTTTGTCTTTGTGCATTGGAAGTTTTTTTTTTTTTATCACTTTTCTGAGCATAAATCTTTATTATTTGTTATTTTCAAACAGCCAGTTTTTGCAGTGTAACACACAAAGTCGTGCTTCACAAAACTCCATATACACAACCTACCGTGCGTTTGATAAGGCAAGCACACACACACACACACAACACAGAGAGACGTTGTTTAATATTTATCAGTGACGGCAGTGGTTATCATTATAAATATTTATAGTGATTTAGTTTGTATGTGTCTCATGAGATGAGGGCAGCTCATATCTGCTAAATTGCTTCTTTGTTTTCAGTCTGTCTTTTGGCTGCGGTTTGTTTGCATCTTTCCATGTCCTATTTATTATTTTCACTTGCATTTATACGCACGCTTTTCCTTCAGCCATTATAGCACTAATGGATTTCTGGCCCTTTGAGTGTGTATGTGTTTGCCGGTTCATGGTTTGAATCTGTCAATGTTTATGGGTCTGTGTTTTTGTTTGTTCACACACATCATTTCTCCTGAGGAGTTTTGTTAGTTTGTTTGTGTGTGTGTGTGTGTGTGTGTGTGTGTACATACTCATCTGTACATTTGACTTCTGAGACATTTCACCCCAAAATAGTTGTTTTGGATTAGAAAAAATAATTTTTGCATTACTTATTCTTTGAACTGCTTAGCATGTTGCTAAGCTACTGGCACTAATAAGCACAAAAAATCAGAGCGTACACACGTGTTAATTTAATTAGATTGTGCTGTTTTAATCAGTACTTTCCAGTATTTGCAGTTCATTTATAATCAACATTTCTCTCAAATGATTTTGGCTTAGATATTGACCAAAATGTTATCTAAAACGCTTTGGAAAAAGCCATTGACTCACCTCTGCCTGCCTATCTATTGCAGATTTTTTACTACCAATGTTTACTGTTATATTTCAGTCACTTGTAGTCTCACATAGCCATATTTTTCTCTTGTTGCATAAAGTCCAGTTTGCAGCTTATTTTTCGACTGGAAAGGTCTGAAATACACACTGCGCTAATAGTACTTGCATTAGAGTTAATGAAGAAGAGAAGAGGATCTGTACTTTTGACACAAGTGGTCGTATTTCTTTATCTGGGTTTCTGTTCTCAATTTTTTGCTTTGAGTCTTAATTTTTTCATTTAATCATAAAGAGCAGGGAGAAGGAGGACAGTCGCTGATGATGGTCTGTCTATAAAGTATAGCCGTTGGCTAAATACAGACCTCATATTCATGTTGCCAAATCTCTCTGTCTCTGTATTCTGATGTAGTTTGGCGGTGTTGTTTCTGTCATGCTTATTTTAATCCCTCTTTTTTTTGTTGTTATGGCCAAATGTGAAGGGAAAGCTGATCTATCTCTCTCTCTCTCTCTCTCTCTCTCTCTCTCTCTCTGTCCACAGTGCTTCTCTTCTTTCTCCTCATTTTCTTCCTCTCTCTTTAAATCACTCTTTTACTCATTTTCTTATCACGGTCCTCCAGTTTGTTAAGACGTTCATCTTGCGTGTGTGTGTGTGTGTGTGTGTGTGTGTGTGTGTGTGTGTGTGTGTGTTTATCTAATTGCTGTAATAGGTTTATTCAGTAAACAGCTGATAAGACTCAGAAATCGCCCTGAGGCAGCACTTGTCTTTTCCTGTTGTGTGATGATTCTCTGTGAATTTTATTTTTACAAATTTTAATACATACATATGATTTTTGGAGAATTGTATTTATACATTTTAATACGTATACTTCACAACAAAATTCTCTAGTTGGAGTCAAACAAAATGTCACCTGAATGATCCACAACTATGTTTTTTGTTTAGTGATAGTTGTTCATGAGTCCCTTGTTTGTTCTGAACAGTTAAACTGCCAGCTGTTCTTCAGAAAAATCCTTCAGGCCCCACAAATTCTTTGGTTTTCCAGCATTTTTCTGTATTTAAACCCTTTCCAACAATGACTATGATTTTGAGATCCATCTTTTCACACTGAGGACAACTATACAACTATACTCATATGCAACTATTACAGAAGGTTCACTGATGCTTCAGAAGGAAACACAATGCATTAAGAGCCGGGGAGTGAAAACTTTCTAAATTTGATGATCAGGGTAAAATGAAAGTATCTTCTGTAGCTTCTGAAGGGCTGTACTAAATGAAAAAAAAAAAAAGCTATTTAGGCAAAATAAGAAAAATGTTCACATCTTCATTCTTTTTAAAAATGTACACCCCTGGCTCTTAATGCATCATTTTTCTTTCCAAAGTATCAGTGAGCGCTTGAACCTTCTGTAATAGTTACATATGAGTCCCTCAGTTGTCCTCAGTTTGAAAAGATAGATCTCAAAATCACACAGTCATTGTTGGAAAGGGTTCAAATACACAAAAATGCAGAAAAACCAAAGAATTGGTGGGACCTGAAGGATTTTTCTGAAGAACAGCAGGCAGTTTAAATGTTCAGGACAAACAAGGGACTTATGGACAACTATCACTAAACAAAAAACACAGCTGTGGATCATTCAGGTAACAACACACTATTAAGAGTCAAGGGTATGTAAACTTTTGAACAGAGTCTTTTTTTATAAATTCAACTATTATTTTCTCTTGTGGACTATATGTAAACTTCTTTTATGTGAAATATTTTATTCAGGTCAGTACTAAATAAAAAATAACATGCATTTTGTATGATCCCTCTTATTTTGGTAAAATAATTAACATTTTGCAGATTGTGCAAGGTATATGTCAACTTTTTACTTTTTACAACTATATTTATCACACTGGCTTTTGGCAGCATTACACAACAATCACCATCATTTTGTCATCATTTGACATAAATTATGTCAAATGATTGTCTAATTTGGTTAACCTTCCCCCAAAAAATATTCTTTAATTTCTGTCTTGTTATATCCAACCTTATGTACACAGGTTTTATTATTTGCAATGTTTTGATATATTTATAATGTATTAATGCCTTTATATAGTTTCCTTACCTATTTATTTCTTTTTTAAACAAGGACGTACCATGGACTTTTATTATTTTAAAATAAAGCTAATATAATTACTATAGACCAGTCTTACCCATAAAAGAAAGTGTTTTTTTTTTTTGTTTTTTTTTTTTTGTAAACAATAAATTATTCTAAAGCAGCATTTTATTCATTTATGAATCACCTTTCCTTTTGGACATGCCTACAAGAATGTTTAGTCCGATTGTAACTTCTGCAGACATTTTTCAGCTAATCTCGGTAGATTAGTGAGGCCCTAAGGGTCTCAGAGGAGTGTAGGCCTCGATATGTGTGTATTTTGGCAGATTGCTCTATTGGATTAATGTGTCACTAACAGCTTAGTCACAGATTCGCTTTGACCACCGAGACTAATACTATCTCTCACACACACTCAAATGAGTGTCCTAATAAGTCAAATTTACTCAACATTGTTACATCAAATTAAGTAGCTCAAAACTTGTCGTAAGTTCACCTAATATTTTGCAAAGAGTGAACTTTGGAAGGATCAAGTTGTCAAATTAACTTAATATGAACTAAACAAATTCATCATGTTAGTGATTCTAAAATATTATTGTAATTCAAAATGTCTTGTTTTCTATTTCAGTATGTTTTAAAATGTAATTTATTTCTGTGATGCAAAGTCGAATTTCCGCAGTCATTACTCCAGTCTTCAGTGTCCCATGATCCTTCATGATGCTGATTGGTTTCTATTTGTTTCTACGTTGTGGTCATGGCCCTAGGTGTTGTTGGCTGTTTGGTCTGAGTGAAAGAAAACAGGCTTTTTTGTTCTGTTGATGGATCTCTATTGAGGGTCTCTCCTCACCCTGGTGTCACTTTCGCTTTCATTTGCTCTGAGATGTTGCCTGACACGTGTCAGTCAGAGAGAACCGTCTTTTCACAGTTTGGTCAAAACTATCAGGTGCACATTCAGGCCGTTCCTCTGCTCTTTTACTGAAGTTTAGTGTCTTTGTGTTTCTGCTGGGCTGCTGTCTGGAGATTCAGGTGTGTGTCTTTGCCAGACTGAGCAGAAAAGATGAGCGGGAAGAAGGGATGGAGGAGAGGGAGAAAAAGAGAGAGATGCTATCACCTCCGCCGTCCTCTCTCCGTTTTGATCCCTGTCTGTCTCACCTGACCTGCATTAAGTCTCCTGTCATCGTAGCGACTGTTGTCACGCTAACACCCGGAGCCCCGGCACTGTCATCACTGCACTTATGGGCCTGTCAATCACGCTGAGAGAGAGGGAGAGAGGTAAACAGAGAGAATTGTGAGGGCAGAGCCTGAAGAAAAGGGGAGGATTTTATTTGTGCAAAAGGGCATGAAGGAGCGATAGAAAGGACAATGAAGAGAGAAAGTCAAATGCTTTTTTTTTGCTTTTTTTTGCTTGCTGGTTTGTTTGTCAATTTGCTATTTTTATTTTTTAATCTTCTTTTGTTTGTTTTATTCTCGTTTACTTTTCTGTTTGTTTCAGTTTATTCATTTTGCTCATAGTCATTGTTTAGTCATATTTGTTCATTTTCTCTTTTTTCTGTTATTTGTTTGCTTGTTTGTAGAAAGTTGTGTAAAGGAAGGCTATAGAGAAGACAAAAAAAGACTATGATTTATTATTTATAACTTTTTTTTATTAATGTCTGTTGTCTCTGTCGCTGTTTCTGTTCCTTATACTCATTATTTTCTTTTATTTTACTTCGTTTATCTTAACATGCAGTGTTATTTATGTTTTTACTGTATGCAGTTTATGCAGTATGTTTGTTCCTTATTTTCATTTAGTTTTTATTTTCTTTTAAAGTATGTTAATCTTAATATACATAATTATTTGTTTTTACTGTATGCAGTTTATCCGTTTTGTTCAATTTTTTTCTCTGTCCCTGTTTGTCCCTTATTTTCATTTCAGTTTTTATTTTCTTTTAAAGTATGTTTATCTTAATTAACATAATAATTTATGTTTTAGCTGTTTGCAGTTTATCCGTTTTGTTCATTTGTTTGTTCTTTTTTGTTTGTTTTTCTGTCATTTGCTTATTTTTTGTTTGTTTGTAGAAAACTGTATAAAGGAAGGCTATAGAGAAGACAAAAGAAGTCTATGATTGAGTCTGTGATTTATTATGTCCTATTTCTTTTTTATTAATCTGTCTGTTTTGTCTGTCCTTGTTTGTTCCTTTTGCTTTAATGCTTGCTTCTTTTGTCCTTTTGTTTATTCATTTTCTTTTGTTTGTTCTTTTCCCTAGTAAAAAGGTAATCTAAAGGTAATCTAATTACAGTTGCATAAATATGTACATAAAGTACAAAATATGTAAATGTGCAAAGTACATAAATGTGTAAATATATTTATAGTATGCTTACCATTTAATAACTATATTTCAGATACATTTTAGTATACTTATTTTTCATACTTATTTTTATAAGTATACTTATTTTTCCTTTTCTGTTCATTTTTTTTTTGTAGAAAGGTTGAATCTTTGATTTGTTTGTGCTTTATGTATTTTTGTTTGTAATTTATTGCTTTTGCCCTAGTAAAAAAAATAATAGATTAAAGTGCATTTATTTTATAGTCTAATTCAAGTCTATTAACTTATTTACTGACATATCGCTAGAGACTTAAAAATTGTAATGCAGCTTTATTTGAAGAACTACTTGTGCACAATGTACATTTCTTAATATTAAGCCTAAAATGTTTTAATGTCACTATTGATGAGGACTGTATGATCTTTAAATAGTAATGCAAAATATTTAAAGTGTACCTAAAGTATACTTGCAATAGTTTCACTTTAGCACAATCAAATATACTTAAGTATATCTTTAGCGCTACTTTCGCACAATTGAAGTGCATTAAGTACAAAATTATTATTTCAATTTAGCAGACTTTAAAAATACTAAAAGAACAATTGTACTGTATTTTTATTAAGTACATAATATGCAAATGTATTTGTAGTATACTTGGTATGAAATGTATTTAAAATACATTTTAGTATTGACTTTGCACTACATTTGTTTTTTTTTCTTTCGTTTGTTAGTTTGTTTCTTTTCTTTACAGATTGTGCACTGATTGGCTGAACGCATTCAGAAGTGTAACCTCATTGGCTGTTTGTTTGATTATTGAGATGAAAGAAGTGTACGCTTTGGTCCGTTGGTGTTCCATTCGTGTCACAGTAAAACTCTGGCAGCATTTTTGTAACAAACTGTTTTGGCCGGTTGGCTGAATCCACTGTAGAGTGGCACCAGGCGAGCGCTGGTCATAATCCACACTCACAAACACACACAGAGGGTGAGGTCATCATCAGGCCACGATTGAATCATGGATTCTAATAGTGGCACTGACAGCAGCACACACTCACACAACTCTATGACCCTGTACACCAGCAGCACCGCCAGTCAACTGAAACCCCATTACCAGCACCAAGCTGTGATCCATCACACAACGCTCGCCAGAGAGACAAATTAAACAACAAGCTCTTACATCATTACGCTTACCTTGACAAAAAATTAAGTAAAGCTGTTAAAGAACATCAAATTTGACGTTCCATTTCAATGAGAATCAGCCTAAAATAATTTAATCAGGAGCACAGTCCATCACACTCTACAGGCATGAGCTCTGAGATTCACACACATCAAAAGGGATTTTGTCAAATGCGACAAACACCCAAATATAGACTCCGCAGGCAGACTCCTGCAAAAATATCCCATCGATGTAGTATGGAACACTATATATTAGCTAAAGACTCTACATTTATACACTTAAAACTACATTTTTGGAAGAGCCTTTGATTAAAATGCAGTTATGTGAGATCATTATTGAAAGGCTGATAGAAAATTAGGACAGCAAACAGAAGTCACCAAAGAAAAGAGCAAATTGGAGTGAAGTCACATTCTTGTCATTGATTATAAAGCAAGTAGTTCTAGCTCTGGATGCTAATTGGTCCTTTTCAGTCATGCTGAATCTAATTAACTGCCTTTACACAATTTTTGTGTTTCTTTTTTCCAAATGAGTTTGTGAAACAAAATTATTATTATGCAGTGATAAACATTTCAAACTGTAGGAGGCCTGTTCTGCATTATCACGCAACCTTGCTTAATTCAGCAGCTTCTGATCGTGTTGATAACAGAAACATGTATATTTTATGTATTTGTATGTAAAATGTCTTTTGTGAGTCTTTTTTTTCTTTTTGCGAATCAAGAAAGATGGAAGCCCTTTTCTGCCGCTGAATAAAAATAAAAAAGTAATTGCGACTTTTTATCTCATAACGCTAACTTTTTTTTCGCAATTCTGAGAAAATGTTTTTTTTTTCCCTTTTAGAACTGGACTTATATCTCACAATTGGGAGTTTATATCTTAGAATTGCAAGAAAAACTCAGAATTGTGAGATGATTGTAAGTCACAAGATGTAAATAAGCAATTGCTGGAAAAAATATGGCAAAATATTGCGAGATGTAAACTTGCAAGCTGCAAGAGAAAAAGTCACTATTCCGTGATGTAAACTGGCATTTATGAGGACACGCAATGCTGAGGAAAAAAGTCACAATTGCAAGATGTAAACTTGCAGTTGAGAGAAAAGTCACAATTGTAAGATGCACAAAATTCTAAGAAAAAAGTCACAGTTGTGTGAGACTTGCAATCCTGCAGTTGTGAGATACACACATTTCTGTAAATTTGTGAGAAAACAAGTCATAATTGTGAGATACTTGCAAGTCTGAAAAAAAGTCACAATTGCAAGATGTAAACTTGCAAGTTGCAAGAGGAAAAAGTCACTATTGCAAGGTGTAAACTCGCATTTACAAGGAAACGCAATACTGAGGAAAAAATCACAACTGGGAGATACATGCAATTCTAAAAAAAAAAGTCCCAATTGTGAGATGCATGCATTTCTGAGAAAGTCACAATTGTAAGATGTAAACTTGAAGTTGTGAGGAAAAAGTCAGAAATGTTAGATGTAAACTCACAATTGCAAGAAAAAAGTCAGAATTTTCAGATAAAAAGTTGCAATTACCTTTTTTCTTTTTTTATTTAGTGGCAAAACGGGCTTCCATAAGAAAGAGATTTTACAAGGCATACATTTACATTTATAAATTTGTTTCATGTATTTATTATTTATGACTGCAAATGGAGGGTAAAACCAAGTGTGTATGGCTTTACACATTTCTGTGAGTCTGTTTGCCCAAGGTTTTTTATTTAAATTTAATTTATTTTGTTGTTGTTTGAAGCTTTATAGGAAGATCCAGTTGCTGAAGTTTTTTATGAGGTTCATTTTAATACAAGACAAGTACATTTAAGACGCTTACTAAGCAAGTAAACAATTTCCTCTTCTGCTTTGTTTTTTATTATGTCCATGAAATAATCTGCAATACTTTTATATTTGGATGGCTCGAGATTGCTCTTGTTTTCCACTGATGTTTCTAATGTTGTTTGTACAACCTGTCTCAGTTATTATGGCCATGTTCATTTCTGCCCTTAAAGGTCACAAGTAAAGAAAACCAACTATAGTTGGTCATTTTAAATGTCATCAGATGGTCTCCTCCCATCTAAGTGGCTGTTTCCTGGCTGGATTAAGCTGCAGATTGGAGCAGACGTTGACTATTGGCAAAGTCGGACTACATAAGGCTATTGAGAATGAGACTGTGTGTGTACGTGTGTAATTACAGCAGATAGCTGCGGAAAACTCTACAGATCAGTTTCAGCCCACCAAATCAAGCCCCAATAACAACTGTGTGATAACAGACACCTGCACATCTGCTTTGATGGATTATCATTTCTAAAATAGAAACTAAATTCTCTCTATATCAGGATCTAACAGATGTTGCACTTGGCGTTTGTGTGTGTGTGTGTGTGTGTTAGAAAAGAGAAGCGTCACTTGTCATATTGGGTTTGTCTTTCTCACACACACACACACACACACACGCAGCTGCGCTGTTGTTTCTGCGCTGACTTGTTTTTTCAACCTTTTGTATTAATTTGCATAAAGATACAAGTCAGGTTTGAATCTGTTTCCCTTCAGCACTGAAGAACTTTATTTCTGCATGCATGCACACACACATTTTATGCTGTCTCTATGCTTGTACACAACATCTACTTTACTGGGATGTCTGCTAATGTTCCTTTGCTGTATTTATTGTCAAATGCAGTGTCATTTGGGGCAGTCTTTGTGATGTTGACGAGTGCCAAATCCAGCATCTGTCACTGAGGTTTCTGGAAACAGTATTTTTACTGTTTTCAGGAAAGAAATGTAAGATGCTTTGATACTGAATGATTACATATTCATTCATATGCACTGTATATATTATGTTGCTATTGTACATGTCTACCTTGATCGTTTTTGGACAATGATTTTTTTATTCATTAGGAGAGAAAAAGCATATTGTTTTAATGCCGAAAAGTTGGTTATGCAGTATGATGCAAAAGTTTAGTTTATTTTTACATTTTTTTATTTTTTTTTATTACATTTTTACATTTAATTATTTTATTTATTTATTTTTAAAGAAAGACTTTTAATAAAAAGTGACAGTAAAAAAGTGTTTGAGCATGCACTACAGTTCAAAAATGTATTTTATTTATTTATTTATTTTACATTCTATTTTATTTTATTAGTAGTATTGCATCATTTATTTTTTTTAAATAAAGATTACATATTCATACATGTATGTTGTTTATATCATTAATTGATTAATTCAGAAAGAAAATATATATTTTTTTAATGCAGAAATGTTGGTTATGAACTGCAATTCAAAAGTTTAGTTTTATTTTTTTTTTTAATGTTTTATTTTGTATTATTTTATTTTTTTTATTGTTATTATTATTATTTTAAGAAATAACTTTTTTTTCCAACCAGGGTGGAAATTGATAAAATGTGCTCTACACTTCAAGTTTATTTTATTTTTACAAGTTTATTTTATTGTATTTTATTTAATTTTTTTAAAAGAAAGAAAGAAAGAGTTTTACTTTGTTAAAAAAAGTGACAATAAAAAGTGTTGGTTATGCACTACAATTCAACATTTTAGGTTATTTATTTAGTTTTATCTTTTACTATTATTATTTATTTTAAAGCAAGGAATATATATATATATATATATATATATATATATATATATATATATATATATATATATTTTAGCCAGGGTGCATTAAATAGATTTTAAATTAATTGATTGAAAATTGATTTTTTTTTTTATTGTATTTATTTATTTATTTGTTTATGTGTTTGATTGTTGTTAAAGTTTTATATTAATCAAAGAATCCTTTATCAGTTTCCACAAAACTGTTTTTAACATTGATAATAATTGAGCTTTTTCATCACTAACATTTTAAAATGCATTAAAAGAAAAAATTGTTATTTTAAATTGCAATATTTCACAATAATATTTAAAAAAGGTTAATTGTATGCTATTACAATATTTATTGATATTTAATTTTAAATTGATACTTTTAATTTTAGTATTTTTATTAGTTGTAAAAGTTTGTTTGTTTAGCATTTTTCTTTTTCTTTTTTTCTTCAGGTTTTTCCATCCCATCCAAAATGTATCTTTTATTTTATTACAGTTTTATTGACCATTTTAATAGTATTATTTCTAAATTAACAGTTTCCACACTGCTTTGTCACTTTAAAAATTGAGTGCCTATTGTTAACTACTGCCTCAACCAATGATGTGAATTTGGAGGCAGGGCTTTTGACTGTTTTCAATCAGTTATGCTTTTTTTTTAATGATCAATTGTGAGTGCGTTCACTTCTGAATAAGATGTGGAGTAGACATGGAGATGGCTCACTGGGGTTTGAACAGGAGCAAATATAAGGCTGAGTGAGTGTAGGGGTGTGGATGAGCATGTCGGTGAAGACCACTCATGTGTTGTCACTCATCTTTACTTTCTTTTACTTTACCTTTCTAAAGGCGATTCTGAGGTGAAGAATAAAGCTTGTGTTGTTTTAGGATAGAGGACAGGGCAGCCAGTTCATGCCAGCCCATCTGGTGTGAGGAGCGTTCTTCCCCTTATGGCCCTTCCTCAAGAGTGTGTGTATATGTGTCTGTGTGTGTGTGTGTGTGTGTGTGTGTGTGTGTGTGTGTGTGTTTCCGCGCTAATCGTGCAGAACAGAGTACTTTGTAGGGTAGGACAGGGGATGCTGACACCATCTCAATATTAAAACACACTCAAGGATACACAAACACACACACTGACATGCAGAACGACCAAGAGTATGTGTCTTGATGATGCTCATTGCTCTCTGTTTGTGTGTTTCTCTCTGCAGGCCACGGATAATGACATTGGCACGTTTGGAGTGGTTCGGTATTACTTCAGCGATGAGCCAGACCAGTGAGATTATCATTCATTAACATACTCTGACCTTTCACACTGATACAGCATCCTGTTTAATTCATTAATTTCCTCTGATTAATTTAGTCCACATCTCTGTAGATTTGCATGTCTCTCTCTCCGGTTTCCGTACACTGATTTCTTCTGTGCCTGTTTCTCGAATGAAATACTAGCAAACTGTTTACACAGTAATTCTATATACTTTTAAGTTTATAAAACATGCATTAAGCTTATATTGTCTCTTGACATCATCATATTAACTACTTAATTTGATGAGCAACATCCAGTTATCTGCTAATTTTAGTAATAAAATGGTGTTGCTTATTTATATGTTTTTTTATTTAAAATATGTATCTACACTACCAGTCAAGATAGTAAGATTTGTAATGTTTTTTAAAGAAGTTCACCAAGCCTACATTTATTTGAACCCAAAGTACTGCATTAGAAATATTTTTACTATCTAAAATATTTTATTACTATACTATTACTATAAAAAAATATGAATAATTTAAAATGTAATTTTTTTCTGTTTGCTGTTTAAAAAAACTTTTTTTTTATTATTATTATTGTTGTTATCAATATTTAAAACAGTTGTGTACTTTTTCCAGGATTCTTTGATGCAAAGATGAGCATTCATCTGAGATAAAAAGCTTTTGTAAGATTGTACACTATACCATTTAAAAGCAATCCGAATATCAGAATGATTTCTGAAGGATCGTGTGACTGGAGTAATGATGCTAAAAATGCAGTTTTGGTATCAGGAATAAATTACATTTTAAAATATATTCCAAAAGAAAACAGTTATTTTAAATAGTAAAAATATTTCAGAACTTTACTGTTTTTGCTGTACTTTGGATCAAATAAATGCAGGCTTGGTGAGCAGAAGAGACTTAAAAAAAAAAACATTAAAAAACCTTTGACTGGTAGTATATGCATTCATTCATTTATTTGTGTAAAATGTATTTTGGGACTCTTTGGTCAAGTTTTGTTGAGAGTCAAGAGACAGATTTTAAAATGAATGAATTTACAGTTACATTTATTCATTTGTTTATGGAAATGGAGGTTAAAATCAAGCACAATGAATTGTGTGATAGTATATAATATACTACAATATTTTTGCACATTATACTGAAAATGTAAGAGCACATTTGAATGTTACAAATTTACAAATTTGAATATTTAAATATTTAAGTTGCGTTCTAACATTGCTAAAAACTAAAACTGAGCCAAATTGAAATATATTTAATGCTGAAAAACGTAACAAAACTAAAACTTAGTTTAGATGAAAGTAATAATAAATACGTAAAAAATACAGTAAAAGCTAAAACGTACATAATTGTATTCAGTAAATACACCACTTGTCAAAAGTTTGTAATAATTAACTATTAATAAATACATAAAAAATCGAATCTATTAAAAGCTAAAATATGTACTATAATTGTATACAGTAAATACACCACTTGTCAAAAGTGTTTAATTTACTATATATGAAAAGTTTAGATGGAAATCCGTCTAAAAGCAACCTCAGTCAAAAATGAGATAATGATACTGAGTGAATGCTCTCGAGTGAATACTTTACCTCAAACTTGCTAAAATCCAAGCTTCAGCCCAATTAGTAGAACTAGTACTTAGGTAGAAACCTATGCTTGGGAGACTGATTAAAAATGCTTATTTTAAAGAAAAAAAAGTCAGATGGACATAATTTTATCAAATAAATGCAGCCTTGGTGAGAAAACTTGACTGGTAGTATAATACAAAAAAAAAACACTTACACTGTACACTTACTGCATACTGCTAAAATATGAGCCTAATGGTAGTATGCAGTTCTGAACATAACCTTTGCATGATCTACACTAAAGTTCTCCTTTGCTGGTTAATTAATTTCTCTTTAATTAGCTTTCTTAAAACTATTAATTAGTTAATGCTGACTCATTTTCCTGTGTTGACTCCTCTTCCAGGTTTTCATTGGATGCTGAGACGGGTTGGGTGACTCTGCAAGGCTGGTTGGATTATGAGCTCATGAGACGCTTTACTCTAACCATACTGGCCCGTGATGGAGGAGGGGAGGAGACTACGGGACGCCTTCGCATTAACGTGTTGGATGTAAACGATAATGCGCCAGTCTTCCAGAAGGAGGCGTATACGGGTTCGCTTATGGAGAACCAACAGACTCCACAACAAATAGTCAGAGCCCGGGTGAGAACCAATGAGAGATGTGGTGTTTATAAAAACACGTGGAAGATAAACTAGTAGGGGTGTGACGAGACACTAATCCCACGAGAGAAGACGAGACGCGAAAAAATGCAAAAAATGCCAAAAAATATATACAGTTGAAGACAAAATTATTAGCCCCCCTGTGAAATGTTTCTTTTTTTTTTCATGTTTAACAGAGCAAGACAATGTTTTCACATTATTTCCTATTATTTTTTTCTTTTAGAGCAAGTCTGATTTCTTATTGTTGCTTGAATAAAATAATAAAAAAATAAATAAATAAAAAACTAAGGTCAGTATTATTAGCCCGCTTAAGAAATTATTAGTTTGATTAGCTATAGAACAAACCACTGTTGTCCAATGACTTGCCAAATTAACCTAATTAACCTATTAACCTAGTTAAGCCTTTAAATTGCTCTTTGAGCTGAGGATTAGTATCTTGTGAAACAACTAGTAAAATAATATGCACTGTCATCATGGCAAAGACAAAAGAAATTAGTTTGGACTTGAGAGAAAGAATTGTTAATGCTCATAAAGATGGAGAAGGATACACACGTTTATCAAAGCGATTTCAAGTGTCAAGAACTGCAGTGAGATGCATTATCAAGAAGTTTAAAGAGACCAACACAGTGGAGAACAAGACGGGGAGAGGCAGGAAGTGAAAGATTTCAAAAACGTTGGAAAGAAAACTAGTGAGAGAGGTTTCTAAAAACCCAAGAACAACTGCCAAGACACTAGTGAATGACCTAGCCAAGTCTGGAATTGATGTCTCAATGAAGACAGTCACTAGAGCCCTGCACAGGAATGAACTGCGAGGTTGCCGACCAAGAAACACTCCACTTCTGAAGAAGAGACACCTCCAAGCTAAAATGAAGTTTGCCAAGGACAACCTGGAGGAATGTGATGCATACTGGAAACGTGTCCTTTGGTCAGATGAGACAAAACTAGAGCTTTTTGGCCATAGAGATGTATGTTTGGAGAAAGAAGGGAGAGGCATTCAACCCCAAGAACAGCGTTCCCACAGGGAAACATGGTGGTGGGAGTATAATGCTGTGGGGATGTTTCAGTGCGTTTGGAGCTGGGAATCTCGTCAGGGTTGAAGGAAACATGAAAAAGGAAGACTATAAGATGATTTTGAAAGACAACCTCAAACAGTCTGCAAGAAAACTTGGTTTGGGTCCACATTTTGTCTTCCAGCATGATAACGACCCAAAGCATACCTCACTTCTGCTGAAGAAATACCTCCAAATGAGCAAAGTGAGTGTACTTGACTGGCCTGCACAAAGCCCAGACTAGAATCCAATAGAAAATCTGTGGGGCACACTAAAGTCCAGAGATTGTGCCAGAAGACCAACAAATCTGGAGGAGCTTGAGAGATTTGCTAAGGAAGAATGAGCTGTCATTCCTCAGGAGACATGTTTGAAACTTGTTGAGAACTACAGCAAACGACTAAAGGCTGTTATCAAGCAAAAGGGATACACTATTGACTATTAACATCAGAGGGCTAATAGTCCCAATAAATTGACCAGTAGACTTTTTAAAATTCTTGGTTATACATTTGTATTACAAACCCTAAAAGCTTCCTGAATGAAGTATTATGTTTAAAAATGCTGTGTTGATAAAATCGTTTTTCTGTTAAACAACACTTTGGAGTTATTTGAAAAATAATGAAATATTTTATAAGGGGCTAATTTTGTCTTCAACTGTAGGTTCATTTTGATATGAACTTAAACTTCTATTTTAATGAATTATATGCAGTAATAAACATGTAAACTAAAGCTGCATGATTCTGGATAAATTGAAAATCACAATTTTCTATAAATTGGAGATCACGATTCTGAAGAAAAAAAAGATTAGAAATCTAAACAAAATAAGGTAACAATAACGTTTACTAGTGGTTCTGAGGATGATGTCAGTTAATTTTTCAAAGAAAAGCACAATCAGACCAAGAATGTGAAATTAAGAAAGAGACATATAGGAATGTGAACAGCTAGCTCTTGTAGGCTCTCTGTGCCTGAGCCTTGTTCTGCTGTGTAATTGTGGGTCAGTCACTCTGTTAGTGTTTAATTCTCTCCGCATGTGCACACGGCAGCACTAATTTCAGCCGTCTGCTCTAATCTGTGCTGTGATTGACAGTTTGACGGCAGGAGCTGCACTTATAATGACCAGCAGGTGGCAATGTGTGTTGTTTGTCTGCGTCTGCCGCTTGGTTTTTGTAATCCTTCTATCATATTCACTATATTTTTGTTTTGTTTTATTATTTAATTAAATTGTATTTGTATTACCTGAAAATGACAAAAATGATACTCTAATTAATACCTAATTAATTTAATAACTTCTATACAGATTTAGATTTAAAAGTGATGTATTATTCTTTTTTTTTTTTTTTGGTGAAGGGTGAAATACAGTGACTTTGTGACTAATTAAGTAACACTATAATATATCATTCATTTATATTACAGTAATGCTATAATTTATTTATTAGCTTTTATTTTTATATTTTGTATTTTCATTTAAACTTTAGTTAATTTTTTTTTGTAATTTGATGCTTTTTTGATGGGGGGGTTAATATATTTCTTTAGCTTTAATTTATTTTTATTTCACTTAGTTGCCAAAGTAACATTTCTAATTGCAAGTTTTTACTTTTTTTTTTTTTTTTTTTAGTAATACTAAAAAATATAGTTCATTTTCATCATTATGATACTATATTTATTTACTGGATTTTATTTTTATATTTTCATTTAAACTTTAGTTTAAATTTCGGTATTTTTATGCTTTTTGATGGGGGGTTAAAATATTTTTGCTTTAATTTATGTTTATTTCTAATTGCAAGTTGTTGTTTTTTTAGTAATGCTATAATATATAATTAATTTTCATCACTATAATACTATATTTATTTATTAGCTTTTATTTTTATATTTTCATTTTTCATTTAAACTTTAATTTAAATTTTAGTAACTGTATGCTTTTTTTTGTATAGGGGTTAATATATTTTTTTTGCTTTAATTTATTTGAATTTCACTTAGTTGCCAAAGTAACATTTCTAATTGCAAGTTTTTCGTCTAATATTGATATTTTACTTAATTTCAGCTTTAATGCAATTAATGAGATTGTTTTTAATAGTTAAAGTTAGTAATAACACTGCTTTAAATCTATAACAACATTGCTTTGTTTGGATGTTTTTAATTTACTATTTATTCAATGCATAATTTTTCCTTTAACTTTAACTTTTGTTTATTTTTATTTTAGCTAGTTTTCAGTTATTTTCAGTTATTTTTTCATATCTAATATTTAGATAAATAAAACAGCCTTACTTCAATTAATGACAATTATTTTTAGTTAACAGTAACAACATATATAATGCTCTAAAAACATGGTAACATGGTTTATTTTTAATATTAGTTGCTTACCATATTTTAGATCCCTTAATCCAACCCCAATCCAAAACTTAACAACTACCTTATTAACTATTAATAAGCAGCTAGATGTCAGCTTCTGGCCCAACCAGGTTTCCCTGCTTTTGCCTACAATGGCAAATGAAGAAAGTAGTTGTAGGAAACCTGTTTGGTTATTACAATAATGATATAATGACCTTCTGTGTGTCCCTCTGTGTGTCTTTCTCAGGCAACGGATGAGGACTCTCCTCCCAATAACGTCCTGACCTACTCCATCGCCTATGTCACTCAGTTCAGGTCATATTTCAGCATCAGTGTGGTGGAGGGCTACGCAGGTCTGTCTTCAAATCAAAGTCACCTAATAATACGATTTCAGTGCTTGTTCAGGCTGTTGATGGGTTACATTATGCGCTCTCCATCGCTCAGTGCGTTAGCGGGGAATCGGATTTGGGTTTAACACCTTAAAGCGTGAAAATGCCTTTAGAGAAGCCTTTGTGACCTCTGGTGCTTCGTAAATGGATTATAGATGGCTGTCTAGTAAGCATGTGCTGATATTTGTTTTCTGTTTTTATATTTATTCAATTTGCGTGTCATAACTCCTGTTTGTTTGTTTCTGTAGTCATCACCGTGAATCGTCCGCTGGATTATGAGCAGGTTCCAGGTGGATTGATCTTTCTGACTCTGATGGCCAGAGACGGAGGGAATCCCTCCCTCAACAGCACTGTTCCAGTCACTGTAGAGCTGTTTGTGAGTACTTCTTCTTAAACCACATTTTATTGTTTTAGCCCTTAACCTGTCAGATGGCAATCAGCAAGAAATACTTTTGTTCTTAATTGTCTTTCCTATATTTTTTCTAAAAATATTAATGTGACAAGGTATGAGGGGGTTGAAGACTGTAACACATTTGAAGGGATAGATTGCCTTAACACTAGAACCGCCACGGGGTAAATTTTACCCGTCCGTGTTTTTCAAATGTGCATAACAGATTTTCAATAAAACACTCAAGTCTCCCAGTCATTGACTTTTACTAAAATTGTGTCATTTAAAGTCCCCTGGTGTTAAAAAGTGTCAGATAAAACCAGATCATATACCTAAAAGCGCTAACACGGGTCAAATTTACCCTCTATATAAAACCTGTATTTTCGCTCTGTCATTATCTTGCTGTTTATGTTTTCACTGAATTAGCAGTTATTAGTTTCAAAAATAAAGACAAAATGAGTAAAAGAAGGTGATTTATGGTGTGTCCTGGGTCGTCTCAGCATCTGACGGCTCATCTGACAGCGATCTCATTTTTACATGTTTTAGCCTAACGTTAGCCCTACTTATATTGTTCAAACTTTGGAATAATTATTGAATTTTTGTTTTGCCATTTCTATTGTTTATTGTTCACGTGTTGCTGTTTATTCTAGTCTGCACGTTCCCTGAAATAAATAAATAAATAATCCAATCTATGTAATGAATACAACCTTTTTTATTATTATTATTGGTGTTGTTCTCTTATTCAAATTATAAATTATACAACTAAACAAATTAATAATTCATTAGGTGAAGCTGTATGTGCGCTTGAATTTGTCATCGCATCATCCGATGCAGTGTGGCGAATTATTACACATTACTGTCTATAGGCTATTTTAGTCATTTAAATAAAATGAATTGTCTTAATACATTGATTAATGACAATGAATAATAATATTACAGCTCTCAAATATGTAGTTACTTTCTTTTAATTATCTTCGTCAGTGCGGGCTTGTTCAGCTTATTGACTCTTGGTTGCATAAAAAGCCTTGAACATAAAATAACAGGACAAAAAATATAGTTGACTAGACATTCATTTTTTTTATGACTCCAGACACTTCTTTATGAAGACAGTGGCATAATACAGTGAAACAAAATGTTCATTAGTCATATCAAAACACTACTAATGTGCGTGGGTAAAATTTATCCGCATGGCGGTTTTAGGTAGACAGCGATCCCCGGCGGTTCTAGTGTTAAATTAAAATGTTTGTTTTTGTTTCTCTCTCAAATTGTCCCCTTGTTTCTGGGTCAACATATCTGCATGGCCAACAGTGTCTTTCTGCTGCAAATGTGGGTGCAATTTCGTTTAAGTGGACATATTACATCAAAAATTCTATTAAAAGCAAAAATATGAGTTGTCATGATTTTGAAGTATATATATTTACTGAAACCATTACTATTATATTTTTTCTATAAATTATTAATTAACTGATCATATAACTCAACCCTTTCACAAGTTTGTAACCCTGTAACAATGAGAAATGCATATATTTGTGGCATGGTTGTGGTTTTTCAGTCAAAATGGCCACTGCTCCTCATGTAGCAGAGTAGACCATATATGGCAGCAATAAAATAAGTACATTGTATATACTTATGGATTAAAATAAATATTGAAAAAGTCTAAATTTTCCATCTTAATTTTATGTGACGGGGTTGAGTTGTTAAGCTTGACAGTACCCTCCCTGACTATAACATGCCTCAAAAATATGAAAGAAAAGTATGATTCTAATAACTGTTTTCTGCACAATTATTAAAGAGACCTGGATGATGTCATTTCTGGTAAATGATGTCACATAAGTGTGGAGTCTAAATTATTATGGCCGTAAAATGGTTAGTGTGACAGGGTTGAGTTCATACTGCAGGGTGTCCGCAGGTCCTTAAAATGTCTTAAAAAACGTTTTCCAAAAAAAGGCCTTAAAAAGTCTTAAAATGTGAAAAATCAGATTCAATGGGTTAAATTATTTTGGTCATATTACCGCTAAAATATCTTCATTCTAATGGACCTAATGACTGTTTACAATCATTGGACGGATCGAAGATTGACAAAAAAAAAAATAAATAAATAAATAACCAGCATCGAAACAAATGATTCTTCTTATTTTAATACATTGAACGTAAAAAGTGTTTGATAATGGATAGTGTGTTTCTGGTATCAAAATCGCGTTGCCTGTCTCTTTGTGAGAGACTTAAAAACAAATGAGAGAAACAGCACACACAAAGAAACTCACTGAGGTAAAAATTCAAAATGTGTAGTTTATTTATAACATGATATAGTTCATTAACATACCAACAGAGCTTTGCTGAATATTGTCATGATTGCAAATGTTACATTGATTTTAGTTCAGTAAACAAGTAATTAGTCAAGTAGTTAAGTTACTTACATTTTAAACACAATATTTCCTGTTTTGTTGCATTTCATTACCGAAAATAGTTCCAAACAAGGATCACAGCAGCACATTCTCCAGTGTTTTGTTACTGAATGATTGAGCGTTTTGAACGAATCAGTTGAAATAACTCATATTGACTCGCTCATTAAGTGGCTTACCGCCTACTGGTGGTTTAGTAAAATATGCATTTCCCCCAACATTTCTTATTTGTATATTCATGAACGCATTTAAAA
This sequence comes from Cirrhinus molitorella, assembly GCA_033026305.1. Taxonomy (NCBI): domain Eukaryota; kingdom Metazoa; phylum Chordata; class Actinopteri; order Cypriniformes; family Cyprinidae; genus Cirrhinus; species Cirrhinus molitorella. The sequence goes on from CM065126.1 coordinate 37,511,145, forward strand.
CATTAAAACATTAATCTCATAACATTTATTTATTGTTTTAATTTTGCAGTGTAAATGATTTAATCTGACTGGCAAAAGCCCTATAGAATTTATTGATAAATTGTAATAATTTGACATGAAAGGTGATGCATACATTTCACAATAGACCTTTATAAAGGTAAATACAAATATGCAGATTTAGGTATTTAAAGCTGATAGAACACTGATCAAAATATTGCTTCATAATAAATTAATTACACCACCAAAATCTTGGTGACGTAGCACTTTTATGGGAATATTTTGTGTGAAATATTGTCTGCTGATATGAAAAGTTCACTGTATATTGTAGTAATAAATATAATTTATGACAGCGAAATATTGTTTTCTATTAACACATTAACTACTACATGTATGTATACAATATAATGTGTATTTTCATTTCCATTTTAGGTCTTAAATTTCATATAAATTATTAAAAAGGTCTTTAAAAGTCTTAAATTTTACTTGTTCATGTCTGCAGAAACCCTGTACTAAGGGACTTTTAAATTTCATATAAAGTGGTATTAAAAAGTTCTTAAAAAGTCTTAAATTCTACTTGTTCATATCTGCAAAAACCCTGTACTGAGGGACTTTAATGTCTGTTTTTTTTAAATAAAATATTTAGCAACACACTTTTAGAACAATTTTTTTTACAAGAAAGGAACACAAATAAAGGCTTACATTGTTGCCTAAAATCACAGACACTATCCACATTTGTTTAATTTTTTTTTTAAGTACAAACTCAGTGAAGTGCCTCAGGGACATGACAAAATGCTTGGTTTAAGATGGATATAAGACATTATTTTATGCTAAAAAATATTAAAATGCAATAATTATTTTAATTCATTATAATGGGCTTCCCAAAGTTTTGCAAATAGCTTCTAACAATTCATTTTGGTGAACCACCACTTTAGAAACTGCAGGGGACTAAAAATATACCAAATCCCAGGAATGACCCAAAACGCACATTATCTGACTTACAAAAAGATCAACAGCCGTTCACTGCCTTATAAAGCTTGGAAGAGCAGGACATGTTTTTATGTAACTCTGATTGTACTCGTCTGATAGAAGAAAGTCATATACATCTAGGATGGCTTGAGGGTGAGTAAATCTTGGGGTAATTTTCATTTTTGGATGAACTAGTCAATTCCTTACACACAGACAAAGAGTTTAGTGATGTGTGATCTGAGTGTTAATTCTGAATTCATTGGTTTTCTCTGAGGTCCATTGACTAGAACGGTTAATCCATGGATAATTTCTCTCTGACATTTCTCTGCTCTTTTATTATGATTCCGATTAGACACATTTCGTCTGAAAAACAGCAGGGGCTTGACACATCCGCGTCTGTGTGTGTATGTGCTATTACTGAACGTCGAGCTGAATTGAAGTGGTAAAACAGTGTATGCGTCTGATATTGAATAATTTCACATCGCCACAGTCTGTGCATTTCTATTAAACCCCAAAGCGCTCCATCAATACATTTAATTATAACCAAAAGCGTTTTTTTTTCCCCCCTGTGGAAAATTAATGAGTTAATATTTAAAGATTTTTAGGTACCTACAACACTGATTTCTTCCCTTTTTTCCCTCCGCAGGACGAGAATGACAACCCACCCGAGTTCAGCCTCCCGTCTTACATCGTCAACATTCCCGAGAACATCGTTGCAGGTACATTTACAATTATATTATCAAAAAATGAAAGAATACATCAACATGTAGCACATGTACAGTGCTCAAAACCTCATGACAGCATAACTAGATTCCTGTCAGTGATGATTTACAACGTTCAGCCAGCTGTGCACTAGTTCGGTTCCACGCTAATATAATGTTTTGTGTGAATAAGTGCTGTTTTCCCAGAGCTAGGACAAAGGCTTTTGGTAGATTTGTTTTAGTTCTGACCACCCAAAACCAGAACCAAGAGGTGTATTGTAAGCCTGTGCAACTAATTAAACCTGCTTAATAAACAGACTCCATTCACACTTTGTTTTAGATTTGTTTTTGTGCTGATTTTATTTATCTCCTTTATTTATTTTATTTATATTTGTTGTTTGATGTTGTCATGGCTTTATTTTATTTTATTTTATTTTATTTTATTTTATTTTATTTTATTTTATTTTATTTTGTTTTGTTTTGTTTTGTTTTGTTTTGTTTTGTTTTGTTTTTGTGCTTTTATTTATTTTATTTTATAAAATGTTCCCATTATTTGTTTGTGAAGTTGTAATTTGTTGTTGTTGTTTTGGTTTTTGTGCTGATTTTATTTTTTGATTTTATATTTACTATTTGTTGTTTGATATCACTGTAATGGTTTTGTTTTGTTTTGTTTTTTGTTTTGTTTTTAATTTCCCACTATTCGTTTTTGTGCTTTTATTTATTTTATTTTATAAAATGTTCCTGTTATTTGTTAGTAAAGTTGTAATTTGCAATTTGTTGTTGTTTTGGTTTTTGTGCAGATTTTATTTTTTGATTTTATATTTACTATTTCATGTTTTTGTGCTTTTAATTAAATTTTTATTTTATTTTTCTCCCACTATTTGTTGTTTGATGTTGTCATTGTAATGTTAGGTATTTGTGCCAAGTCTTTATTTTTTTAATAATTTTATTACATTTTTTTAATCACCCACTATTTTTCAGTGAGTATTATATGCTCATTATAGTATTAGCTTAGTGCATTTTGTCTTTTTGTCTCCTTGTGTAATATTAATATTAATTAACAATGTTGATTCTCATTCAAACCAGACAACTAGACTGTATGTAAACTGTATGACAATGCACATCTAGTCAGCAACAGTTTTTTTTTTTTTTTTTTTTTTTTCTGTGTGCTTCATTATTCTGGACACATTACAAAACTCCTTCAAGATATTTGTTTCTGTCATGTTTTTTTTCTTTTATATCATTGTGTTTTAATTGAACAGGAAGGTTTTGTGGAGAGGAAAAAGACACGATTCTCATGCATTTATTCTCTCAACGCTTTTATTCCGCACAATAGCCTCGCCTCCAGTCATCAAAGGGAAATTACATTTGCTCTGTCCAGCGTCTGTTGTGCACTTGTGTGTGTCACGGGTACTGAACGCACTCTGATAATCCTGAAATCCATAACCCCGTCTCCATCAATGCGCAGCGCTGCACACTAACCACTTCCTGTCTGAAGACCATCCTTTATACTTTACTTGTCTGTCACCTCATCTTGTTTTTCTCTTCGCACAGCTGTCTGTCTCACACATTTATTATCTGATGGTTTGTTTACATCCTCTTAACCTTTTCTTTTATATATCTTTGTCTCTCTCTCTGTCAGGAGCGACAGTGTTGTTTGTGAACGCCACAGACCTGGACGCGTCTCGAGAGTTTGGTCAGGCCTCCCTCATATACTCCCTGCAGGGAAGCTCACAGTTCAGACTCAACACTCGTTCAGGTGGACAACGGCACACACATTCACACCTACCCTTTAACCCCATCCTCCATTTGAACACTTATGTCTTGTAAATGCAGATTTTGTATTTGTTTTGGAGCACACTAGCTTATAGATAACCTAAAGGTTAACATATTCATACTAAAGTCAAAAAACTTCCATTTTGATTTCATGGGGACTCTAAATAACTCCGATAAGAGTCAATAATCAAGTTTATATATGTCTGAGCTGAATATGACTGTATGTGTGTGTAGGAGAGATCACTACCACAGCTCTTCTGGATCGAGAGATGAAGTCTGAATATATTCTGATCGTAAGAGCCGTAGATGGAGGAGTGGGACCACAGCAGAAAACCGGCATTGCTACGGTATTGGCTAACTCTTTGATCCAACAGTCTATTGTGACTATTATTAATAATGTAATTATTATTTATTAAAAATGAGTGTTTGTTATAGCTGTTTTCACCATATTTTGATAGCGAAGTCATCCAATGCATTATTATGCTACATATGACAAGCATGTATCTGTCCGCTGCAGGTGAACATCACTATTCTGGACATAAATGACAACGCCCCCATGTGGCGAGATGAGCCGTATCAAGCGAATGTTGTGGAGATGAGTCCCATCGATACTGACGTCATCACTGTGAGTGCACTGATCTGACCTTTTGACCTCAAACTGGCTTATGAACTTTGACCTGTACATGAAGGTTGCTAATGATACATTCATTTTTCAGGTTCCCCTCAACTTATACACAAATGTATTGATAACTGAATTTTTTTTTAAGCAGAATGTCCCCAAAAATAGTTTTAACGGCTATGTGTGAAGAACAGCCTGAAATTTTTCACTGATAAATGTGACTCTGGACCGCAAAACCAGTCTTAAGTAGCACAGGTATATTTGTAGCAACAGAAATACATTGTATGGGTCAAAATTATTGGTTTTTCAAAAGATATTAAGGATATTAAGATCATGCTCCATGAAGATATTTTGTAAATGTCCTACTGTAAATATATCAAAACTTAATTTTTAATTAGTAATATGCTTTGCTAAGAACTTCATTTGGACAATTTTAAAGGCGATTTTCTCAAAATATTGTCCTAACAAGCCATACATCAATGGAAAGCTTATTTATTCAGCTTTCAGGTTGTGTATAAATTCTCTCTTATGGTTGTTTTTGTGGTCCAAGGTCACAAATGCACAGCTCTCAGATAGAATTCTCCATTTAGTGTATATTAATTTGTCCTTTTTAAAATGCCATTTGATGTAAAACCTGACATGCCATATGTTTTTTTTTTTTTTTTTTTTAATCGAACACAAGTGTGAATGAATTTTGGTGTAGACATCATCAGTAAATCATGGCTTAAATTTCAGTCTGTTCACACAAAAATATGGCTTTTACTTTAATTCTTTAAAAGCCACATATTATGCCCCTTTTTACAAGATGTAATATAAGTCTCAGGTGTCCCCAGAATGTGTCTGTGAAGTTTTAGCTCAAAATATGCCTATTAGAAACATGCTGTTTTTGTGCATGCAGGGTTCATACAACTTACTTAAAGTGCTTGAAATACTTGACTTTTTGAAATTTAAGGCCTGGAAAACCCTTGAAAATAGCAATATTCCTGAAGAGGTACTTAAAAAGTGCTTCAGTTATTGAAAGACAGTGTATCTATGAAAAAAAAGCACATATCTCTTCACGCCAAATTCACGCAGTTCAAAAAACATCATACCCTTTTCATTTATTTTAGTTAATGTCAAAAAAACTAAACATGGCTCATGTAAAGATGGCAGAAGATCTGAAAAGAGAACTAGATGAACTGAATCAATCGAGTGATGCATTTACGCTGGAACCGCTCCGGTTGATTCAAACCTGCGATTTAGGAAGTTTCAAGCGATTCCCTAGCAAAAACCAGATCAAATTAAAAGAGCTATTCATTTTCTAATTTCAACTCTGCTTGTAATGATTTTCAAAAGAATGTGGTGATGGATAAAACGGAGCCTTTCGAAACTCAAAATCAGTTATAGGTCTTCAACCCTGCTCTTGGGGGGATCCGCTTTCCTGTAGTTTTGCTCCAACATGAATCAATCAAACCTGAACCAGCTAATCAAGGTCTTCAGGATCACTTAAAAAGTTAATTTATCCTGCTACTGGCATCTCTGTTACATGCATTTCCCTTTTGCATTTCAATTAATTGAAAGCTATTATTTCTAATTTTTAGGCTCTGAAATATCAAATTGTTCTATGATTTACATCAATGACCAACTTCAGCAGGTTTCACTTTAAAAGCAGCGTGGTCTCTTTAAACCTGATGCATGTGATGCAGTCCTGAGTTAATCATTATTCAGATTGGGACTTCAGACCATGAATCGCAAACCATTTGATTTAGAATGAAACATTGGAGCGCTGATTGCGAATCGTTTGTTTCAGATCAGGATTTCGGAAGGGCTTTACAAATCTTTTTTTCTTAAAAGGTAGAAAACATCAAATCGTTAAAGCAGTACAGTTATAAAAACAAAGCAAAGAAAAAAGAAAGTATAAACAAATACAAATCCCTTAAGAAAATGAATCGGGTATTACTGTAGTAAAAGTGTAGTATACTTTGTATATTTTGTATATATTTTTAAAACAGGTGTTAACGACATTCAAATCTCCTTTCAACCACACAATGATCATCATTTCTATGTTACAGACATTTAAATGACAGCAGTACTGGGATAAAAGTTTATAGTTTTGGTATAAACACTTATTGTCTACAGAACGGTTTTACTCAGAAACATGTTTACATAATTTATTTAAAAATGTCTTACCGGATTGCATTTTAAGTTTTTTGTCTTGTATTCATTTTAAATGTCTCTCTTTTTTTGGTAAATGAATTTCTGTTATTATTGTACATTTTTGTAATCGCCATGAAGATAGCCCTGGTGCTGGCATGGCGTAAAAAAGACAATAAAAAAATAAATATTGTCTACAGTATCAAAACAAAAGTATCTCAACACTTGTACGTCTTGTAACACTTACCCTCTTCCGCCAGGAGGAGGCGACAACTGCACGTTTAAAAAAAGTATTTATCATTGAATCATTAATTCGGGAGATTCCAACAGTGAAACAAGTCTTTATCAATTGAGACAATGACTTCATTTTTTAAAATTTTGCTCGAATATATATTTTTTAAAAGACTTAAGCAATGAACAGTGTCAGAACCACTAGTACATTACGTTATTTTGTTTAGATTTCTAATCTTTTTTTCTTCAGAATTGTGAGAGAATTGTGATCTCCAATTTCTTTAAAAAAAAAATTTGATTTTTCAATTTATCCAGAATCATGCAGCTTTAGTTTACATGTTTATGACTGCATATAATTCATTAAAATAGAAGTTTAATGCCATAAAGTACAAGTTCTTATCAGAATGCACCTATATTTTTATTTTTTTTGCATTTAGTTTTTTATTTCAGTTGAATAAAATACTATTCCCTATATATTTCTTAATTGAGGATTTATTTTAAAAAGTTAAAAAAATCTCGTCTCGTTCTCGTGAACCCAGTCTCGTGTCTCGTCTCGTCTCGTGGGATGTCTCGTCACACCCCTAATACTTTGTAATTCTTTAGTAGTAACACTTTGTATGTGCTTCACTTTATTTTTACCATTTTTTTATTGGTATGTTTTTATCTTTTTCAGAATTTGAAAGATAAGACATTGTTCGATAAGTGAGATCTCTGATTCAAGAAAAAAAAAAAAGTAGTGCTTGAAATTCCTTGAAAATTCATTTTACGGTATCTGTAAGAACCCATGTCTCTTTAAATGCAAATGAGCTGCTGCCGAGACTTGCTCCTGCCAATGCATCCACAACATGCTGCTGTAAGCATATAAGAAACACTGCTGCTGCACATATAACATATATAATTAACCCTATATAGCATATGTGAATCACCTCATAGCAGATCTACACAGGTGGAGGGTTTCTGAAGCATGCTGCAAACTGCTACACCTGGCACTAGTCATGTATTTAAATGTTGAGCAGTGAGCTCATTGGCTACTGATACAGGAGAGAACCAAAAGGCTGTGCCATGTGATTATGATGTCATGTTATCAGATTGAGTTAGACCCATCGGACTGCATACTAGAGTTTCATGCCAGAACTCTGTATATCCCCTTTCTACATCACTAGGGGAGCAGTTTTTTTTTTAACATGCCTTTATAGGGGCATAGTCCCCCTTTCAGGAAGTAGACAGTCATGGTCTGGTTAGACACCAAAAAGACCAAAATCCCGTCATATAAGATATGTATTGATTGCTATAGATAAAAATGTTAAGATACAGAAACAGTGGTAGTTTTAAACAGAGGTAAACGTAGTTAGTGCTATTGATTTTATGAGTGATAATGTCTTACAGTTTCTCTTGGAGTCAAATCCCCTCCGTACCCAGAGGAGCAAGTTTCCATCTCTTCTCCGTCTTGAGAAAACCCCCCTGTCCCTCCCTTTGATCGGCTGCGGTTTTGCAGCAGAATTCAAAGTGGGCTCTCACCTCGGTGTCCTTGGAACGTTTTACAGACATTTCTATATGCTCGTATGTCTCTGTTGCTTGAAGTATGTGGAAAAATCCCATCTTGAGGGGTTTTTCCTCCTTTGGTGAATGAATAAATTATTTCGTATGGTAATGTCAGTCACACCATCTCTACTTTGAGTCTCATACGGCCAGGGATCATTTAGAAGTGGCTAAGGGTTTCCAAAATCTTAAACTGCAGTGTGATGGACTAGCTTTGATGTATTTTCATGAGTCAGGGTTCACAGGGTTATCAGTCCACCAGGAAACAACATCACGTTCACCAAGTTCCCATGCAGGCTGCTACCAAAAAAAAAGAAAACGTAAAGTGTCTGATTTGTACAAGCATCAAACAGAACTGCAATAATTACTGTTTTGATGACTAAATAATGAATTACGTCTAGTTCTGGAAACTTCAAACAAATTACTTTACCTTTAGAAGAAGAGCTAGTCAATTAGATTGAAAGATTACTAGTTGCACAGCATCAGATCTTCTTAAAGACTTTTTTGAGGCAATTAGTAAGTCTCGTATCTAGTTTTTTTTATTGAAATCCTCTATTTTTTTTTTTTTTTTGGTGTTGACTGCTGTTATTATTTAAATAAACTGCCAGTTTGTTGCCATTACCATGGTGTGATTGATTTCAGATTTGCCTGCCACTAAATGTCACACAGTCTAAATAAGCCAGACTTTCTGCTATTGGCATATAGACGTCGCCTTTAGCTTATTAATGGGGAGTTTTAAGACATTAATACATCCTTTTTTTGTGAAGCTGTTTTGAAATAACGTAGTTTATAAAAAGCTCTATACAAACAAATCACTTGAGTTGAAAAGCTGCTTTTTCTGAGATCAATTTTACCCCAGTAATAGACCAGAAACATGTTCATGGACTATGCAAGCAGAATTTCTATCAATCCAAAAATAAAAAGTTCTAATTATTCTATACATGTAACATACAGCATTCATCAGCCATGCAAAAACAACTTTGTATCTGATCAGGCTGGTGCACATTCTTGGCAATTTTGCATGCGTAATAAATGAGATAATCTAAACTGTGGGCGATATGTGTAGCTGTGGCTAAAAAACAGCTAACTAAATGCAAACTGAGGCTACTGGACATGAGTTTAGTGTGTGTTCAAGTTAAACGTGGCCAAGCCTCTAGAAACTGTGGATTTCAACCCTCTGTTCATAATTGTTTAGGTGTTTTATACTGGCACTGTCTTTGTCTAAATATGCCCCTGATTGTCTGTTAATTAACAAGCCAGTCCTGAACTTCATTAGGAGGTTCCGATGACTAATTAAAATGTAGCCCAGAGTCAAGTGCATACTTGATTACCCTGCTGGACAGCATGCAGGAGAGAGAGTGAGAGAAAGAGATGAAACGGAACAAAGGAAGAAATGGATGGATAATTTAAATCACAGAACAGTGGAGGTAAAAACCAAATGTCCTAAAGCATGTTTGACTTCCATCCTCTGGTAGGGGTTCTGAGTCTGTCAGTGCACTTAGCGGTCAACACAGTGCTATAGTGTGGTCTAGTCAAACCTTTAAAGTAATAATTGACCAAAAATTTAATTTTTGTCGTCATTTGTTCTCTGTCATGTCATTGCTTTTATCTGATGTTTTGTCTAACTGAATTTCCAAGCTATTCTTTTTCATACAAACACTACTGTTTAAATGTTTGGGGTCAGTAAGATGTTTTAATGTTTTAGTGGAAAAAGCTCACTAAAGCTTGATTTGTTTGGTTAAAAATACAGATAAAATGGTAAGACTTAATAAGGTGTCATTTATTAACATTTAACATAAACCATGAACAACGTGTTTATTATAATATGTATTCATCTTTGTTAGCTTTAATAAAAATACAGTTTTTCAATGTTAGTCCATTTTATTTCACAGTGCATTAACTAATGTTAACAAACACAACTTTCGTTTAAATAATGCATTAATAAATGTTGAAATTAATATGAACTAAGATTAATAAAGGCTGCGGAAGTATTGTTGACTAAAGTAGTTACTTCATGTTAACTAATGAAACCATTACAGTAAAAACAGCAAAATATTTTATATTTATATATATAAAATATAACGGTGTGAAATATTTTTAGAATTTATATATATTGAAAAAATGTCATTTGTTCCTGTGAAAAAAATAATAAAATAAACAAATATAAAATTAAATAAAAATTTAAATAATAAAATAAAATAAAATAACAACCATGCTCCAGTCTTTAGTGTCACATGACCCTTCAGAAATTATTTTTGGATTAATAGTTCAAAATAACAGCATTTGTATTTGAAATTGAAAGCTTTCGTAACATTACAAATGTCTTTGCAATCATTTTTGATAAATTCATGTTAACTAATAAAACCTCTACAGTATTTTTTAATTTAAAAAAACAAAAACAAATTTAATATATTTAATTTATATATATATATATATATATATATATATATATATATATATATATATATATATAAAATTTCAAAATAACAGCATTTATTTGCCATCGAAATCTTTTGTAACAGTTATAAATATTTTTGCTGTCATTTTTGATACATCTAATGCATCCTTGCTGAATAAAAGTATGATGATATTCTTTAAAATAATTTCTTTCTTTCACCCCAGATTTTTTTAATGTCAGTGTACACAACATTAAATCACGGTTTAAATTCAAGTCTGTTTCTCATCTTTATGTGACTTCAAAAGACTTTACATCAATATCATATGGAATACTTTTATTCTATAGTGCTTTTTATAATTTATGAAGCTTGACAGCCCCTTGTCATTGGATGTTTCCTTAAAAAAAAAACAAAGTGGATTTTCTGTAAAGCATCATGACCACGGACCACAAAACCAGTCTCAAGTAGCACAGGTATATTTGTAGCAATAGCCAAAAATAGAAATGATAAAGGTTTCTTTTATGTCGAAATGATTAGGATATTAATTAAAGATCATGTTCCTTGAAGATATTTTGTGCATTTCCTACCATAAATATATCAAAACGTAATTTTTGATTAGTAATATGAATTGCTTTAAGAACTTTATTTGGACAACTTTAAAGGTGATTTTCTCAATATTTAGATTTTTTGCATCCTCAGATTACAGAATTTCAAATAGTTGTTTCAAATATTGTCCTATCGTAACAAACCACACATCAACGGGAAGCTTATTTATTCATCTTTCAGATGATGTATAAATCTCAGTTTCAAAAAATGTACCCTTATGATTTGGTTTTGTGGTCCAGGGTCACATATCACTTTTAAAATTGTCTGTAAACATGCCTGAGTAAATGTGTGTGTGAAATGTCCCCCTCCGAGTTCAAATCAATTAGATAAACTTTACATTAGACTCGTGCTCTACATCATCTGTTTAAACTCCCTCTAATCAATGGAGAACACAGTCGTCTGGTCCTTCCTGCTTTAATAATTAAAGAGCTATAGAACCTTTGTTCTCTAATGACCAATTAAGTGATTTTCAGTGCTTCTCCACCAGCACTGTGAATAATTGATTGGCTCTTTAAAAAAAAATAACAGCCAGGGTTTTAGACAGTTATGCCCCACGCATAAATCTCCCATCATGCCGTTCTGTAGGGAGAGGATTGGTGTGATTTAATTTCTGCGCCTTAGGACTCTGTTTTGTGCCGTAGGACTCATTTTTCTTCTCTTTCTCTGTGCAGGTATTAGCAGTGGACCCTGATTATGGTGATAATGGGACGGTGGTCTACTCTATAAATCCAGAGAACCCTTTCTATACCATCAACCGCAACACCGGGAAGATCCGCACCAGCGGGGCAGTGCTGGACAGAGAGAGTCAAAACGCCCGCTCCGCACAACTTATGAGGACCATCATCATCTCTGCTACTGACCGTAAGCAACTCTCACCTGTCCCATAATGCCTCGCTCTCTTTCTGAGGCCACAATAAAGATAGTTTTATAGTCGCCAACCTTCAGTTTCTTTATTTCTGGACCGTCTAGTCTGTGTGTGTTCAGAATATCATGCTAGCTTAATGGTCTTACCAACTGCAGTAAGCAAACTTTCTGTATTTACGTACACTACTGTTTAAAGGTTTGAGGTAAGACTTTGGTAACACTTTACAATAGGGAACACTTATTGACTATTAACAACGACTTTCCCCTCAATAAATTCCTAATTTTCTGCTTATTAATAGTTAGTAAGGTAGTTGTTAAGTTTAGGTATTGAGTAGGATTAGGGATGTAGATTATGGTCATGTAGAATAAGGCATTAATATGTGCTTAATTAGTACTAATAAATGTCTAATATTCTAGTAATATGCATGCTAATAAGCAACTAGTTAAGAAACCGTAAAATAAAGTGTTACCGACTTTTTTTAAATTTTTTTTATATAAATTAGTACTTTTTACATAATTTGCTAATTTATACACTGCAAAAAAATGCTTTTCCTACTTAGATTTTTTTGTCTTGTTTCCAGCCAAAATATCTATTCTTAAATCAAGAAGGATTTTCTAGACCAGCATAATTATTGTCTTGTTTTCAGAAAAAAAGAAGTCATAATTAAGTGAGTTTTTGCTTAAAACAAGTAAAATAATCTGCCAATTGGGTAATAACTTAACTTCTTTAACTTCTTTTTTTCTGAAAACAAGACAATAATTTTTACTAGAAATTCCTTGATTTAAGAATTTTTAGATATTTTGGCTGGAAACTAGACAAAAAAAATAAAAGAAAAGCATTTTTTGCAGTGTAATACATAATGGCTGCTGAAAATTCACCCAGTTACCCAAAGCAAATTATATCTCACATGTTCATAACAATATCCAGCAGCTGCTAAATTGTCCCTAGCAATAATGTTGATCGAACTATTAAATAAAGTATTTCACAAAAGTGAGTACACCCCTCACATTTCAGCAACCATTTTAGTACAGTATATGTTCTCAAGGGACAATACTATAGAATTGAAACTTGGATATATTTTAGATGAGTCAGTGTGCAGCTTGTATAGCAGCATAGATTTACTGTCCTCTGAAAATAACTCAACATACAGCCATTATTGTCAAAATAGCTGGCAACAAAAGTGGGTACACCCTAAGTGATAACATCCATATGTTGTTTAACCAAGCAAAGCCACATGTCCTATTCATCATGTTTATGTTTTTGTCTGCTTGACAGGAAAATAAAAAGTTGTGTATCTTGTATTAGAGCAGTTACAATGTGGTTCTTTAAGTACAATTCTGTCATACTGACCACTGGATGTTCAACATGGCACCTCATGGCAAAGAACTCTCTAAGGATTTGAGAATTAGAATTGTTGCTCTCCACAAAGATAGCCAAGGCTATTAGAAGGTCATTAACACCCTGAAACTGAGTTACACTACTGTGGTCAGGGTCATACAGAGGTTTTCCAAGATGGGTTCCATTCAGAAACCCTTGCAAGGGTCGATCAACAAAGTTGAGTACTCGTTCTGTGCATCAGGTGCAGAACCTGGCTTCAAAAAACATGCATGAGTGCTGCCAGCATTGCTTTAAAGGTTGCAGAAGTGGAAGGTCAGCTTGTCAGTGCTCAGACCATACGCCACACACGTCAGTTTGCATGGGCGCCATCCCAGAAGGAAGCCTCTTCTGAAGCTGGCTCACAAGAAAGCCTGCAAACAGTTTGCTGAAGACAACCTGTCCAACAGCATGAATTACTGGAGCCATGTCCTGTGGTCTGATGAGACTAAGATAAACTTGTTTGGCTCAGATGGTGTCCAGCATGTGTGGCGATGCCCTGGTGAGGAGTACCGAAAAAATTGTGTCTTTCCTACAGTCAAGCATGGTGCTGGTTACATGATGGTCCGGGGCTGCATGAGTGCTGCTGGTACTGTGGAGCTGTGAGGGTAACATGGATTCTGATACAAAACATAATGCCTTCCCTCCAGAAACAAGGCCGGACGGCAGTTTTCCAACATAACGACCCCAAACACACCACCAAGATGACAAATGCATTGCTGAGGAAACTGAAGGTGAAGGTGATGGGGTGGCCAAGTATGTCTCCAAACCTGAACCCTGTTAAGCACCTGTGGGGCATCCTCAAGCAGAAGGTGGAGAAGCACCATGTGTCTAACATCCAGCAGCTCTGTGACGTCATTATAGAGGAGTGGAAGAGGATCCCAGCAACAACCTGTGCAGCTCTGGTCAATTCCATGCCCAGGATGATTAAGGCAGTGCCAGATAAAAATGTTGTTAACACAAAATACTGACACTTTGGACAAGTTCACTTAGGGTGTACTCACTTTGTTGCCAGCTATTCTGACAATAATGGCTGTATGTTGAGTAATTTTGAGGAGACAGTAAATCTATTCTACTATACAAGCTGCACATCGACTACTCTAAAATATATGCAAGTTTCATTTCTATAATATTGTCCCTTGAGAAGATTTACTAAAATGGTTGCTGAAATGTGATGGGTGTATTCACTTTTGTGAGATACTGTATATGTGTATGTATGTAATATGTACACACAATGATTCCATCTAACATGCACTTAGAGGTGCAATCATTTTAACTTTGTGTTTTCACTAGTTGGCAGTAAACCGATTACCTCACCTGAATATGTTCGTAGATGATCTTGTTGGATGATCTTTGCAATGGAAATATGGATATTTTATTTGTGAACATTATACTTTTTCACTTATTTCAGTTAATGTTATAAAATTAGTGAGCTAAGCCAATAGTAGTACTGACAGTGTCGTGCAAACAGCGCAGAGGAACAGACAAACAGATTAAATCGAGTCATTTACACTGGAACCGCTCCAGTTGATTCAAACTTGTGACTTTGATCATTCAGTTCCAGTGATTCACTAGCAAATAACAGGTCAAAAGAGCATTTCATTTTAGAATTTTTACATTGTTTGTAATGATTTGAAAAAGCATGTGTAGTGATGGGTAAAACTCTGAATCAGTTAAACCATTGCATCAGATGGTTCATTGTTTCGAAGCACTTAAATCTAATCGTGTATCGCGTAATGCGAATCATTTGCTTCAGATAAGGACTGGTTTGTGAATCTAAGATTCAGATTGGAACTTCGAAGTGGGTTTGCGAATCATTTAGCGAATCAAGTGATTCGCAATCCGCGCTCCGAAGTTCGATCAGAAATGATGGTTCGCAAATGAATTGATTTAGAACGAAACAGCAAATCTTTTTTCTCATTTCTTTTTTTGTTAGATTAGTTTTGCTTATTTAGTTATTCCTTTTTTAGTTACTACTGTTATTGATCATTTCATATAAAGTGACAATTAATACATTTATAATGCTAAATAGATCACCGTTTAAAAGTATGTTTTTTATTTTTTAAGTAATGGCTGCTGAAAATTCATCTTTTAATCACAAGAATAAATTACATTTTAATATTCATTAAAATACAAAACGGTTATTTTAAATTGTATTTTTTTGTTTGTTTGTTTTGTAGTTGTTGTTTATATATATATATATATATATATATATATATATTATTTTATATTATATTTTTAGTCAAATAAATGTGTGAGATTTGAGAAAACATTTAAAAATATTACTGACTTTGGCTCTATTACTCAAACTTTGAAACGTCTGCCAAATATGTGATATATACTCTATATGTACAATATTGTAATCCACAATGGCTTGACTTTTTGCAAAGTTTTAATTAGTCAGAATTAATAGTAGTAGTTTTTTTTTTTTTTTTGTCATGTGTTTACTCATCATTTGATCAGACTTCCGAATTTTGAGACGTGTTTGATGTATAAATCTCAATTTCAAAAAATGGACCCTTATGACTGGTTTTGTGGTCCAGGGTCACATATATCAAAGTATGTCTTGTTTAAAATGTTTATCATTATGTAATGCTTTCCATTCCACTTACTATAAAAAATAGTATGCAGTATATACTGTACAATATTCATCAAGTAGTAAGCTAATACTCCATTCCAAACACATCCTTTATTTTGTCTGTCTTCTCAGAATTTGTGCTTCTCCCTCTGTTAGTCTGATTTGGCATTAGTCTAGGTTGTGCTTGACAATAACAACTGACATTTCAGTTTTAAGAATTTCTTCTCCCTCAGTGGGTCTAATGCCTAGAGAAAACTCGAATAGCGTATGAAGTGTGTGAGTATTCTCTTTGTTGTGCTGCCCTCCTCAGGTGGGACGCCTCCACTGCGCTCTTCAGCCAGCGCTACGGTGTATGTGAACCTCCTGGACCTCAACGATAACGATCCTGCCTTTTTAAACCTCCCATTTGTCGCTGAAGTACCAGAGGGGCTTCCTATTGGATCATCTGTGTTCAGGGTTAGCATTTGATTGGTTGAAATCTCTACAGGGACCAGGAGGCACCAATTAAATATTCAACAAGCAAAGACTGGCATTTCATTTAGTATGCAAGGGGACCTAGGGTTCAAATTCTCATTTTAAAATGTATTTTAGAAATAAACCAAGCAAAACTGGAACTGAACTTGACAGTCAGAGATATCAAGGGATTTTAATTCAATGAAAATTTGTGGATTTGTGGATGATATTTTGTCAATAACTTTGTAGAGAAAAGTCATCCTTTTAACCCCAACATAGAATATAAATATGATAAATATTTTTCTAAAAATGTATACTCTACCAGTCTGAAGTATTTGGACAGTAATATTTTGTATGTTTTTTTTTAAAGAAGTATCTTCTGCTCACCAAGCATGCATTTATTTAATGCAAAGTACAGCAAAACTGGTAAAATTCTGAAATATTTTTACTATTTATAATAGCTGATTTCTATTTTAATATGAATTAATAATATGATTAATATGATGCTGGACATTTAGCTTTGCATCACAGGAATAAATTAGATTTTGAAATATATTAAAATAGAAAACAATTGTTTTAAATTGTAAAAAAAAAAAAAAAAAAAAAAAATTATATATATATATATATATATATATATATTTTTTATTTTATTTTTTTATTTTTTTTTTTTTTTCTGCAAATACAGTTTTTGCTGTATTTTTGACCAAATACATTTTATTTAGCAATACTTTGGAACACTTTTTGCACTCAAAATCAACTTGGCATAAAAATCAGAGGGGGCTTGGACTTCTACTGTCCAAGCAAAGTTCTTGTAATTGACTACTTTAGTAATTTCCATGAGTACTAATCTTAATGTTCAAGCATATAATGATATTCTAGGGAACTGTGTCGTTCTAATTTTATAGCAAAAGTTTGGACAGGATCCTTGTTTATTCTAACATGACAATGCCTCTGTGTATAAGGCAAGGTTCATAGAGAAATGTTTGATTCAGTCAGTGTGGAAGAACTTGAACGGCCTGCATAAAGCCTAGACCGAATCCAAATTGAACACCTCTGGTGTGACTTTAAATGCAGACCTTGTGCCAAAAACTCAATGAGCATATGGGTAGTCATTTTAGACGCTTCCAAAACTGAAGCAGCAGAGATGCAGTTTATAAATACATGAATTATGCTTCCATCTTTGTTGCTACAGTTTTGGAAGTGCATTTTTCTGTTCTAAAGAAGGGGGGGTGTCCCATTACTTTTGTCCATATAGCATATGTACAAGTCAGTGGTGTTTGGTGATGAGTTTTTGGCTCAAGGTCTGCATTTAAAGTCACACCAGAGGGATTAGAACTTGGCTTTATGCAGAACAATCAAGTTCTTCCACACTGACTGAATCAAACATTTCTCTATGAATCTTCCCTTATACACAGAGGTATTGTCATGTTAGAATAAAAAGGGTCCTGTCCAAACTTTTGCTGTAAAATTAGGACACAATTCAATTAGAATATCATTATATGCTTAAACAATAAAATTAGTGCTCATGGAAATTACTAAAGCAGTCAAACCTGTTCATTAGAAGGGGGTGTTCCAATACTTTGGGCAATATAGTGTAAAACTGTTCTGTGTTCTGCTGCCCCCTGCTGGTTTTCTCCCTCAGGTGCAGGTGCAGGACCCTGATGAAGCTGACAACGGTGCGGTAACCATGGCCCTTCAGGTGGGGATGCCAAGGCTGGACTTCAGGCTCAACACCACCACAGGAGTCCTGTTTTCCACCGCAGTGCTGGACCGCGAGCAGATTGGCCAGTATTTCCTGAGGATTATCGCGTATGACGCGGGCCAGTTTCCACGAACCTCCACGAGTGCTCTTACAATCACAGGTAATGCACAGGATCACTGCCCCGCTGTGTTTAGATGCAAATGCTAAACCATATTAATGTCGGTCACTCTTTCTGTGCAGTTTTGGACGTGAATGATGAGACACCAACCTTCTTCCCCAGCATTTATAACGTATCGTTGGATGAAAACGTGCCTCGGGATTTCATGGTGGTCCGACTGAACTGCACAGATAATGATGCGGGCCTAAACGCAGAGCTCAGCTATTTTATCACAGGTCAGAGTGCAGAAGGTCACAGATCAGAGGGTGCGAGTGAGTTTATGCTGATGCAGCAACACTTGGGGTTTTGGCTGCTAAGGCTCTCTAGTAAAATCCATTGAGCGGCCTACATACAGTATGAGCAATGAGCACAGTGGGAAAAAGATGATTTGAAGTGACAAATGAGACAGCGAAAAGTATTTTTATGTAATTAAATTTCTTAAACATTGATTATTTACCAAATATTTGTGTGCTAGTTATTTTATGCTTATTAGAAGAGCACTCCATCATTATCTTTGCAAAAACTATTTAAGTATAGTTAAAAATCACTGTTTTATTAAATAGTTGCGCTTATTAAAAAAAAATCATTATTTTCACAAAACATGTATTTTATTTTATTTTTTCAAATCACCTTTTTACTAAATATTAGTGTGTGCTATGTATTTTATGCTTATTATCATTACCTCCTTAAAAGATATTTAAGTATAGTTAAATTGGTTACTACTTTACCAAATATGTGATTTGTATTTTGTTTATTAGCAAATTACCACATTAGTATCTTCATGTATTTAAATACAGTTCAGTTGGTTAAAAATTCACTCATTTGGTAAATGTGTTTTTGCTCTATATTTTATGCTTAGAAGAAGAGTACCACATTGTTATCTTTGCAAAAAGTATTTCAAATGTGTTAAAAATTCACTATTTTACTTAATATTTGTGCTATATATTTTAAACTTATTAGAAAAGTTGCTTAAGTTGGTTAAAAAAAATCCTTATTTTACTACATTTGTGTGTGTGCTATGTATTTTATGCTTAGTAGAAGAACATTACAGATTTCTTCACGAAAGGTATTGAAGTATATTTAAATTGGTTAAAAAACAAATATTTCGTAAATTTGTGAATTTTTAACCAGTTCAACTATAATTCAATACTGTAGTCGTAATTTTCTAAAAAACATAAAATACAAATCACACACAAATATTTGGTAAAGTACTATTTTATGAACTAATTTAACTAAACTTAAATACATTTTTTGAAGAAAATGATGTGCTCTTCTATAAGCATAAAATACACAATATTTGGTAAAATAATGTTTTTTTAACCAATTTAGTATGTTTTTCTTAAAAATAATGATAAACTTTTCTAATAAGCTCAAAATACATAGTACACAAACATTTAATAAAATTGTGAATTAAGGACTTTTAAGTACTTTTTGCAAAAATGATGTGGTACTATTCTTATAATCATAAAATACATGACAAATATTTGGCCAATAATGGTTTTTAATCAACTAAACTATTTCAAAATATTTTGCATAAAATACAAAACACATGCAAATATTTGGTAAAGTAGTCATTTTTGCTCTATATTTCATGCTTATTAGAAATGTACCACTCATTATCTTCATGAAAAGTTTTTAATAGTTTAAAAACACTAATTTGTCAAATATTTGTCATGTATTTGATTTATTTTAGGAAGAGAAGCACATCATTATCAATGCAAAAACTATTTTAAAATTTGTTAAAACTTAACATTAAAAATCAACCTTTTTCTAAATATATGTATGCGCTATGTGTTTTATGCTTAGTAGAAGAGCATCACATCATTTTCTTAACTAAAGATTTTTAAGTATAGTTAAATTGGTTTAAAAAAAAAGCAAATATTTGTGTGTGATTTGTACCAAATCATGTGTTTTTTATGTTTATTAGAAAATTATCACATCATTATCTTTATGAAAAGTATTTAAACATAGTTAATTTGGTTAAAAATTCACAAATGTATTACCCTGGACCACAAAACCAGTCATAAAGGGTCAATTTTTAAAATAAAATAATAAATATGCTTTCCATTAAAGTATGTTTTTTTTAAGACCATATTTGGCAATATCTGAGATACAACTATTTGAATATCTGGAATGCAAAAAATCAAAATAGTGAGAAAATTGCCTTTAAAGTTGTCCAAATTAAGTTCTTAGCCATACATATTACTAATCAAAAATGAAGTTTTGATATATCACACAATATCACATTCAAAATCATGAGTTTCTATTTTAGTTATTATGCCTTTGAAGCAGCACACTAGGGTATGGAATGGAGTCAGAATGTGTGATTTCTCAGTCTGTGTTTGTGTGTTTCTATAGGAGGAAATCAAGATGGAAAGTTTAGTGTGGGTTTCCGGACCGGAGTAGTACGGACAGTTGTGGGTCTGGACCGCGAGACTCAGGCCTCGTACAGGCTAGTGATCGAAGCCATTGGTGAGTTTCATAGACGTGTTAAAACAATTGGTTATGCATGGTTGCTTGCACATGTGGTATGATCTTCTGCAGCTTCCTGTCTAAATGACACTGAGTTTAAAGCAAGTGTTGTGGTTTCCTGTTTGACGAGTGCAGCGTTTAGAAATACTGCAGCTGTTTTAATACCTCTTTAATGGGTTTCTACGAAAACTGCCCACTTATTTCAATACTAAGAAATATTATATCAAGTCATCATTATTCTTATCCGATTTTAAATGTTAATCGATGGAATGAAATGCATGTTTTGGCTGTGAGAAGTTGCTGGATATTGGCAGGAACTGGAACACTCTGTCGTATACGCTGATCCAGAGCATCCCAAACATGATCAATTGACCTATCAGTAAGCCGCACCCCCCTTAGTTACTGTTTCTGCCTCGGACAAACAGAGTTTCCCGCTGTCTTACAATGACAGCTGTCAGTGTGAAAACTTGTCTGAAGTAGTTGTTGATAAATTTTGAACACAGAAGGACCACCTTCTGTGAGCATTCAAGTAGTGCTTTATTCAAGTAGTAGTGCTTTAATATGCCATGGAGAGATATATAAATTATTTTAAAATAAATATGGTGTGTAACATGATTAATTTGAAATCAAGGGTTTACAGATCGCAATTCAAATGAAATGTCATGTTACGATCGGCACAATCGCAAATGACAACAACCAGGATCAACCCTGTTTGTGTACCGCAGTATTTTTGTTATTTTAATTATTTTACGTTTAACCAGTTTAATATGGAGAGGCACTGAAATGTAGACCATCATGTGTTTTTGACCTACACTGTACATGACGTGAGAACAGTTAGCTAAGGTTTGTTCGTTAACATGTACTCACTAACTTTAACATTAGCTAATTTTAGCCAGAGATATTAATGATATTTACAGACATTAACTGCTTGAGCAGATGAAAAAAGCCACTTAATGAGAGTATGACAACCAGAAAATAAACGTTAAAAAAAAAAAAAATCCAAATCCTCTCAGGATACCTGGAATCAGTGTTACAGATACCTCTGGCACATAGTTGCATTTTTGTAGCATGTACACCATCAAAACGATGAGAGCTTTGGATCTTCCAATGTTTCTCTATGGTGCTGCAACCTACAGATGTCCGAGTTCCATCTCAAGGCAGCTGATACTCAACTGCCATTGGCTCATCTGTGTTCTAGGGGCGGGGCTTACCGATAGGTCAATTGGTGACGTGTCAGGTGAGTATGCTGGCCATGCAAGAACTGGGATGTTTTCAGGTTCCAAGAATTGTGTACAGATCCTTGCAACGTGCAGCATCATGCTACAACAATGGGCCTCAGGATCTCGGTATGTTATCTCTGTGCATTCAAAATTCCATCAATAAAATGGACCTGTGTTCATTGTCCATAACATACGCCTGCCCATACCAGTCAGATCGAGAGTTTCTCAGCTTCCCTGAGACGGTTTCTGACAGTTTGTGCAGATTATTTGTCTATGCAAACCGATTAGATGTGGAGGTCCTGGGCTGATGTGGTTACATGTGGTCTGCGGTTGTGAGGCCGGTTGGTTGTACTGCCAAATTCTCTGAAACACCTTTGGAGATGGCTTATGGCATAGAAATGAACATTCAATTCACGGGCAACAGCTCTGGTGGACATTCCTGCAGTCAGCATGCCAATTGCACACTCTCTCAAAACTTGCGACATCTGTGGCATTGTGCTGTGTGATAAAACTGCACATTTTAGAGTGGCCTTTTATTGTGGCCAGCCTAAGGCACACCTGTGCAATAATCATGCTGTCTAATCAGCATCTTGATATGCCACACCTGTGAGGTGGATGGGTTATCTCGGCAAAGGAGAAATGCTCACTAACAGAGATTTATACAGATTTGTGAACAATATTTGAGAGAAATAAGCCTTTTGTGTACATAGAAAAATTCTTAGATCTTTGAGTTCAGCTCATGAAAAAAAGGGGCAAAAACAAAAGTGTTGCGTTTATAATTATGTTCAGTGTATTTTTATACCAATACTAGTGAATGTGGTAAGCCAAATCTTTTTTTTTTTTTTTTTTTTTTCCAACCTTAATGCATTTTCACCAACACCAGTGAATGTGGTAAGCCAGGACTGTGAATGTTTGTCTTCTGTGGGTCTTTAGTATGTGGCTCAGGCCAGTTTTGGCACAGTCATGTGCTGTTGCTTGGTGCAACTGATGTTTATTTAAAGATGACTAGTACTACAATGTAAAACCAGTGAAGATATGAGTCATACAGGCTGTGTTGTGACAGTGTTTTTATGTTTCTATCAGGGTTCTCACGAATATGGAAAACCTGGTATAATACGATTTAGAATGCATATCATATGAATTAGAACATTCCAGCTTTTCTTGAGTCTAATCTATGTAAAATAATTTGCAAAAATCCGGTAACAATTTAGATTGGGGAAAACTATTCACTATTAAAAGAATAATCATTTCCTGATAATTTACTCACCCCCATGTCATCCAAGATGTTTATGTCTTTCTTTCTTCAGGTTAAAAGAAATTAGTGTTTGTGAGGAAAACATTCCAGGATTTTTCTCCATATAGTTTTGTCTCCATAAAAAAATGGTATTTCAATGCAGCTTCAAAGGACTCTGCAGGATCCCAGCCAAGGAATAAGGGTCTTATCTATCGAAACCATCTGCCATTTTCTAAGAAAATACAAATTTCTATACTTTTCAATAGTGTTGGGGAAAGTTACGTTTAAAAGTAATGCATTACAAATTTGCATTACTCCCTAAAAAAGTAACTTATTACATTAAGCATGTGTTACTTTACTTTTGCATTACTTTTTAAATCTGGGCAGGGTTTGCTTGTTTGTTTTAAATATAAAAAGTTAGATTTTTAGCAAAAATTAAAGTAAATAAGCCTAAGGAAAAGTAAACTGCAAATGTTAGTTAATCTGAAGTAAGTTTTGCATATCAGTATTGTTGAATTGGATCAACAAAGTTCAGCAGCAAAGACAATGGTTAATAAAATGGGATAACATACATAAAGGAAACAAAAGGTAACTCAGATATTTTCTTGGAAATTAAAAAGTAATGCGTTTCTTTACTAGTTACTTAAAAAAAAAATAGCTCGCATTACTTGTAATACGTTACCCCCAACACTGCTTTTTAGCCATAAATGCTCATGCTGTACTAGCTCCGCCTATGTCAATGCACAAAGACGCGCATGCACATCGCAGAGCCAACAGATGAGCATTTGTGGTTAAAAAGTATATAAATGTTTATTGAAAATGACTGATCGTTTTGCAAGATAAAACCCTTATTTTTAAACCTTAATTTCTTTTCACCTGAAGAAAGAAAGACATGAACATTTTGGATGACATTGGGGTGAATAAATTATCAGGAATTTTTCATTCTGGAAGTGAACTTCTCCTTGAACTATTTGCTTATTAGAATGCATATTACAAGCATATTGGTTGTACTTCTAAAGCACATATTAATACCTTTTTCTAGACCCCTTAACCCTACCCCATACCTAAACATAACTTCTACAACAACTACCCAGAATGCAACTACTAAATTGGGAGATTATTTGAGATAAAACTCTTAATAGTGAATATGTGTTCTTTAATCTAAAGTGTTACCCAAAAACCTCATCCAATAATCCTGAACAACTGAAAACGTTGTAGAAATTCATTGCTTAGCTTTTATCTTTGTACTGTATTTTATTTGTACTGAGAGTAGCATTTCCTAGCTCTTGATGGTTTTCCCATAGATAACGGTCCAGCAGGAGGGCGGAGGACAGGCACAGCTACAGTGTATGTGGAGGTGCTGGATGTAAATGACAACAGGCCTATATTCCTCCAGAACAGCTATGAGGCCAGCGTCCTTGAGAACATACCCAGAGGAACAAGCATATTACAGGTACACATGCTCATATTTATAAAAACTATGCTCAGGGGCATTAAAAAATCATTTTAATTTCAATAAACAACAGCAGAACTATCACAATACTGCATGGTATTCTGAAGTAGGACGTGAAGCTGTATGTTTGTCACATGATTGTTTGTCTGTAACAATGGCAGCGTTATCATGTTTTCAGTGGTTTTCTGTGATGTCATGTTCCGCTGGAAACAGTGTCTCTAGGCTGGCAGCAAATGCCATAATAGGGTAACCATGACGATGCTTTAAAAATTCTAGAGAGTCAGCAGAATCGTTTCTGCAGGGTTTCTACAACTCTGATGACTAAAGGGCGTTTTGATTTTCAAAGTTTCGGTGAAGCTTTCCATATGTTAAAGTTAGTTTGGGGAATATTCCATGAAAATATGCAAACTTTTGTTTTAGTTTGCATGAATTAGCTGTTATGGAACAAACCAGAGCACAGTGCACAGTGGCACAACAACAGTTATTTGAAAAAATAAAAAGGAATTTGGACACTTTAAGCACACTTAAAGGATTAGTTCACTTTCAGAACAAAAATGTACAGATAATGTACTCATCCCCTTGTCATCCAAGATGTTCATATTTTTTTTCTTCAGTTGTAAAAAAATTATATTTTTTGAGGAAAACATTTTAGGAATCCTCTCAATATAATGGATATTAATGGTGTCCCAAAGTTTGAACTTCCAAAATGCATGTTTAAATCCATCTTCAGAGGGCTCTGTATTGACCCGCATCGCAGGGACGAGACAAGACGAGCATTTGCGTTTAGAAAATATATTAATTATCAATTTGTTTTTGAAAATAACAGATCTTTCGCTATATAAGACCCTTATTCATCAGCCGGGATCATTTAAAGCCCTCTGAAGCTGGATTTAAACTGCATTTAGGAAGTTCAAACTTTGGGGCACCATTCATATCCATTATATAGAGAGAAATCCTGAAATGTTTTCCTCAAAAAACAATTTCTTCAAGACTGAAGAAGCAAACACACACACACACACACACATATATATATATATATATATATATATATATATATATGTGATACAATCTGGGAAAACCCAACACAAGGTGAAATTGGACCTTTTTTAGGATTTGATACCATATGAACACTGGGTTCAAGCCCTTTCCAAAACTATTTTTATTTTGTCCATAGCTTGAACATAACAAAAGTGATGGCAGTCTGAAGCACGTTCTTAACATTAGAGAAAGACACTGCCATTTCTGCTTGCTGCTCAATAAAACAATATTTTCTGCACTAAACAAGTGAATTTTGGCACGATATTTTCAGAGGTGATAGACAAGATGTTAGAATAATTTAATGAAAACCAATTTTTTTGACAAAAAATTGACATTCAACCTATTTTTCGAATTTCCTGAAAACGTCCCAGCCCGATATCCGACTTGTTTTCCCAGATCGCATCACATATATTGAAGACTTCAGATGCAAAACACCCTAAAAGCCATCTTGGTCAAAAATGAGATAATGATACTGAGTGATACTATAATGATATTATATGTACATCAAATACTTTTACTTCAAACTCGCTGACATCTCAGCCTAGGCCCAATCAGAAGTACCAGTACTTACATAGAAACCTATACATCGGAGCCTGATAAAAGTGCTTTTTTAAAGAAAGACGTCAGTTGGATTTAGAGGCTTTTGCATCTGAGCTCTTCATATATCCAGTATATATATATATATATATATATATATATATATATATATGAAGAGTTCAAGTAGTTGAAGTAAAAGCATTTGATGAACGTATAATGTGTGTCAAGAGCATTCGGCTTTTAGTGGGTTTTGCATCTGAACTCTTCATATATTCTTTATTTTTTAATTAGCCTACTATGCTGTTAATGTCTTACTTAATGTATTTGAAACAAAATTAACAAAGTAATTGTTTGTGTGATCACTTTGCATGTCTGTGACGTACCCAAATCATTTCCTGTTGCCAAATATGTTAATGTAGTTAATTTAGAGATTACTTCCATTTCTGGCACAATGACATTTCTGTGCTATGTCGGAAATGTTAGCATGTCTCTAATTAGATCGGTCACAAACACAATCTAATGTGTAGCAGCATCTTAGTACAACTTATTTCTTCTCCCTCTTCATATTTCATCCATTTTCTCCACTGTTAAAGAAACTCTTAAGCCTCCTAAAAGTCCTCACAATTTTGGACCTTAAGACCTCTTTTAAGGGTTAAGATGCTTCTTTACTAGGATCTTTTCTTTAATTTTAAGAGGAAACGCCCACATTTCTAAGAATTTTCTTAGAATTTTGTCACTGCAACTTTTTGCAATAAGAATTTTCATGAATATGAATATATAAAACAATAGTGAATTTACCATCAACATTTCACAAAGCTAAAATCTGCTTTAATGTAACTTCCCTTTAAATTGGTCAGTTCAAGAGTAATTGTGCAATTTTGTATCGTTATTTTGAAATAATTAAAAGAGCAGTTTCATGTCTATTATTGTATTGTTAAACTGATCGAAGTTGTTATGGGATTTAGGAAGTAAAAATGAATGCAATACTTTTTAGAGATAATTAGTACAGTAATCTAGTTAAACTATTGAAAATGTAATTTTTCATTAATTACTTTTTTAGAGTAGCTGGACCAATGTTAGTAGTACAAGCCAGTAGTTATTTTGAGCACTAGTTCTACCACTGTTTATGAATGCAAAATGGTTTTGCTTTTAGTTTCTAATGCTATGACATTTGCACATTTTGAAGTGTGAGTGTTCAAATACTCTTGTGGCTTCATGCAAGCAAATGAATCTGAATTTCCTCTAAAGAAATAGTAATGTGTTAATGCCCAGTCAAAATGGCCACTATTACTCAGAGAGCACCTGGTCATTGCTCATCCAGGTCATGTCTGTTAGTCTCCACAGCAGCAGAGGATGTACAATAGGCACCGTCCAGCTGTTTATAGAGTTGCGGCCACCTTATGGTCGGATTGTTGAGTCACGTCTTGTTTCAATTGAAGCGAATGATGAATGAAATGAGTTGGCCTTTCAGTGACAGTTCTGATAGTCAAGGTTGCAGTTTGTTTTATGGGATCATAGGTACACTCCAAATGTAAATACTGTTTTAATACACACATGGTGAGCGTTATCTGTTCGCTTGGATTATATATGATTCTGAAGCAGCATTCAGTGATATAAAATAATAAATGAAAAAAAAAAATACACACACACACACACACACACACACACACACACACATACATACATACATACATACATACATACATACATGTGTGTGTATATATATATATATATATATATACATGTCTGTATGTATGTATGTATGTATGTATGTATGTATGTGTGTGTGTATTTTTTTTCATTTATTATTTTAATTAGCATTTTTTATATATTATATCTTATATTTATTGTTTATATATTGTATTATTTAATTCATTTGTTTGTTTGTTTTTGTTCTTGTGATTAGTGTTTTTATTACTATTTAGCATTCAGTGATATTATATATATATATATATATATATATATAATTTTTTCATTTATTATTTTAATTAATATTTTTGTTATGTTATATTTATATATTGTGTTATTTAATTAATGTTTTAGTTTTTTTGTTCTTGTGATGAGTGTTTTTTATTACTATTTAGCATTCAGTGATATTATATATATATTTATAAAATATATATATGTACATAAAATGTTTTTTCATTTGTTATTTTAATTAGTATTTTTATATATTATGTTATATTTATATGATTATATTTATATATTGTATTATTTAATTAATTTGTTTATTTAGTTTCTTTTCTGTTCTTGTGATTAGTGTTTTTATTACTATTTAGCATTCAGTGATATTATTTGTGTATGTATATGTGTGTGTGTATATATATATATATGTATATATATATATATACATACATATATATACATGTGTATATATATACACACTACCGTTCAAAAGTTTGGGGTCAGTGAGACTTGCAATTTTTTTTTATGAAGTCAAGGCTGCATTTATTTTATCAAAAATACAGAAAATAAACTGTAATATTACAAAATGTTATTACAATAGAAAATAATGGTTTTTATTTTCATATACTTTAAAATATAATTTATTCCTGTGATGCAATGCTGATTTTTCATCAGCTGTTACTCAGTTTCCCAGGCTTAAGTGTCACATGATCTCTCAGAAATCATTCTGATTTCTGATCAGTTTTGGAAACAGTTGTGCCGCCAATGGTTTTTTTTATTTTTATTTTTTTTGAACCTGTATTTTTTTCTTTCAAGAACAACATTTATTCAAACTATAAATCTTTTCTAGCAATGTAAATCTATTTCTAATGTAATATACATTTTATATATTTAACATTTGTTTTTGTCATTTAAATGTTTATATATATATATATATATATATATATAATTTTTTTTTCATTTAGTTTTAATTAGTGTTTTTATTACTAATTCTACTAGTTCGTTTTTTTTTTTCTTTTTTTCTAGTTAGCTGTTTTAAACTTATTTTATTTGCCAGTTATGATTAGTTTGCCAGAGCAACATTACTAATTTTAGTTTAGTTTTACTATTTTATATTTAAGGTTTTAATGCATTTTATTTAAGCTTTTTTTTTAATCAGCAAAAATGTTTTAAATACTTTTTACCTTCATGGAAAAGATGCAGTAAACCCAGAATGCAATGCACTGAGTGAAAATGGCAGACAAGTTGATTACATTTTATTCAGTACATTAAATCATGCATAAGATAGTCAGTAATTGTTTTTATTTCGTATTTGCTTGTTATGCGTTTTGAGCTTGTTACAAAGCTTACAACTCCTTTGAAATCAATTTTGCGTCAAGTTTCCTGTATAAAATGCACTTCATATCAGTCACTTAGAAGGCTGATGCCTATATAGGTACTACATAGCAAGACAGCTCACTAGGTGATGCAACAGCACTTATATCTCAGTGGAGTACTGCAGCAGAGCCGGAATAGTAATGTATGTGTGGGAGTCATTTGACTTTGACTCTGCGGGTGGCATTGACCCCGACTGCTTCCTGCTCTGGGCTACATTTGGCCGAGCAGGTCTTCTGAAGGCCTGCGCAGTGGTAAACGACTGCCTCATTGAGCCTAAACGCTTCCAGAGCTTCAGCTGGGGCTCGTTGGACAGAGTCTGGCCACATGAGAGACCGTCTGCAGGGCCGCAGTCCCCATCCACGCCCCAGGACCCTCCTGACGGGCATCCCACCGCCAGAATGATCACAAAGCCCCCGAACAGAACGAAGAGACACACGATGATGATGATAGTCGGGAGGGGATGGTGCAGATCCAGAGGTGGAGATGTTGGGGAGACCGGAAGTGAGAGATTCGAGAGAGACAGATTGAAGGGAACATCCATGACGCGTCTGGATCTGTAGAGATGATGCAAAACAGGAAGAGTTAAATCTGGGTTAAGTGGAGCGTGTTTATAGTAAAGATGTAGGTGTTATTGTGATACTCTGGGTTCAGGCTTGTGCAAAAGTGTGAATGTGTGCTTGAGCAAAATGCATGCACGATGCCAGGATGTGGTTAACAGGTGTGTGTGTACGCTTAGAAAGAATCTGTTTAATATCTCAGTTGTTTCTTGTAGGCAGCAAAGAGATGGAAAGCAAATGGGCACTTCATTTTAAACCTAAAACATCTACACAGTTTGAATAAAAGCAATGCAAGCTTGTATGTGTCATAGTGATCAGAAATGTGGCAAATCATTATGCAATTCAAGCATTCTCACAGGGGGATTCTTTTTCTTGGACCTTAGTAATCTCACATTTGAGATATCGATACTGTCTCTCAGAATTCTCAGAATTGTCAAGATAATCTGCAATCAAAAGTCTCATTGATCTCATTTCATGAGCTCTGTTGTATTATAATTGTACACTACCAGTCAAAAGTTTTTGAACAGTAAGAATTTAAATGTTTCTTCTGCTCACCAAGCAGCATTTATTTGATCCAAAGTACAGCAAAAACGGCAACTTTTTTAATTTGAATATATTGTAAAATTGAATTTATTTTGGTGATTTCAAAGCTGAATTACTCAAGTCTTTAGTGTCACGCGATCCTTCAGAAATCATTCTAATATTTAGATTTGCTGCTCAAAAATCATTTATTAGCACTATTATTATGTTGAAAACAGATGAATAGAATTTTTTCAGGTTTCTTTGATGCTTAGAAAGTTTGAAAGAACAGCATTTATCTGAAATAGAAATTTTGTAACATTAAAAATGTCTTTGTCATCACTTTTGATCAATTTAAAGCATCCTTGTATAATCTTTCAAAAGCTTATATAGCAGATAAATGTTCTTTCTATTCATCAAAAAATTGTTTGTGTAACTGTTTTAAATATTGATCATAATAAAAAAATGTTTCTTGAACAGCAGATCAGCATATTAGAATGATTTCTGAAGGATCATGTGACAATGAAGACTGGAGTAATGATGCAAGTTTAGCTTGATTACAGGAATGAATTACATTTTAAAATATATTCAAATAGAAAGCAGTTGTTTTAAATAGTAAAAATATTTGAAAATGTTACTGTTTTTGCTGTGCTTTGGATCACATAAATGCAGGCTTGATGAGCAGAAGAGACTTCTTTAAAAACCATAAAAAGTCTTACTGTTCAAAAACTTTTGACTGGCAGTGTATATCATCAATTGTGTAATTAATTTCTTCTAAGCAGTGTTTTTATTAACTAAAAGTAATTGTTTTAACTAAAAAGTTTTTTGTTAATCGAAATGTGGAAATCACTAAATATTAAACTTAAAAACTCTAAAAGTTGAGTAGAAATATATAAAAAAAAAACTAAGAAAGTGAAAAAAATAAAATAAAATGACTAAAACTAAAATTTAAATGAAAACTAAAAAGAAAATTAAAAGAAAATCAAATTAAAAATAATAATAAAATACTGTAAAATATTACTAAAATAACACTGCTCCTCAGGCTTTGTAGGAGGAACACCTGAAGCAATGTTAATACTCAAATGAAACAGGTCAAGATGTCTTCTGAGCAGTGACAGAGCAACATCTGAGCACATTTCCCTCTAGGTACCGAGTGGTGGTTTGTGGTGGTGGGACTGCACACCTACTCACACCTTATCATCCTCACCATCTAGCAGCTCTATGCCGCTCTGAGCGCTCCTTTACAAGACTAGCAGAATGACTGAGCGATTTCTCTGAAGAAATGTCAAGAAAGGTCAAAGTACAGTACATTTATATTGCACTGTATTGATTACAGATTAGCAAGAGTCTCTTACTCTCTCTTTCTCTAAGGTCAGGAACACAAACACTTCTAGCTGCACCTACAATTTCATGCACTGTTGTGTTTAGAAAAGTGCCATACAGCGATTCATAACGCAACACATATATGCATAGCATTCTCGCTCCTCAATGTCACCTTTTACCGTAATTTTGCTCATGCAGATCAACTGCTGTAATGGCTGATGAGAATCTGGTTAAAATTGCACCAAGGTATTTGTCAATTTTCATGTCAAAGTATCTAAAAACCTTTAAAATAAGATCAGTTTACTTGAGAAACTGCACTGCATAAGATATTAAGTCTTGTCTTCAGTGAAAGTGTCTTTATTATGAGCATTCTGTGTTTGTCTAGCACTGCCAAAATTTAAAAACAAGTGAAAAAATAAGGCATATTGCAATTGCATTTTGTCTTACACTTCTAATGCCATTGCTTTTGACCTTAATTCAACTTGTTTTGAGGTTGGTGTTGTTGTTTTTTTTTTTTTTAGATATTTTTATTTTTAATGAAAAGACTAAACATCTAACTAAGTAATTTTTGCAATGCTAAAGTTAAAGGATTAGTTCACTTCTAAGAAAAAAAGAGTTTTTTTGAGGAAAACATTGCATTTTTCTCCATGTAGTGGACTTCGATTGTTTGAACTTCCGAATTGCAGTTTCAATGCAGCTTCAAAGGGCTCTACACAATCCCAGCTAAGGAATAATTTTCTTATTGTTTCTAGTGAAACAATTTATTATTTTCTAAGAGAGAAAACAAATTTATTTACTTTTAACCACAAATGCTCGTCTTGCACTAGTTCACCCTCACTCGTTACTTAATCACGCATGCAAACGTGCAAAGAAAGTCAAACGGCCTTCACAAAATAAGGTAAAACAACAAATTTTGTTGGACGATTTTAAAGTTTGAGAAAAAAAAAAAAAACGATTTTTGAACATGATTGCACATCGTGGTTACACAATGCATGACGATGCACAGAGCTAATTAAATTTGTTAATCTACAAGTGAAATAATCCTTTAAACTTACTATCACAATCACAGTAACAGTGGTTGTCCAGTCTTGATCCTGGAGGGCCACAGTCCTGCAGATTTAGTTCCAACCTCATTTAAACTTCTGAATCAGCTGATTAAGGTCTTTAGGATCAGTAGAATCAAGTATGTTTGAGGCAGGTTGGAGTTGAACTTTGCATGATATTGACCCTCCAGGAGCAGGATTGGACACCCCTGCAGTAATGCAGACATACAGTATCTCACCGAAGTTTTTTATTATATATAAAAAATGACACTTTGATACAATGTAAAGCAGTGAGAGTACAGCTTTTATAACAGCGTCAATTTGCTGTCCCTTCAAAATAACTCAACACAGCCATTGTAGCTGGCCACAAAAGTGAGTACGCCCCAAAGTGAAAATGTCCAAATTGGGCCCAATTAGCCATT
This sequence comes from Cirrhinus molitorella, assembly GCA_033026305.1. Lineage (NCBI taxonomy): Eukaryota > Metazoa > Chordata > Actinopteri > Cypriniformes > Cyprinidae > Cirrhinus > Cirrhinus molitorella. The sequence continues at coordinate 37,544,341 of CM065126.1, forward strand.
TTCTCTCCCTGGTGTCATGTGACTTATTAATGTTGCAAGGTCTCAGGTGTGAATGGGGAGCAGGTATGTTAAATTTTGTGTTATTGCTCTCACTCTCTCATACTGGTCACTGGAAGTTCAACATTGCACCCCATGGCAAATAACTCTCTGAGGATCTTAAAAAACGAATTGTTGCTCTACATAAAGATGGCATAGGCTATAAGAAGATTGCCAAGACCCTGAAACTGAACTGCAGCACAATGGCCAAGACCATACAGCGGTTAAACAGGACAGGTTCCACTCAGAACAGGCCTCGCCATGGTCCACCAAAGAAGTTGAGTGCACATGCTCCGTGTCATATCCAGAGGTTGTGTTTGGGAAATAGACGTATGAGTGCTGCAGAGGCTGAAGGGGTGGGGGGTCAGCCTGTCGGTGCTCAGACCATATGCCGCACACTGCATTAAATTGGTCTGCATGGCTGTCGTCCCAGAAGGAAGCCTCTTCTAAAGATGATGCACAAGAAAGCCCACAAACAGTTTGCTGAAGACAAGCTAGCTCTGACGAGACCTAGATAAACTTATTTGGTTCAGGTGGTGTCAAGCGTGTGGCGGCAACCAATGAGGAGTACAAAGACAAGTGCGTCTTGCCTACAGTCAAGCATAGTGGTGGATGTGTCATAGTCTGGGGCTGCATGAGTGCTGCTGGCACTGGGGAGGCTACAGTTCATTGAGGGAACCATTAATGCCAACATGTACTGTAACATACTGAAGCAGAGCATGATCTCCTCCCTTCGGAGATTGGGCCACAGGGCAGTATTCCAATATGATAATGACCTCCAAGACGGTGATGGACTGGCCAAGCATGTCTCCAGACCTAAACCCTATCTGTGGGGCATCCTTAAACAGAAGGTGGAGGACCGCAAGGTCTCTAACATCCATCAGCTCTGTGATGTGGTCATGGAGGAGTGGAAGAGGACTCCAGTGGCAACCTGTGAAGCTCTGGTGAACTCCAGCCCAAGAGGGTTAAGGCAGTGCTGGAAAATAATGGTGGCCACACAAAATAGTGACATTTTGGACCCAATTTGGACATTTTCACTTAGGGGTGTACTCACTTTTGTGGCCAGCGGTTTAGATATCAATGGCTGTGTGTTGTTATTTTGAGGGGACAGCAAATTTACACTGTTATACAAGCTGTACACTCACTACTTTACATTGTAGCAAAGCGTAATTTCTTTAGTGTTGTCGCATAAAAAGATATAATAAATTATTTACAAAAATGTGAGGGGTGTACTCACTTCTGTGAGATACTGTAGATGTTAATTACATACTACCGGGTAAATCAGTTTTTTTACTACTTGCATAAAGTACAGTATGTTTCTGGCCTACATCGCTTCCGTAAACACACATTTAAAATGCCGTTTGACATTAAAAATGGTTGGCGCCCCACTAAGTGAGCAGTCAGATGAGAAATGTGGCTAGTTGATTTTATTTTTATTTTTTTTGTGAGCTAAATTGGGTCTGTTAAAATAACTCTCAATCCATCTGAAACACACACATGCACAGTCTAGCACTCAACTCACCAATTACTCTGCCTCTCTGCTCCTAAATGTCAGCATGTTAAATTCTGAGCACACAGAGTGTGACTTATCGCTTTGGTGAAAACACATTGAGACATGAAATTATTCTTCATCTTAAATGCCACAAACAGGCTGAAAAGGCCACTCAGACGAGAACTATTGTTAGTGGAGCACTTCATTAGTTACCGCTGTATGGATCTGCTGAAATGTATTTATGCACACATTATCACATTTATGCAGCAAAAATCTGTTTTTCTAATTTAATGTGATTTTTTTGTTTCACATTTAATTTAAAATAACAGTTTTCTGTTTGATATATTTAAAAATGTGATTTATTCCATTGATGCAAAGCTGAATTTTCAGCATCATTACTCTACAGTCTTCAGTGTACTTCAGAAATCATTCTAATATGCTGATTTGCCGCTTAATAAATAATTAATAAAAAAAACATTTCTTATTATTAATGTAGTTCAATGTTGAAAACAGTTGTGATGATCAATAGTTTTTGGGACGAAAAACGTTCAAAAGAACAGCGTTTATAAATTTGAGATAGATTTGAAATAGCATTTTGTAAATCTAAAAGTCTTAACTTTCACTTTTGACAAATTTATTGCATTCTTGCTAAAAATTCTCAAAAAAATAAACTTTTGAATAGTAGTGCACTAGTGGCCAATATTATAGTTGTATCCAGATTTACACAGTTTAATTCACTATTTCCCCATATAGTAATTTATGTGGCAATTATGATGATAAAATCTGTGATTTCAGACACTCCATATCCATGAGTAAAATATAATAATGCGAACATAACTTATGTTGTCCAATGTCATTTTTGACTGACATTATGGCAAAATAAAACGGTTTTGGCACAGCTGAATGATTGTCCGTGCTGGTTTATGCTGGTTAGTGCAGGTTTGGCGCTGGTGGACCAGCATAGCTGTATCGCTCAGCAGAAGAAAAATGATAAAGCCCAGTAGGGACGCCAGCATCTAAAACACAGCTTGATTTCAAAAGGGGTTCATTGAACAACAATTATTTTTCAGATTATACTTTGTGGTTCAACTTTACCTTTAGCGTTGGATGCGGTTGGTGACTCTTCCAAAGTTCCCCTTGATTCAAATCACGTTGTCAGCAGGAGTGTTGGAGACGAGACGCCTTGAAGATGGGGATCAGAATATGTGCAGCTGATATCCGTTCAGAGACTCTAAATCAATCTCGAGGTCTTTTTTTTGTGTGTGTTTTACGATCAGCAGACCATGGCAGTGTCTTTCCTGAAGTAAACGCTCATTCTGAGCCAAACTTTCGGTCTCAAGTTTTAACCCCCCCCATGTGTTGGTATGGTCCGGTCTGCCTGTTCTATTCATCTCTCTCCAAGAGACCCCCCTAGACCCTTCTTTCTTTCTCTCCCCCTCCTCCTCCTCATCCCCTACTTCTTTCTTCTCCTCTCCACATCTTTTTATAAAGCTAATGAGCCTGAAGGAGGGGCCGCCCTCCTCACTGTCAGTAGGATTTGACTAATATACAAATGTATTCAGTGCGTGCTTAATGGTTTTACGTGTGTAAATGTATTCAGGAACGACTTCTGAACATTGTTTCTGAGATTTATATGAGTTGTATGTGTTTTTAAGTCTGTATGAGTTGATAGTCATGCCATGGTGACCATTTAAAGGTGTAGTGTTTCATTTCTGTGTCACTAGTGGCACCAAACACAACTGCAAAAATAAAACGGATAGTTCTGACATTGAATTCTGGTTGAACAAGCCATATTTGAACCTGTGATTAAACGCTCTATATTCATTTAACAATTTGATATTGATTAGAAACCATAAACAGTCAGCAGCTGGGCTTATGAACTATATTACTTACTGGAGATATGTATTCCAAATTCTGTTATTGATAAATCTAATTATCAATTGAGCATTAGTTTATTTGAGAGTTTGATTATACGCATCATAGGTTGTGGTTAATATTTTAGGCTTTTGTGGGTGTGCAGTGTTACTTTCACTCTCTTCATTTAGTAGTATATGCCTGTGTACGTGTTGTGGTTACATGTGTTTGTCCGTCTGCAGGTTCAGGCCACAGATGCAGATCAGGGGGAGAATGGAAGAGTTCTGTACAGGATTCTCTCCGGTAACCATTTATTTCTTCCTTTTTCCTGATGTCTCACACTAATGCCTTGGTCAGATGCACTTCAACAATCTATTACAACTAACTAACCAACTTTGTTGCACTATATAATGTACAAAAAAGTGGAAAAAAATGGAATAGGACTATTTTGAGCAAATTCAGAATTCCGAGACATAAAATTCAGAGAAAAAAAAATTTCAAATTCTGAGATATAAACTCACAATTCTGAGAAGAAAAGGCCACATTTCAAGATATTAACTCTTGATTCTGAGAAGTCCAAATTTTGAGATATAAATTCACAATTCTTAGACGTCAAAATTGCAATTCTGAAAAGAAAAGTCATTATTTTGAGATCTCAATTCTGAGAAGAAATGTCAAAATTTTGAGATATAAACTTGCAATTCTAAGAAAAGTTAATTTTTTCAGACATAAAAACAATTCTGAGAAACAAACTAATTTTGAGAGATAAACACAATTCTGAGAAGAAAAGACCAAGTTCCAATATGAACTCACAATACTGAGACGAAAAGGCCAAGTTTCGAGATATAACCTCTCAATTCTGAGAAGAAAAGTGAAAATGTTGAGATATAAACTCACAATTCTAAGAAGTCAAAATTTTGAGATGTAAACTTGCAATTCTGAAAAGAAAAGTCAAAATGTTGAGATATAGAAACTCAGTTCTGAGATGAAAAGTCAAACTGTTGAGATATAAACTTGCAATTCTAAGAAAAGTCTAAATTTTCTGATATAAAAAGTTAATTCTAAAAAAAAAAAATCAAATTTTTGAGATACAATCTCACAATTCTGAGAACAAGTGTCATAATTTTGAGATATAAAAACTCAGTTCTAAAAATAAAAAATAAAAATAAATTTGAGATATAAATTCCAAAGTCTGAGAAGAAAAATCCAAATTCCGATATAAGCTCACAATTAAAAAAAAAAAGGTCCAAATTTTGAGATATAAACTTGCTATTCTAAGAAGAAAAGTCTTATAAACTTACATTTCTGAGAAAAAAAGAAGTCAGAACTTTTATATAAAAAGTCACATTTACCAATTACATTTTTTAATGTTACCAAAAAGAAAAACCAATTGAATTTTGACCTTTTTTTTTTTTTTTTTTTAAGAATTGGGAGTTTGTACTATCTTTATATCAGAACTGTGAGGAAAAAAGGTTTTATTCTGTATTCTGGCATCCGTAAACCTGCTTAATTGTCATAAAAATGTTCCCACAGTGAAGACAATATTAACAATTTTCTTTTCTTTTACGAATATGACATGTTTAAACAAATTGTGTAAGACACATACTGTACATTAGCACTATTGTTTGTAACCTCTGTGTACTATTTCAGAGTATGGCTCATGTGTGTACGATCTGTTATCTGCAGGCAACAATGGTCAGTTTAGCATGGATAGTCTCTCTGGACTCATCAGCAGAGGAACTGTGGCTCTGGACCGAGAGTCGCGCAGCTCTCATGTGCTGGAGGTGGAGGCCTACAACAGTGACCAGGGCAGCATGCGCAGCTCTGTCAGGGTGTGTGTGAAAAATCATATAACACAGCCTAGTAAAATGCATTTATAGCTTCTTGTTTGACAGATTTTTTTAAAGTCACAGACCATTTTGCTTTATAATTTGACATTTAAAAAGGGATGTTCGGTGATTGAAAAAAGAACTTGATTTAATCCGTCAGGAACTGATTAAAAGGCGAAGTGTGCTTTGCATATCAGAATGAGTCAGAATTGAATGCAACGTTGAGTTAACATTGTTTCATAGCCTGCACATTGTATTAATTCTAGCTATAAATGTCATTAAAGACCAGCACTGAATATAATAGTGAGTTTGTGTCTGTAGGTGATTGTGTATGTGGAGGACGTGAATGACGAGTCTCCAGTCTTCACTCAGTCGCAGTACAACCGTCTGGGGCTCAGAGAGACCGCTGGGATTGGTACATCTGTGGTTGTGGTCCGAGCTACAGACCCCGACACAGGTACACAACACAATCAACCCACAAGCTTGTGTAAACACATTTTCTTTTTGACCTTTGTATGTGTTTTCAGACTAGTTCACTGAGAAGGTAAATTTGTCTGATGGAAACATCTATGATTGCTATGATTGTGTATTCATAACACTTCTCATTTATTTCGACCTTTTTAAGTGCATGTGTGTGTCATACACCTAACATAGCTCAAGCTGTGTTGTATTTTTCCACTGCTTCTTGATGTTAAACAATATCACAACATTGCTGTTGCACTTCTGCTTGTATCTGTTACGGCTTCCCTGTTTCACTTCCTCATAGAGGATGTCCAGCATGTCATAAGCCGGACAGACATCCAACCATCTGCGTCTTCGCAGGCCTCAGGCTCAAAAGTGCAGTGTGCTGGAGTTTAGTCCTTTAGATACTATATATAAATAGAGACAGTCATAGAAATAGTTAGCTTTCGGCATTGGAGGACTAGGAGTTCCAAATCAAGCAATCAATCATTAATGTAGTAATTAACTTTTTTTTTATTTTACTGTTACATTTTACTGTTCATTTCAATCATGTTAAAAATGCAGGTAAATATAACAAATGCACTGATAAATAATGTTAAATGCAGTATTTAAATAACAAATAAACATTTAAAACACATTATTAAATAAATAGATATTTTCTGAAAAGTGGTTTATCTTTTTACTATTTTATTTTCTAATTAATTTTATTCCTTTATTTGATTGATAATTTATTCCTTTATTTTATTTTTAAATGGAACATCTGTCATCCAGAGAATTTAAGTATGGGCATTTATTTGTACAGTAAAACTAATATGTGGTCAGTGGTGTTATCAAAAACATACTATTTATATTTTTAATAAAACTATAGTATATTCACAGCCATTCAAACGTTTGGGGTCTCTTCTGCTCACCAAGGTTGCATTTACACTACCAGTCAAAAGTTTTTGAACAGTAAGATTTGTAATGTTTTTAAAGCCTCTTCCACTCACCAAGCCTGCATTTATTTGACCCAAAGTACAGCAAAAAGTCCATTTAAAAAAAAAAAAAAAAAAATATATATATATATATATATATATATATATATATATATATATAATTTTTTTTTTTTTTAAATGGTTGTTTTCTATTTGAATGTATTATATATATATTTTAAAATGTATTTTTTTACTTTTTATTTCAGATAAATGCATATATCAAAACCATGATATATTTGTTCAGGATTCTTTGATGACTAGAAAGTTCAAATATGAATCTTTTGTAACATCATAAATGTCTTTAATTTCTTTAACAAAGGAAAATCTTACTGATCCCAAACTTGTGCTGTCTCTCTCTTTTTAGGAGATGGGGGTGCTGTAGCATATGCTCTGGTCTCTGGTTCTGACCGTAAATTTGAGGTCGATGTGAGTACTGGTCTGGTAACCACTGTGGATTACTTGGACTACGAGACCAAGACCAGCTATTTAATGAATGTCTCAGCCACAGATCAGTCTCCACCGTTCCACCGCGGCTATTGCACCGTCTATGTAACTTTACTGAATGAACTCGATGAAGCCGTGGCCTTTCTATCGGCCGGTTATGAAGTATCGCTGATGGAGAACATCGCCACAGGAACAGAGGTGGTCCAGGTGAAGGCGCAGTCGGCTGATAATCTGAACCAGCTGTCGTACCGCTTCGACCCTGACACCTCACCTGCTGCCCTGGCGCTCTTTAAGATTGACAGTGTCACGGTGAGAAAACTTGATATAGCATAACAGAGGGCTACAGTGGGCTGTCCTACCTGCCTGTCAACATACAGTTGAAGTTTAACACACACCTTGCAGAATCTGCAAACTGTTAATTCTTTTAGCGAAATAAGAGGGATTATTCAAAATGCATGTTATTTTTTATTTAGTACTGACCTGAATAAGATATTTCAAATAAAAGACATTTACATATAGTCCACAAGAGAAAATAACAGTTAAATATATAAAAATGACCCTGTTCAAAAGTTTACATACCCTTGATTCTTAATACTCCGTTGTTACCTTTTTTTAGTAATAGTTGTTCATGAGTCCCTTGTTTGTCCTAAACAGTTAAACTGCCTGCTGTTCTTTCGAAAAACCCTTTGGATCCCACAAATTCTTTGGTGTTTCAGCATTTTTGTGCATTTGAACCCTTTCCATCAATGACTGTATGATTTTGAGATCTGTCTTCACTTATATGCAACTATTACAGAAGGTTCAAACGCTCACTGATGCATTAGAATGAAACACGATGCTTTAAGAGTCATGGGGTGAAAACCTTTTGAATTTGAAGATCAGGGTAAATTTAACTTTTGTTCTCTGGAACATGTAAGTATCTTCTGTAGCTTCTGATGGGCCGTACTAAATGAAAAAAATGTCATATTTAGACCACAATAATAAATGTACACATCTTCATACTGTTCAAAGTTTACACCCCTGGCTCTTAATGCATCGTGTTTCCTTCTGAAGTAACTGTATGTGTTTGCATACCTTCGCATATCCTGTTTGAGCAGACATGATTGCAGGATGTTAACAGAAGACATTTATTATTGTAATATTATGCACTTTCTACTATAATGTTTTCTCACCAGTGAATAAGACATTAGGTAATCTGGCAGCGTTGCATTCAACCCTTCACCAGCGCAGTCTCTCATCATTTCGCTGGTTATCCTCTGGTCTGCCTGTCTGTGTTCATGTCTGGGGTTGGTTTGGCTTTGGAGAATGATTATGCAGGAATGGTGGGACCTTATGCCTTCAAAGCTAGCTTGTTATTGCTTGCCTCTCTAAAGTCGCATAACCTACTTTTAAGATATGATTTTTTTTTTGATGTTTCAAAATGTGTGTTCACACCAAGAGTGATGCAAGGATGTGAAAACGCAACCCAAAAAGAAAGAAAAAAACACTGTATGTGATGGTGCACAGACAACGACTCATTTTTACTAATCAGCTAGTCAGCAGGTCAGTGTTTGACTCATGCAAATGACTTCAGCATGCAACTTCAGCTGTTTTTGCCATTTCCGGCAAAACAATCAATGCAAATGCAGTACTCTCTGGCCTGTTTAACACATTTACTGTAGCTTAGGTTTTTTTCCCCAAAAAAATCAGTGCAGAATATGTGAAAAAAGTGCATCCTAAAATATAAAGTAAGTACACTTGAACCTTAAAGGTTAAATCTTATTGGCCAGTGAGTTTTCTTGCAGGGTAAACAAAAAATAAAGCTAGATAGTAGGGTTAAGAAATGACACATCACGGGTTTAGAATGGTTTTCTTTTACCAGCTTGACACAGCAAAAAATCCTGCATGGTGAAAACAATGATTGTGATTTTATTTAGTCAGCAAAGATTTTGTTCGTTTCTCTACATGGATTTTGTGTGCTCTTCAGGGCCGTATTACCGTGACGGGACTGTTGGACAGAGAGCAGGGCGATTCATACACTCTCACTGTTGTGGCCGATGATGGAGGACCCAAGAGAGACTCCACTGTGGTAATGAGTTTCTCCATCATCTGTTCAGTCTTTAGGCCAAACTCACTAAACCCTTACTGTAGAGAATAGTTCATCCAAATATCCACACATCCCCTGTTTTTTTAATCAGAACATATTAGAGAAATTTAGCATTACATCACTTGCTCATCATTGGATGTGAATGGGTCAGAATGAGTCCAAACAGCTGATAAAAACATCACAGTAATCCACACCACTCCAGTCCATCAGTTAGCATCTTGTGAATGCATGTTTGTAATAACAAAAATCCATCATTAAGGTGTTTTTTTTTTTTTTTGCTTCCAGACAAAATACAATTCCTGTATCCATAACATAGCTTTTTCCAGTCAATACAAGTTGTCTCATCTGAATCAGGAGAGAAACATAAACATATCAAGCACTGTTTACAAGAGAAAACAAAAATGACAGTGCATTTTGATGTAAGAGGTCAACAGGAGATTTTTCACTGGAGGAAATGTTTGTAGATCATGGATTTGGGCCAGAAGCTACAGTTTAAAGGTAAAATGTAACCCTGGACCACAAAACCAGCCATAAAGATCAGTTCTCTGAAAGCTGACATAAGAAACTTTCCATTGATGTGAGGTTTGTTAGGATAGGACAATATTTAGCCAAGATACAACTATTTGAAAATATAGAATCTGAATGTGCAAAAAAATAAAAATAAATAAATATCTAAATATTGAGAAAATCACCTTTTAAAGTGATCCAAATGAAGTTCTTAGCAATGCATATTGCTAATTAAAAATAAAGTTTTGATATATTTAAGGTAGGAAATTGACAAAATACCTTCATGGAACATGATCCTTTCATAATATCCTAATGATTTTTGGCATAAAAGTAAAATGTTGACCCATACGATGTATTTTTGGCTATTGCTACAAATATACCTGTGCGTGCTACTTAAGACAGGTTTTGTGCTCCAGGGTCACAAATTGCTTAAGAATGGGTTTGTTTCTGGAGATGTGTGGATTATTGTGATGTTTTTGTCATCCGTCCATTGGTGAGCAAGCGATGTAATGCTAAATTTCATCAAATCATCTTCATCTTGGGTGGTCCAAAGTAGATTTTCAGTAAATATTTTTTTTCTCGGTAAACTACTTCTTTAAAAATGTATGTCTGTGTTAATGATGTGAAATGTATATAATAATATGAATTTCATGTACTGTAGAAACATGTAGTTTAACCTGTTTTGCTCATTTTTTTTTCTGATTTCCTTTCTGATGCACATTTGTAGAAGGTAAGTGAGTTATTCATATTCAGACCATTTTAATGCAATGAATGATTAATATTCTATCAGAAAAAAAGTTTTTAACATCTCATTTTTCATTACTCTATTCTTTTGACAGGTGTCAATCATCATTCTTGACCAGAATGACAACAGCCCAGAGTTTGACATCACTTCAGATTTGTCTGTGAATATTCCAGAGGACACACCAATTGGCCAGAGAGTTGCGGTCGTGTTGGCGCGAGACAAAGACGCTGGAAAAAATGGACTGGTGAGGGACAGAAATTTTCAAAACACTGTCAAATGAGATGTCAATCATTCGTAACCCCGTCTAAATCACCCTCTCGTCGTCTTCAGGTGAATTTCACCTTGATCGCAGGGAACATGCAGGATGTGTTTAAGATCAACACAGCCAATAATACGTATGGAGAGGTTTACTTGAACGCCCGTCTGGACCGTGAAGCCGTGGACCGTTACCTGCTTAAAGTGAGAGAAAAATGCAACGTAAACACTTTGTCTCTGTAACAAATTCTAGTGATTTCCTGGACCTAGACAGCATTTTATATCATACGCATACTCCCTAGTTTTTAAAGGCATGTTATATTAGACATTTATATTACTGTTCAAAAGTTTCAGTCGAGGTCAGTATGATTTTCTTCTTTCTTTCAAAGTAATTAATACTTTTATATAGCATGAATGCATTCAATTGATCAAAAGTGACAGTAAAGACATTTATGGTTATGTGTTAAGCAGAACAACAATTTTCAACATTCATAATAATAAGACTGGACTAATGCTGCTGAAAATTTAGCTTTGCATCACATGAATAAATTACATTTTAAACTATATTAAAATAGAAAACAGTTTAATTTAAATTGCAATCATTTTTAGCAGTATTAATGTTTTTACTATATTTTTGATCAATAAAAAATGCAGACTTGGTGAGCATAAGGGGGAAAATAATACTTGCCAACCCCAAACTCACAGTAGTGTCATTTATTAATAAAAGTATTTAAAAAAATAGTCACATATAAAAATGCTTTTTAAGGTCTGTCTGTCTAGGAAGTAAACATGTAGGCATCTCACTTTGAATAAGAAAATGTCTTTCGAATGCCTAGTAACTCCAGACAGAGCCATATATGGTCAACGTGGGTTGCGTGACACTGTCCATGTTTCCTTGTAAAGTTAAAAATAGTACGTTTTGCATAATTAGTTCTGAGGTACATGGGTGTTTGTTTACTGATGTCCACGTGGATTCCTGTGTGTGGATCAGGTGCGGGCGATGGATAACGGTTCCCCTCCAAGGTACACAGATGTGTCTCTCACGGTGAATATTTTGGATGTGAACGATAACCCTCCCGTGCTGCAGAGCCCTCGTGGGTACAACGTGAGCGTCAATGAGGTCAGAAGCACCCAGTGATATCATCAGCATCGTATATAAATATACATATAACTACTAACTACTGTTGATTTTGTATTTAATAATTTATACAGTTGTGCTCAAAAGTTTACATACCCCTTGCAGAATCTGCAAAATATTAATTATTTTAGCAAAATACGAGGGATCATACAAAATGCATGTTATTTTTTATTTAGTACTGACCTGAATAATATATTTTACATAAAAGACATTTACATATAGTCCACAAGAGAAAACGATAACTGAATTTATAAAAATGACCCTGTTCAAAAGTTTACATACCCTTGATTCTTAATACTGTGTTGTTCCCTGAATGATCCACAGCTGTGTTTTTTGTTTAGTGATAGTTGTTCATGAGTCCCTTGTTTGTCCTGAACAGTTAAACTGCCTGCTGTTCATCAGAAAAAATCCTTCAACTCCCACAAATTCTTTGGTTTTCCAGCATATTTGTGTATTTCCAACAATGACTATGATTTTGAGATCCATCTTTTCACACTGAGGACAACTGAGGGACTATATATGCAACTATTACAGAAGGTTCAAACACTCACTGATGCTCCAGAAGGAAAAAACATGCATTTTGAGCACAACCGTAAGTGATGTATAATATATAATGAAGGCTGGAAGTGAAAACTTTCAATACTCAGGTGTGCAGAATTATTAGGCAAGTTTTCTTTTACATATAAGATGAGCCAAAAAAGAGATTTAAATGATTCGTTCACTTTCAGAACAAAAATTTACAAATGTACTCACCCCCTTGTTATTCAAGATATTCACGTCTTTCTTTCTTCATTGTTTTTTTTTTGAGGAAAACATTTCAGGATTTCTTTCTATGTAATGGATATGAATGGTGCCCCAAAGTTTGAACTTCCAAAATGCAGTTTAAATCCAGCTTCAGAGGGCTTTAAACGATCCCAGACGACTAAGAAGGGTCTTATCTAGCGAACCGATCGGTCATTTTCAAAATAAATTGACAATTTATATACTTTTTAACCTCAAATGGTCATCTTGTCTGGTCTCTGTGATGTGCATGTGTAGTCTGTGTTATCCGGGTCATTACAGTTAGGGTATGTCCAAAAACTCCCATCTCGTTTTCTTCCCCAACTGAACATACAAAGAAGATCAAATGCCCTTTTCAAAAAAGGTAAAACAGCATTGTAGGACGATTTTGAAGTTGAAAACGAGATGGGAGTTTTTCGACATACCCTAACTGTATTGACACTTACAAGGGGGTGAGTACATATCTGAACATTTTTGGTCTGAAAGTGAACTAATCCTTTAAGTCAGAATAAGTCAAAAATGATTAAATGCCCATGAGAAGAATGCAATACTAATACGATAATAGAATTTGCAAAGTTAAGGCAAGACCATTGGACCAATGCTCATTGGGTCAGCATGGTCAAAAAACAAGTGGAGAAGAAAAGACACGTTAACTGCAAAAGAAATTAAGGTGAAGGATTAGGTGTGAAACCATTAGGAACCATTTAGTCTCCAGCGCCACCATTTTCTAGAAATGCAAACTACCTGGAGTCTCCAGAAGTGCAATGTGTCAGGTTCTCAGAGAAAAAAAAAAGACTTAATACTCACTTAATAAGAATAATATGCTGAAGTGTTGTGAAATACATGAAGACTTGTTTTTATAGGCTTTATAGAAAAATAAATTGAGAACGACTTTTGAAGGACCAGCATCAAGAATTCAAGAATTTATCTTCCAGAATCTGACAGTAAGTTTTGGGAGTTTCTTTTTAGTCTCCTCTCCTGAGAAGATGGACTAAAAATGAAATCCCAGAACCTACTGACACATTCTGAAAGATAAATTCTTCAAACTGTGGTAAAAGAGGATGTGATGCTTGTTCTTCAAAAGTCATTCTAAACTTATCTGTCTACAAAGCCTATAAAAAAAGTTTTCGTGTATTTCACACTTCAGCATGTTATTCATATTAAGTGAGGGTCATTATTTTAGGATTTTTTACCCAAGCAAACTCTGAGAGCCTGACACATTGCACTTCTAGAGACTCCAGGTAGGTTGCAGTTCTGGAAAATGGTGGCACTTGACACTAAATGGTTCATGATGGTTTCACACCTAATTCTTTTGCAGTTAGCACGTGTATTTTCTTTTCCACCAGTTTTTTGGCCCTGCTGACCCAGTGAGCATTTCACTGTCCAATGGCCATACATTCACTTTGCAAACTCTATTATTGCCTTAGTATTGCATTCTTTTCATGGGCATTTAATATTTGTTTACTTTAATCAGAGTTCAATCTCTTTTTTGGCTCAATTTATATATAAAAGAAGACATGCCTAATAATTCTGCACACCTGAATATCATAAGTTGTTTACTTCCAGCCTTCATGGGTAATTATATATCACTTATAAAGTATTAAATACAGAATCAGTAGTAGTTATTAAGATTAATGTGGTTTGGAATTGGTCAAATGTGCTTGGAAAAAAAATATGAGCAGAATATCAACTTGCCTAATAAGTCTGCATGTACTGTACTGAGCTCAATTTCAAGTGTCCCTTATGCAATGGAATCATTTTAGTTTTTTATTGCTAATAAATGTGCAAAATTGTTCCAAACCTGTTTTGTGCTTTGTCGTTATGGCATATGGAGTGTAGATTGATGTGGGAAAAAGTAATTTAAAGCATTTTAGCATAAGGCTGCAACATAAAAAAAAAAGAAGGGGTATGAATACTTTCGCAAGGCACTTTATATTTGGTATTTATTGAAGTTGTTTTCAAAATAACTATCTTGGTTATTATTTTCAAATATTTTGGAAAAGAACACTGCGTATTTGTATGGTTGTTTCAGAATGTAGGTGGTGGTACGTCAGTTCTCCGTGTCATAGCGACGGATCGGGACATCGGACCCAATGCCATGCTGTCGTACTACATCACCGGTGGGAACCAGGACCTGACCTTCAGAATGGACCGTATGACAGGAGAGATAGTGACCCGACCTTCACCTCCTGACAGAGAAAAACAACAGCAGTACACACTCACTGTGACTGTGGAGGATGACGGAATGCCACCTTTATCAGTAAGTGCGTGTGTGTGTGTGTGTGTGTGTGTGTGTGTGTGTGTGTGTGTTAGCAGTCTGTTTTTCTTTTGCAATCTTTCATCAAAACAATCTCCAGCTCTAATTTATCCACCAAGGCCACATGGGTGGAGAAAAGTAACACATTATGCTACATTTCAAAGATCCCAGTGGATACAATGAAATCCCATGTTTTCTGCTTTTTTCTCTAAATTTAAAAAACTACATTTGCTCTTTAAAAAGCCTGTCTGTACAACTAAACAGCAAAAAACAGGAAACCACAACCTGCCTTATTTTTGAAACAGGAAGTTGCACTCTTAAGAGCTCGTTGATTCCTGTTGTGAACCTCACAGCAGTCTAGGTTTCATTAAGTGTGACTTTTAGGCCTCTGGTATCTGTATGCACTTTCTAAAGCATCTAATAGATGACAGATTGAAACTAAATTTTAGGGATACGTTGACTTTTACAAATGACTCCACGGTAACACTTTACAATGAAGTTGATTAGTTAACTACATTAGTTAACACGAACTAATAATGAACAATGCTTCTACAGAATTTTCTTAATTCGTAATTAATCTTAATGTTACTTTCAGCATTTACTAATGGATTAAAAATCAAAGTTGTGTTTATTTACATTAGCACTGTGAACTAACATGAACAAACAAGGAATAACTATTTTTATTAACTAACATTAACAAAGATTAATAAGTAGTGGAATAAATGTGTTGTTCTAATGTTAGCAAATGACACCTTATTGTAAAGTGTTACCAACTACACATAAACAGAGAGATGATAGACTAATTTGAACAACAGCAGAGGCCAGAAGTTTACATTTTTTATAGAAGTTGGGTAAGTTCCCGATAATGGTTTAGAGGCTGTCACTCTTCGGTTGACTGTCTGCTTTCTCAGACAGTTCCGTTTGATCGAAGTGATTATTAGTTGCATAAACACGACACAGGGACATCTAGCTCTCACCAAGTTTTATTTTTTTGTATTTTTTATAAAACAAGATATAAGCAATTGTTTTTTTGATTGCATCAGCAGTTGTGTCACAGCATTGCCACTGGAGCTACATATATAGTACTACCTTTATACAGGCACATGTGCAAGTTCAAATGTACAAACGGTTAAAATGGCATATTTACAGTGTGGATTTGCAATCATTCACATGCAAACCATCCATTTATACACAAAGCAAAGTTTTGGCACTCTTTATGGCAGTGGATTGAAACTTTCAAGCTTCCTGAAAACGTTGTTGCTTTTTTTTTTTTTTTTTTGAAAACACTCACGCACAATCTCACACACACACACACACACACACACACACACATATATATATATCAGATAAAAATTCAATACAAAAGATAGAAAATCTTCTTTTATGAGCCCTCAGGCCCTTAAAGCCACAGGTGACATAGGAGATGTAAGAAAGTGGCAATTGTGTTTGATTGTCACCGATGCAACATTGACCACAAAAAATCTGCAGAATGCATCATAAAGCTACATGTATCATAAAAGCACCACACTCACCGCAAGAGGGTTTAAAATAGCCTGCCGTTTCAAAGAAGGTCTGACGGTGAGTGCACTGAGAACATCCCTTATCCACCGACACGTGCCGATGCTGGTCCCAATCTGGGTCCGTTAAGTAAACACACTGTATTATAAATTATATCATATTTTGAAACACAGTTGCTTGTCTTCGTCTCAAGTGTATGTAAAAACAGGCCGGTTCTGAGATGTGCAGATGCACCAAATCTGGGACCAGCACTGGCACCATTTCAGTGATAAAGTGATAACTTAGTACTTTGGCACTGGCATACTGAATAACTATTGAGAAACGGAGTACTGAGATGGGTAAAACAGGAGTGAATGAGGTATTCATACATCCTTGACCTCTAAAAGCGGATGAACTGATTGTTTCATTGGAAAAGGAGGTGAGAATGGGGATTGTGAAATGGTCTTTTAAGTGCAAATGAAACCACAGTATGACTGACACACAAAGCATGTGATGAACAGAAATGTGTGCAAACAGCTTAGCTGAAATCAATTTTTCAACTCAAATGGTACAAAAGAAAATCTTTGGATCCTCTTCATGAAAATTCCCTGCAATCGTGCTCTCCCTAGTGCCCTGACTTGTGAAACGGTCCGATTTTCCCTCTCGGGAAACCAATTTAAGGACAGTCAGCAGATAGACACAGACGTCACCAGATAAGGGGTCCCACCGCAATAGCAGAGAATTCAGTTCTCGTTGTTTTTTGGAGGGATGGGTCTCTCCTCATCATCTTTGCAGAAGACAGAAAGAACAGAGGCATGATGATATGGAGGACATGGAAGAAGCACTAGATGTTCCTGGGATGAGCCTGACATCTTTTACTCCAATAAGTTGGGACACTCAGGGATGGGTTCTGGGAAAATAAATGAAAACTATTAGTCAAAATATTAGTCAAGTGGGTTTTTTTTCACGCTTTTTCTGTAAATGCCTTCTGTTATGATTGCGTAAACTCCTTACATATAAAATAAGTGCTGTTGCATGGCTGTGTGGGCGGTCAATATGTAAATGTGCAAGTTTTATTGTTTTTGCAGCTTAGTGTCAATGAATGATCTGAATGGGATGCAGTGGGAGCTCTCTTTCATATGATATGAAGGTCTTTAAAGTCAACATGAAAGTGACCCCATTTACTTTCTCAATACAAATTCTCATTATCAAATAATTTAATATATTAGTTGATTTATAAATTATGAAACACCTATATTACAGTAATGAGAATCAACATTTAGAATAATAAAAATGGCTAAATACACTACCAGTCAAAATATTTTTTATGTTTTTATTTTTAAAGTCTCTTCAGCTCACCTAGCCTGCATTTTTTATTTGATCCAAAGTACAGCAAAAACAGTAAAACTTTGAAATATTTTTACTATTTAAAATTTATTCCTGTGATTTCAAAGCTGGATTTCGATCATGTGAATTCAGAACAAAAAATCAATATCCGTTTTTATCTATAAGTTTTAACAGTTTTTTTCTATATTTTGTGTTTTCATAATCTATCAAAATAAAATAGCTTGCTTGGATACAGCTTTCCTTTTCAGCTGATTGTTTATTTTTCATAATCTAATCAGTTACTAAAGGATACAGTGAAGTCCCACCCTATATTTTTATCAGTGAATATCTTGTTTTGCTTCAAAGTACATCACATTAAGAGGTTCAAATGGTTTGCAAACTTAATTAACGCTGACATTAACGTGTCTGTGTGGGAATACAGAACTGTCTGTGTATGTGCCAGTAGGTCATGTATAATGAAGAAACACACATGAAAGTAGGCACGCATGCACACACACGTTCTCAGTTTCTCAGAATCCAGACTGTCGTCAGAGAAGCAGAAATGAGTGTTGTGAAATGAGGGAGAAAAGGGGAAACTGACATTCTGTAAATTCCGCTGAGTTAAAGGTTAAAGGAGAGGAGGCGTGTGTCTGTGTGTGTGTGTGTGTGTGGAGACTGAGCTGGACCTCATAATGTTCGCCTACACGCAAGATTTGCATGTATGTGTTGAGTTTGAATCAAAACTGCGGGTGCATCCTGTGCCTACTGGGAGAAAGAAAAAAGTGTCTGTTTGTGAGACGCGTGTGCATTTGTTTAAAATTGTGTATGCGCCATTGTGTGTGTAGAGCTTCCCCAGATGTTTCTTGTCACCTGTATAGCAATGACAGGCTTTAGCAATCTAGCTGGTTTTGGATTACAATTGTGTGTGTGTTTGAGTCATACCCTGTGCTGGGAAGAACAGTTCTCCTTGAATGTTTGGAGAGAATGGAGTGCCGGGATCCGACAGGAGGTGGCGTCCTGTT
The DNA here is from genome assembly GCA_033026305.1 of Cirrhinus molitorella. NCBI lineage: Eukaryota > Metazoa > Chordata > Actinopteri > Cypriniformes > Cyprinidae > Cirrhinus > Cirrhinus molitorella. Next base: position 37,563,045 of record CM065126.1, read on the forward strand.
TCAGATGACTGCCTCATTATTTGGGATACAGTCCGAGGTTTAGGTTGTGGAGAATCGCCCAAAAACACTGGGTTCTCATGGGCCTGTGCTTCACTAAAGAGAGAGTGAGATGAAAATGAAATAAATAAAATATAGTATAAAAGTATTTTTAAAATAAATAAACACAATGAAACCTGTCAAGAACATGTCCAGGATATATTTGATCACAAAAAATATTTTGCATAAAAATATGCAAAATATAAAATATTTGGCCTTATTTTAGAGGTAACTGTATTTTTTAATTTTCATGAAAATAAATACATTTTCTTTCAAATTCTCACTATCAAATTATTTTCTGTAAAAAAAAAATAATAATAATAATAATTCTGATATTCATAAATAATTAAAAATAATATATGATTTAATTCCTAAAATACGCTAGTTGCATTTGTTGTACTGTGCTTAATTTATGCTTTTTTTACAGTAAGTATTTACTTTATTTAAGGACAAAGAACTGCTTTCTATTCGAATATATTTTCAAATATATAATTTATTTCTGTGATGAAGGATACATTTTCAGCATAATTTCTCCAGTCTTCAGAAATCATTCTAATATGCCGATTCGCTGTTCAACAGACATTTTTTATTATTATTATTATTATTATTATTATTATTATTATCAATATTTAAAACATTTGAGTGCATTTTTTCAGAATTCTTTGAAGAATAGAAAGATCCAAAGATCAGCAGGGGGCTGAAAAAATGATAGAAATTAATACTTTTATTTAGCAAGGATGCTTTAAATTGGTTAAAAGTGATGATAAAGACATTTAGAATGTTACAAAAGATTTCTATTTCAAATAAATGGTGTTCTTCTGAACTTTTCATTGATCAAAGAAACCTGAAAAAATTCTACTCAGCTGTTTTTAACATAATAATAATAATAATAACAGTAATGTTTTTTGGGGAGCAAATCAGAATATTAGAATGATTTCTGAAGGATCATGTGACTTGAGTAACAATGCTAAAAATTCAGAATTGAAATCACAGGAATAAATTACAATTTAAAACATTCAGATAGTACATTTTTTTTAAATAGTAAAATATTTCAGAATTTTGCTGTTTTGCTGTAATTTGGATCAAATAAATGCAGGCTTAAGGAGCAGAAGAGACTTATTTAAAAAACATTCAAATTCTTTCATTTTAGGATTTTATTTTGTGAAATTCAGGCAAATATCCCTTGTTGAGTCTAGAGTGAAGTATTTTGGTCACTGGAAACTCACCTGTCCATACGCACCAGCTCGTGTGCACCTGATAAAAACAGGAACAGGAATTGGTTCACATTGAGAAAGGAAATGCAGTCTCTTTAAAACAATTAGTGCAGCTACTGTATTCACATCAGCAATCTCTGCAGTGCAGGACATTTGCAGTCTCACACAATATAGGTCAGTGTGAGCAGTGCATGACTAAGTGTGTGTGTGTGTGTACTCACGTCTGTGTCGCTGTACTGTTTGCCTCTGTCTGTAAACCAACATCAGTATAAGCGGGAGGCACAGAATAAAAGCAACGCAAGCTGCAATAGCTAGGCCTTCAGCCACAGAGTCTTAAAAAAAAGAAAAACAGATGTTACAGGTGGAAAAGGAAAAAAGAAATCAGTAGTGAATCGGCACAAAAGTATTTGCACATTTGCTTGATTGCTGTTGCATTAGATGTCAGTTTAAATATTAAAAAAATTTGGATAATTTCGAGGTCAAATTTACTGAACAGTCGTCCATTTTATGTCTTGTGTTCAGTAAACTTCACTAAACACTGAAATTGCATTTGGGTATTTAAATTAAAGGGATAGTTCACCTAAAAACGAAAATTTCTGTCATCATTTACTCGCGCTTAATTTATTAAATTGCATTTTAAAAGAAGATATTTTGAAGAATGTGGGTAATCAAACACTTGTTGTTTCCCATTGACCTCCATAGTATTTTATCCATACTATGGAAGTCAATAAAGACCAACAATGTTTTGGTTACCCACATTCTTCAAAATATCATCTTTTATGTTCAACAAACAGATTTAGAACAACTTGAGGGCGAGTAAATGATAACAATTTTCAATTTTGGGTTAGCATTTTTTGTTACATTGTCAAACAGGCTCATTATACACGTCTTATTCACAAAAAACTCTATTTGTGAACTTCAGGGGAAATTTCATTGAAGAAAAGTTGAGGCTAGATCTCAGAAAAACTGCAGCATCATTCAATTACAGATGCTTTTTGGTTTGACAGACGTTCTAAAGTGTGATTTACATCTTTTAATAGCTCTTAGAGCCACCATCGTGTGTGTGGTGTTGAACGTACCATCTGAAGGACTGTGAGACCACTCCAAACACTTACTGCCGTTGGGAGTATGTGGCGTCACTGTGGAAATGTGACACGTTAGGATCACACAAGACCATAGGGGATACATGAATGTCACACCTGACCTCTATCCTCGTTCACTTACTTGGCACCACATTCAGGTAGATGAAATCATGGGCCCCCTGCTCCATCTTTTTCTTGTTATATTCCAGAAGCAGGCAGCAGTATTTGCCCTGGTCTCCGTGCTTGATTTTCTGCAAGGTGACGGAGTAAGACTTGTCCTTCTCTGTGTATTGCACTCCCAGTGTGCTGTTGGAGTGGATGGACCCGCGGGGATGCATGCCCTTGTGGCAGCGCTCCTGCGAGTTAGGTGTGAAGAGCCAGGTGTCCCACAACTTGTCCCCCGAATGAGCCTTGGATCCAGACTGAAGACATGTCATAGTGACATCGGCCCCTTCAGGACACTCGTAGACCCGATGGGGCACGGAGAAAATCAAAGTGTGACGCTCACCGCTCGCTAGAGAGACAGAGAGAGAAAACAGTGATTTTTATATATATATATATATATATATATATATATATATAAACTTTTTATATTAGATTAGCTCTATCTATCTATGTTTTGGAGCTTATAAGTACTTTTCCATGTCCCAGCTTAATTAGTACAGACAACTGCAAAGCTGTTGAAAGTTGATTTCCCCAAAAAATAGAAAATGCGTGGAAAATTATTAGAGGTTCAAGCGCAGTCGCAGCCTCAAGTGTCTTATGTCGTTGGAATCCTTGCCTCACGTTGGTGAAATTTTTAGATTTTTTTTAAATAATAGCTTTTGCAAACTATTTTTGCCCAATTGGAACCAAATCAGTGCAGAAATATTCTCCGGAAAGTGAATATCAATAAATGGCAAAATAAAAGTTGAACTTTCCACTCTGTCACAAAAAGATGGCAAAACTTTTGAAAGGAGCAGGGCCACTTTTAGTAAAATGCCTAATATCTTCGCCAAACTCAAAACACTTATGTAGGAGCTCAATCTGAGGTCATAGGACAAAAATCACTGTGGCACTGTAAGGGGAAAAATCTGAAAAATGGCTATATCTACACAACCATTTGATTAAAGAAATCGGCCACTGGGCGATATCGCATTTTTCAAGGGTGTAAACAATTGTACAGTATGCGGTTTTTCACTCATACGCGCAATATTCCCATCATATGATACAACTCCTCATTCCGGACAACCACTGCTGTCAATCAAATTGTTTGTTAAATGATTGAGAAAATATATTAAAAAAAAACTACTTTTGTGTACTAGTCCTAGGTTTTTCACTCAAACTGGAAAATAAAAACACTGTAATACAATTCTCTGGACTCTCTAGGTCAATAATCATCAAAAAAATATTGAAATTTACCCTTTGCAAAGCTATAATGGTGTCGTTTAGAAAAGGTGCCTGTCCAAATTTACCCAAAATCCTAGAAAGCCTAAAGGAAAACTCAAAACAACGAAATCTGGTGAGACAGGTGAGACAGGATCATGTGACAGGTGATTCTAAATAGTTGTAAGGTGATTGGACCACACCTGGCGCTTTACGTCATAAACGTTAAAAAACACAATCTTTCTATGGTAAATTACCTGGATTTGCCTAAAATGCTTTTTTAAATTATTGATTCAGGTGGTTATAGGCTAAATAATGTATTTTTTTTAATGCCTTAAAGCGTATGCTTGCAGCTATATTTTAAATTTGAATTTGAAATTTTTAATTTGACTATTTATTTTAAATATTAAAACTGTTGTTTATTTTTTTGGATGTCAACACAGGCAGAGACATACAGCAATATCTGTATCTGACAAAGTCGATTTCTTGAGCTTAACTGCTTATTTCCTCATAGAAAGTGTGTATTTGGTACTTGTAATGTGTGAAGTTTGGCGGTTTAGAGTCAGCTGACCATGTGCATTTCTGCAGATCTATCAGAGTTTGTTTACTGCAGTATCTGTGGCTAGGCTTTAGCGGTTGTCTTTATCTTAAAAATGTTCAATCACTGTCAGAATTTAAGCAACACTTTTAAAAAGTCACTGAACCATATTATATTATTTAGTGTTCATTTATTTACAACAATTTATGATAATACAATAAATGCTTCATGTTATATATAATATTTCTGCATTAACTGTCAATGGTGTACAACTGATGTGTTAGACATTTTATATATATATATATATATATATATATATATATATATATATATATATATATATAATATATATATATATATATTTTTTTTAATATATATATTTATACATTTAATTATAAGTATTATATATATATTTTGTGACCCTGGACCACAAAACCAGTCATAAGTAGCACTGGTATATTTGTAACAATGCATTTTATGGCATTTTATGGGTCAAAATTATTGATTTTTCTGCCAAAAATCATTGGGATATTAGTCATGTTGCATGAAGTAAAGATATTTTGTCAATTTCCTACCATAAATATATCAAAACTTAATTTTTTTTATTAGTAATATGCATTGCTAAGAGCTTAATTTGGACAACTTTAAAGGTGATTATCTCAGTATTTTTATTTTTGTTTATTTTTATTTTATTTTATTATTTATTTTTTTTTTTTGCACCCTCAAATTCCAGATTTTCAAATAGTTGTATGTCGACCAGCCTTTCAAAAAAAAAAAAGACCCTTACGATGACTGGTTTTGTGATCCAGGGTCACATATGTGTGTGTATATATGTATTAGTGCTGTCAAACGATTAATCGTGATTTAATCGCATTCAAAATAAAAGTTTATGTATACATACTATATGTCTGTGTACTGTGTATATTTATAATGTATATATAAATACACACACATGCATGTATATATTAAGGAAAATTATTTTAGATTTATATCTAAAATATTTATATTTATTTATAATCTAAATTCTATACAGGTGTAAATATATATACATATAAATATATTTTTTACATATATACCTGTATGTGTGTGTATTTATATGTACATAATAAATATACAAAGTAAACACACATATAGTATGTAAACATAAACTTTTATTTTGGATGCGATTAATCGCGATTAATCGTTTGACAGCCCTAATATTTATATATAATATTTCTACAAGTATAATCAAATTTTTGTATTTATTTAAATCAACAAAGGACTTATGAAATGCTTGTTTAAACTCTGTGCTTTTAACTCATATCAGTACATGTTTTAGTGTATACTAGAACAGTAATCTCTTTGCAAAGAAATTTGCAAAACAAGCTTTGTGAAACCCGGATATGCTCTGTGGGAAAAAAAAGCATTTCCACCACATAATTGAACAAACAACAGCAGGTGTCACTTCTGACTTCAGTCCTCGGCTGCCATTGTTTTTTATATCCATAAACGTGTTTGTGCTTAGGTTTTATTGTGTGTGTCTGTGTGTAGAAGGGTGGCACACTGAGTGCATTGTTTCCAGTAATAGACAAAACAGACCTACACCCTAATCACACATATAAACCCAACGAACCAGAGCTGAATGTTTATCAACAAGACAACTCAAATGGGAAAGACCCTGATTTCTCATGAATGGATACATATTTCCTATATTTATGAATGACTGACCTAGATATTGACTGCTTGAATGCATGGCTGCCTGTCTACTATCATCGACTTTAAAGAAAACATGTAGTTGACCTTAATGTGTGTAAAGTGCAAACTTCATTTAAGATGCTCTGAGTGGCTTTAGTGTACATAGCTTCAATGTATGGGCATGCGTGTCAGGAAGAGCAATAGGAAACGGCGTCTTTGTGATAAAGTGCACTCAGGGCGGTGAGTCCGTTCCTGTCTCTCACAGACACAATACAGCTCAAACCCCTCCAGCCCTATTATTCCCTATAAACCTCATCCGTCCTCATATTCCCAATCAGCGTTCGTAATTATCCGGTCGAGGGCTGCATTTTCCACCCCTTGAGATCCTATGCTGGGAAACCCACTCTAGCAGCTGCCAAGAGTTCAACATGTCTTTGTTGTGACTGGATGAAATACTACCCTGCATTCTGAACACAGTTAAGAAGCACTGAATCAAAGGCGTGTTAGAAAGCTTTTTAAAGGCCGAGCCAATCCAAACTGTTGCTTTAAAAGCATAAAAGCCACTGATCTAAACTCAAAACAACATAAGCATGATTCAAAGGTGTTGTTGACTGATAACATAACTTGAATTTAGCCCAGAACATTCTCAGACTCTTCTGTGAGAGAGAAATCATAATGAAATGTTCCCTGCTTGAGGGCATCTGTCTGCAAATGTGTTTTTCTGTGACATCAACACAAAGCATCTGTGTCACGGAATTTACATGACATTAGAATACATCCTGCAAAGTTGCTTATTTTCATTACAAAGAAAATGGATGGTTATTTATGCTATCAAGACCTCTAGAAGTCTACATTTTATGCAATAGCTTTAAATTGTCTGCTGATCTAGACTTCTCTAAAATCGGTCACCTGATAAATGTCAAACCTGGTGTGATGCATCTAAAGACACTGTTTTGGAAATTAACACAAATGACATTTGAGGGGTTTTTCGGGGGGAGGATTATCAGTAAATATTGAACCTTTATACTGTCAACCTTCAAGAAGATACCTAAAATATCATAAGAAGTCAAGGTTCTCTGAAACCATATGATGCTTCTGAAAACCTCAAATATAGTAAAAATTTACCTTTTTTTTAAAGCTTGACTATATGCATGTATATATGAAAAAGACCAACTCAGACGTTAAGCTTAATGACAGACAATAATACAAGGTCACGAGAAGTGCATTTCTTGTATTTGAGTCAAATGTTACTTGAAGACAGAACCCCCTTCACAGCCCCCACCTACAAGTTAGTCTCATTTCTCGCTATCGCTGTTTGTATAAGGGCCTCATTAAAAGGTGTTAATGAAAGCCATAGGGGTCTAAGAACCTCCCTCCCATCTACAGAGAGCATGACTGTGAGGGACCGTCCCGTTCACCTGAAACCTCCTGCAGATCAGTATCTGCCCTCCCTTGACTTAATGTATTGTTTTAGCAATAGACTATTTTACACTTACAAGCAAAATCGATTATATCTCTTTAGAATTATTTTTGCCATCCTGTATTTGAAATCATGAGGGTTTTTAAAAGGCACTGCGGTCATATAAGTGTCAATAACAATAAGCAGTAGTGATGTTTCCTTTAGCAAGCAGCACTGTTGCATCATCCTTCCTCCTTCACGTTATTTTTCTCTCTTAATTCTTAGTTAATCGTCTTGTCCTCTTTGCATTTGCAAGACACTGTAGGATGTAGCCTCTCAGGGGGAATTACAAGCCCAGGGGGTCAGGAATGCAATCCTGGTGCAATATCCACATATAGTCTCATTCCGTCTGGTATCTATTCTGTCTCTAATAAATATATGCGCTGTATCTCTGTTTCAAACACATCCTAATTTCTCAGGCCTGGTTAGGATGAAACCAGATCACATGTCCTCACCAAACGAATCGATACCCCCTAGTATGGAGAACAAGCCTTACATATCCTGCCACTTCCTGAAGACCCGCATCTCATATTGTCTTTCGACAACCACACTAAAATGGGCAAAAATCAATATTGGCTAAATGATAAAACAGCCATATGGACTAATGACTTTATATGCACACCGAAGCTGGGTAAATTCAGCAGAAACTGCTGATTAGTTGTGGCAAACAGACTTTAATGTAATTTTACTCTTGAGTTTTGTCTAGGCTTCTCTGATTTGGCTGAAGGAAGCTGTGTAAAGGAAGTATGCTATCCAAATAAAGCTGATGTATAAACAAGTGCATTAATAACACCGTGATTACAAAATATGACACAAAGTGCAGTCTTTTGATCATCAACAACTATTTTTTGTACGCTACAAGTTTTGCTCACCAATCCTGCATTTATTTGATCCAAAATACAGAAAAAGTTGTAATATTGTGAAATATTTGTACTATTTAAAATAACTGCTTTCTATTTGAATATATTTTAAAATGTAATTTATTCCTGTGATCAAAGCTGGATTTTCAGCATCATTAATCCAGTCTTCAGTGTCACATGATCCTTCAGAGGATTTGCTGTTCAAGAAACATTTTTTATCAATATTCAAAACAGTACGTTTTTTTAGGTTTCTTTGAATAGAAAGATCCAGAGATCAGCATTTATCTGAAATAAAAAGCTTTTGTAACAGTATACAGTATACCATTCAAAAGCTTGGAGTCAGCATATTTTATTTACATGATTTGGAGTCCGTGTTTTTCTTTTCAACTTATTTGAATTGTTTTTTAACGTTTATTAAATTCGGATCAAGACGACACAAAGTGATTGTGCCGTTTAATAAGTGTCAAATACGTATAGCAGGCGTTGAAAAACTAGTTTTGCATAACTAAATTTAGAATACTACTGTTGACTGAACTTAGCTAATTAATATTAATTAGGCGCGCCAAATATATTATTCACAAACAAGATTGTATGATTCGCTAGCTGTCTAACGCCCACTAGCGTTTAAGCCAATCATCTACGCCTATTAGATAAACCTCACTTTTTTACTTAATATTCATGACTCAAGCAGTCATCATAACAGTATCCTAAAATTTGATAGTATCAGGGATAATTTATTCCTAACGTTACGCACGACTGGATACACCAAAACACTGAGGTTCCTGTCGGTATGATTCAACGAATATGTACGTACTTAACCAAGATAACAAGGATTTAAACCACAGAAGAAAATTAAATGGCACTGAACTAAAAGTGAGGGAAAATAGCATAGAATGACGTTAGTGTAGCGTAATATAATACACAACCGATCACAAACTATGACAGATGACGATAGGTATTTTGTAGAGTTGAGTGTTGATTTCAGGCCAAAACTTGAGAGGTCGAAAAGTTGGTTTTCAGTTGTAAAACAAGCTGACACACGCCCGTTCAGCCTTGAGGACGTTTTACAAGTAAACAAATGTCAGAATCAGGGCCGTTCACGTAAAACGCGCTCGGAACGCAACTGGATTGAAAAGTGCGCAAAGGTCTAGAGACGCGTTTGTAAAACGTGAACTACGATATTAGAACACTAAAAAAAGGCTAAATACGTCAATGTGACGCGTAATTTATGTACACAGACCAGCTATTAAAAAAACTTTCTGTATGACAATTCAGAAATAAAGACTTACCTTGAACCGCAGTTAAGAGATGAAAGCAGAGCAACAGAGCGCAAAATATATCCATCAGTCCTGATCTCCTGTAACGTTTTCTAAACTGTTGAAATGTCTTCAGTTTATGTCCAAAGTCCTCTACAGTTTCTCCAGCTGTGATGACAGAAATCTTATGCGGTCTTCCTCTTATTCCCGTGTGTTGTGAACTCAGCTTGTACAGTAAGTTACTTCAGAATCAAGCACTGAACAAGAAGCACTGTTTCTCCCAGCCTCTTTCACTCCTCCCTCCAAAGCTCTCACTCCTCCCACTACTAGTCTACTTATAATGATATGTGTAAAAAGAATTCGATGTTTTTAACTTTGAAGTATGATATATACATTTACATTTATACAGGCATGTGTAAAGAATGAAATATGATTGATGATTTGGTTTTAAAATAATGTTTACCTGTTATCTAATTAAATTGAATTATAATAATTATTTTAAAACAAAGTATAATTTAAAAGTTACATTTTTAGGTAATATGTAGTAATGCAATTAATAAATTTAAATATTATTATTATTATTATTATTATTATATCAACTGAAATAGTACATTTTACTCCTTTTTTTTTATGAGTGTGAATATATATTAAAACGTGATTTTAATTATGATAATGCTAATACATTTATTTTTCAACTGTTCTGCAGATAAAGTTTTAATTGTTTTAATTGAATTTTTAAAATTTTCACAGTATAAATGAAAATGTAAAACTGCCTTTTATATTTTAGCATGGCTGTCTGTCTCAGGGGTTTTTAACAGCAGACAAAGATCAGCTTTATACAGATTTTGGATGACTCTATTTTGTACAGTGTTCCTCTAGGGACCATGTTCAGAAATTTGTCATAGTTGCTCAAATTTCAGTTTCAGCACTTGTGACTGCTTGAGTGAACTTTGAGGGTAGACATGGTATCAGTTTGTATCTAAAAGCTATTGATAGCATCAGTCGCCAGAGGAAATGCACACATCAGTAGCCTTCTGCCATCTCACATGCCATCAGGTTATGCAAATAGCATTCAAACTAGCTTTACTAGTTTACCATGATACTATGAGATAAAGGTTGCCCCTCACTGACACTTTTCCTTTCAATGCTTTTCAAGACCTTTAACATTGCCATGCTAACTAGACATGCAACATGTTCACATTTTTAGTTACATATTCTGTACAAATGGCGGTAGAAAGTATTTTTTTTTTTTTTTCAATGCATTGACATTTATTTATAAGGGGCATGTTTTTATTTGTTGATTATTGTGTAGAGTTGCAGAATCTACAAATTATTTATTTTACCAAAATAAGAGGGATCATACAAATGCATGTTTTTTTTTTTTTTGTTTTTTTTTGTTTTTTTTAATACTGACCTGAATAAGATATTTCACATAAAAGACATTTACATATATTCCACAGAGAAAATAATAATTTATAAAAATACCCTGTTCAAAAGTTTACATACACTTGATTCTTAATACTGTGTTGTTACCTGAATGACCCACAGCTGTTTTTTGTTTGTTTGTTTGTTTTATTGGTAGTTAAACTGCCCACTGTTCTTCAGAAAAATCTTTCAGGTTGCACAAATTGTTTTTTTCAGCTTTTTTGTGTATTTGAACCCTTTCCAACAATGACTGTATGATTTTGAGATTCATCTTTTCACACTGAGGGCAACTGAATGACTCGTATGCATAACAGAAGGTTAAATTGCTGATGCTCCAGAAGGAAAAGGAAGATGTATACATTTTCTAATTTTGCCTAAATATAATATATTTATAATATATAATATATATATATATAATATTCATTTAGCACTGCCCTTCAAAAGCTACAATTTGAAGATACTTACATGTTTCCCAAAAGACAAAATAAGTTACATTTACCCTGATCTTCAAACTTACAAATTTTTCACCCAAATTGTTTTTTCCTCCTGGAGCATCAGTGAGTGTTTGAACCTTCTGTAATAGTTGCATATGAGTCCCTTAGTTGCCCTCAGTATGAAAAGATGCATCTTAAATTCATATGGTCATTGTTGGAAAGGGTTCAAATACACAAAAATGCTGAAAAACCAAAGAATCTGTGGGACTTGAAGGATCTTTTCTAAAGAACAGTGGTCAGTTTAATTGTTAAGGACAAACAAAATACTCATGAACAACTATCACTAAAAAAAAAAAAAAAAAAGCTGTGGGTCATTCAGGTAAGAACACAGTATTAAGAATCAAATGTATGTACACTTTTAAACGGGGTCATTTTTATAAATTAAACTACTATTTTCACTTGTGGACTATATGTAAACGTCTTTTATGTGAAATATCTTTTTCAGGTCAGTACCCTAAATAAAAAAATAACATGCATTTTGTATGATCCCTCTTATTTTGGTCAAATAATTAACAAGGTGTATGTAAACTTTTGACTATACAATAGTCAACAAATAAAAATATGTACATATATCTGTCCTGTTGGATTACCCTAATTATTACTGTACAAGTATTACATGTTTTATTGTTTGTCATCCATTTCCACAGACATCCACCACCGTTTGGGTTCGGATAATTGATGAAAACGACAACGCGCCTGAGTTTCCGGAGGAAGAGTATGTGACAGAGCTCAGAGAGGGGCCAAACACTGTAGGAGCCATTATCGCAACGGTTACCGCCATCGACCCTGATGAGGATCTCAACGGAACCATCCGTTATGCCATCTCCAAGGGCAACCTGGCCCAGACGTTCCAGATCAATAGCATAACGGTGAGGGGTCAGAGAGTGATAGATGGGAAACTAGGATTGGTTAGAGACACTGATGTGTCTGTTGTCCTTATGTAGATGTGTCTGTTAGATGTTTAATTTTTTTTCTCAGTTGTGTTTGTACTTAGGTAACCTTTTAACTTTTATTTGAATGCTCCTGCTAATATTCAACCAGTAATTTTTGAATTCAAATAGTTTGCATAGATTACATAGATAATGTATTTGCATAATAGGCAGTAAACACATTTGATAATATATAGTTTTCCTGTAACTGACCCTAATAATGTGAATGTGAACAATGAAATGGTGGCAAATAGTGAATGAGTAACTTTTGTGGTCAAAAATAGTATGTTTCTCCTAGTAAATGTTTCTGAAAGAAGACTTTTATGCTCACCAAGGCTGCATTTATTAGATCAGTAAAAGCAGTAATATTGTAAAATTTTATTACAATTTAAAATACTTTCCTATTTGATTATATATTTTTTAAATATATTTTATAGATGTTTCTGAAAGAAGACTTTTATGCTCACCATGGCTGCATTTATTTGATCAAAAATGCAGTCAAAACAGTAATATTGTGAAATCTACTATTTAAAATAACACTTTGCTATTTTAATACATTTTTTGAAAATATTTTATAGATTTTTCGGAAAGAAGACTTTTATTCTCACCGCGGCTGCCTTTATTTGATACAAATACAGTAAAATCATAATACTGTGAAATATTATTGCAATTTAAAATAGCACTTTCCTATTTGAATGTATTTTTTAAATACAATTTATAGATGTTTCCGAAAGAAGACTTTTATGCTCTGCAAGGCTGCATTTATTTGAAAAAAAAAAAAAAAAAAAAACACAGTAAAAACCTTTTAAAACCTTTAAAAAAAATTAAATGTAATTTATTGCTATGATGCAATGTTGAATTTTCAGCAGAAGTGTCTTCAAAGTCACATGATCCTCTTGAAATCATTCTGATGTGATCATTTGCTGCTCAAGAAACATTACTTATTATTACCAGTGTTAAAAACGGCTTAATATTTTTGTGGAGACCGTGACAAATTTGATCAGGATTCTTTGATGAAAAGACCGTTTATAAATGAACAGCATTTATTTCAAATAGAAATGTTTTGTGACATTATAAATGTCTTTACTTTTTTCTTTTGACCAGTTTAATGCATCCTTGCTGAATAAAAGTATTTTCAAGAAACCTTTCAAATGAGGCGTGACGGTTAAAAAAAGACTTTTTGAGAATGATTCACGTACTCCTCTGCTATACATTGTTTGTTCACAGGGTCAGATTGTGGTCATTAAGGAGCTAGATTATGAGATCAGTAATGGTCATTATGTGCTGACGGTCACAGCCACAGATCAGTGTCCTATACCTCAGTTCAGACTGACCTCCAGCACCACAGTGAGTTCACATGTCCTAAACACACATATGCAATCCTCATAATTCCTTTACATCACACTCACACACTGTCCTATACCACAGGTCCTGGTAAATGTGGTAGATGTGAACGATAATGCACCCATCTTCCCAAGAGCGTTCGAGGGTCCGTTTGAAATCACAGAGGGTCAGCCAGGTCCACGTGTGTGGACCGTTAAAGCCACGGACGCGGACTCGGGATCCAATGGAAAAGTGGAGTACAGCATCACCGCAGGAGACCTGAAAAGTGTGTGATAGACAGCTGATTCAGAACCAATCCGAAAAAATATTAGTGTTGATATTGCTGTTTTTTGTCTGCCTTTAAAAATTAGTTTATGTCTCTCTTTACCAGATGAGTTTGTAATTTCATCAGTTGAGGGAGAGTTAAGAGTGAGGAGAGATGTAGAGCTGGACAGAGAAACTATCGCCTATTACAACATTACCATTACTGCCAAAGATCTGGGAACACCAGCGCTCAACGCTACGGTAAACACCCCCACCACACATTCAGTTCATATTCTTCTTCTGTGCATGAAACTGATGGAAAAGTACATGCTTTTGACAATGTGGAAAGCCATGTGCCTCTATTGGGACATACTAAATTGCACTGTGACACCACAAACCATTACAGTTTATAGTTATAGTTAAGTGTCAAGCTAAATGAATTATACTGATATTCATTATTACATTTAAAAACAGCATCTTTGGCCATTAGAGCTGCACAATTGATTTAAATAAAACTGGAAATTAAAATTGAAACTGAAAAGTTTCCATTTTATTTCTATATATGAGCTGTGTGTTTCAAAATGAGACGGCATAATGTCATTTTGTGCAAAAGAACTTCTCAGAGAAGCTCGGCTCACGCTAGTAAATACTGCGCCGCACAAACTCATCTCTGCATCTGCTCTGAGTTTGGGTCACTCAATAACATGCATTTGGGAATGCAACATATGCCAAGCATCTTCCTTGTAATCTTGAAATGAGAAGTGCTTATAATCCATCTGTTGTCAACAAAAGGGAAGCTTTAAACCAAAACAAAACATGGTTTTAACATTTGAAAATCTGTCATAAATATTAGTGTTGTAAAATAGTTATTATATCATTTGTTCCATATTATCTTTTCTTTTTCAGTCATATTTCTTTTTTTTATACTAATGAGCAAACAAGTTAAAAAAAATTAATTAAATAAGTTTTTTCCCCCAGAAAGAAAACAGTTAGATTTTTTTTTTTTTTTTTTCTCCCCAATTCTTTTGGCCTGTTTTTGTCTGTTCTTCACAGCAATTAAAACTATTAAAGGAAAATCTGTAAAGTATGTATGGTTGAACAGTCATAAATATTAGTCTTGTAAAATAAATGTATTATATTATTTTTCCATATTTTATATCTTTTCAGTGCACTAGCAATATTTTTTTTTAATACAAACGAGCAAAGAGTCTTAAAAAATTTTATTAAATAAATGAAACTTTCCCAGAAAGACCGCAGTTAGATTTTTCCCCAATTCTTTTGGCCTGTTTTTGTCCATTCTTTACAGCAATTAAAACTATTAAAAGAAAATGCTTTTAATTTCGTCATTATCAACCATACATACATGCTATGTACGTATGGTTGATAATGACGAAATTAAAACAGTCAGAAATATTACGAGTGTAATTTTTGTTTTATTTATTTATTAATTTTTTTGTCTTAAATCTTCAAATGTTATTTTACAGTGGAAAAATTACCGTAGCGATATTTCTTTTTTATATTTTTATTTAATAATAATGATAATTAAAGTTATTATTAATATTGCTATTATTATTTTCTACTCATATTGATATATAATCACAAAATATTTTAGCTAAATTGTACAGCAAACCTGAAACTTTTTATATTCCTAAACCTTTTATATTCTTCTTCACCGTTAAAAACAATGAAAGCACATGCTTCAAATCTATAAAGCATGCACCAACACACTTTAAAAGAGGAAATGGAATATGTTTTTATTTGACACTCTTTAGTATGATTTAAATGGAATTTGTGTGCACTGAAAGTATTTCCCATAATTCACATGGAGGTTTTGTTTTTCTGTCAGGTGGTAGTGGGCATTCAGGTATTGGACATTAATGATAATGACCCCGTCCTGCTCAACTTGCCCTATAACACCAGTGTGAGCGAGGGAGCACCGGTCCACACCTCCATCACTCAAGTCCGGGCACAAGACTCTGACAGCGACCGCAACGCTCTCCTCACATACAGTATCACTGCTGGCAACACTGATGGATCATTCTACATTAATGAGACGGTAAGATAGAGGGATATAGGGAAGAAAAGAATAAGATTATTTTTTTTAAAATAAGAGACAGAAATAATAATGTACGAGTGAACAGACCAGTATATTCTTTCCTCCAGTCAGGTGTGGTTCAGGTAAACAGGCCACTGGACAGAGAGAGAGTGGCTGAATACAGCCTCACCATCACCGTCAAAGACAACCCGGACAACCCTCGCATCGCACGCAGAGTAAATATCACAACAGCTTTTGCAGATGGTGTGAATAAAACAAAAAATGTCATGAGACACTTTTCTCTCTGCTCAGGACTCAGAGTTGTTGGTGGTGACAGTGCTGGATGTGAATGACAACAGGCCCATCTTCACACAGTCCAGCTACAGGGGTGAAATCAGTGAAAACTCACCCATAGGTACCCAGTGTTCTCGCAAACCACATCCTGACTCTCAGAAATGAAGATCGTGTAGAGATTGTCCCTTCTAAGAAAGGGCTAAGAAAAAAAGATATAACTCTTGTTTAAAACAACAGCGTGGATTGCCATTCTCATGACAGATCTTTTAAAAACAGAAGTCTGTTGCACTATGAAAACAGTCTAACTTTCAGAACTCAAAACAAAAATGCCATTTATTAAACAAATTTGCAAAATCTTCAGGTTTCTGACATTTGATGTTAACACATCAAATCATCACTTTCAGTGTTTCAAACACTGTTGTTCAGTGTTTAGAACATAATGCAAATCTATAACTCATTAAAAAGCACTGTTTCTTCTTTTAAATGTGAAGGGATTCATCAGGAAGCTTGTATAGAAGTCTTACAGGCTAAAATGAGTCACGCTATATCACTTTCTTTTACAGTGTATAGCACTTCATACACTACCAGACTTTAAAGTTGTTCCAATCACAACAAACTCATGCAGAAACGTGTCTTGTTGCTAGGAGACGCTTGACAAATGAAAACAATATGTTTGATCTCCTCTGACTGGATGAAATCAAAGTCTGAAGCTAGGTATGACCATTGTACACTATGCGATTTTCTATAGAATCTGTCAACTCAAATCTGCAGACTGGCTCTGACTTTCAGCAACTAGCATCAACTTCAGACTGAAAATCAAGGCAAAAATCATTTTGTTTATTCCAGGCTTTAGACAGACATAGTTGTGACTAATACAAGATAAACAGTTATTTGGTCATGACTCATTTAACAACAGATCAAAGCTGAACCTCTCTCTCTCTGTGTCTGTTTGTCCATTAGGCACCACTGTGTTGATTCTGAACGGCCCAGTTCTAGCAGAGGACAAAGACATTGGGGTGAATGCGGTAGTGAGGTATCGTCTTCTGGGAACCAGAGTGGACCTCTTCTCCATAGACTCCCAGACAGGTCTGAAGTTCAGCACAGATCTTATGGATTATATCCATTTTGTTTTCCTGTTTCCCAAAATGTTGTGCCTTAATGAGTTTGTAAAAAGTATTTTTGATGTCTTCAAGAGATAATATGGAGAGGCATTCAATTGATGAAAAATGTCCTGATAGTTTACTCACCCCCATGTCATCCAAGATGTTCATGTCTTTCTTTTTTCAGTCAAAAAAAATTTTTTTTTGAGGAAAACATTCCAGGATTTTTCTCCATATACTTGACTTTAATGGTGGCCAATGGGTTGAAGGTCTATACTTTACATTACATCATGCCTGACCTTTCTAACATTACTGCGAAATGCGTGAGGTCGAGCTAGTGCAAGATGAGCAGGGCTCTACACTTACTTTTCTTTTTAGGAGCACTTGTGAATAAGTTACCAATCAAATGAAATCAGTATTAACAAAATTAAAAAAGTATTTGTACTACAGAGGTGGCATAGAAGAACACAAAAGTGGCTTGTAGATTTTCATGTTTAATGAGGCTCAGATGTGTCATGAGTGCAATCAAATTAATAAATTCATGTTGAGATTAATGTTTTAAATTTAATATTTCTGCATTCAAAATTTTATATGATTTAAATAACTGAAAAGATACTTTAAAACTAAAACTAAATCTGCCAGTAAGTGGCGGCAAGTCACTGATTTAATTAGTGAGTCATATCATTCGAATTGTTAGAACGGCTGATTCATTCAGGAATAAAGCATATGACTGTCTTTGTGAATCATTGACTCACTAGATTCATTTAAAAACGCATGTTCATTCATAAACGAAACAACGCTGCGTTTGAATGGAGATGCACAGCGACTCAGTTGTGACTTGTTTTAGACCAAAAATAGAGCAAAAATCAGCCGATACTGTCACTTAAGTCACTTAATATTTACTTCTTGTTTATTTACTTGTTGTTTTAAATGAATATCTCATTTACAAACTCCCTTAAAAAGCAAGGAACTCTTAGTTCATCGCGATCTCACAAAGTGAGATTAATTATAATCAACTAAGCTCTCTACACTGCACAATGAGTCTCTTTTTTTACACTCTCTTTACACTTCGTTTACGAAAGGATTTGTGAGATATGTCTGTGATGCATTACTCAACATTGCAAAAACACATAAAAATCTTTGAATGAGATATGCTGATCGAGTCAGTCGCACTTGGTGCTCCTAAATATTCGCACTGTAGAGCCCTGATGAGCATTTGTGGTTAAAAAGTATACACATTTTTTTAATGACAGATCATTTTGCTAGATAACACTTGTCTTATTCTTCATCTGGGATCACGTAGTGCCCTTTAAAGCTGCACTGAAACTGCAATTTGCACCTTCAACCCGTTGGAAAAATCCTGGAATGTTTTCCTCAAAAACTGTCTTCAAACTATTTATTTTCGACTGAAGAAAAAAACGTCTTGGATGACATGGGGGTCAGTGAATTATCAGGAATTTTTTATTCTGAGAAAGAGCTAATCCTTTAACCTTTAATACAATCTTTTTTTTTTTTTTTTTAAGTTGGCCATAAAATCTTTTTTTCAATGATTAAATAGCCTTAAATTGAATTCCGTCAAACATGCAGATACTTTCATATCTGTGGTTTTAGTTACGCAAGAGTCAGCAGTCCTCCCACCTATTTTACACCCACAGAGTTTCTTGTAATCAAGCACTACTCCCGTTCATGACACCTTCTCTTTCCCACCCCCGCTCTCTTTCTCTGTAGGGGTGGTATCAGTGCGTGGGGGAACTGTGCTGGACCGAGAGGCTTTCTCTGTACCACGGGTGGAGCTGTTCCTGCTTGGGGAGGATGTGGGAGGTTTGAACAGCACCGTTCCACTCACTATCACCATCCTCGACATAAACGACAACCCACCTGTTTTCAGTCCATCCAGTTTCACTGTGCACCTGCCAGAAAACAGCCCAACAGGTGAGAGAGACAGTATCAACTGCATGAGGTGCATGAACTGGTGGAAAAACTAGTTTAATCTGGTCTGTGGGTCCCCAGTGCAGTGAAATAGAGTGGGAGTGTGTCGTTGCTATTATTATAAATTAACTAATATTTATTACTGTTGTTTTTATAATTGTTATTATTATTTTTAATTATAATAGCAACAATGATAAATATTAGTTCATAAATATTATAAATAATATTATTATTATTATTATAAATTATTATTATTATAAATAATAATAATTAATGTTATTGAGTTAATATTTATAAGATTTATTTTCTTATTTTTATGTTATTTACAAATGTATTATTTCTTAATGTATGTATATTTCTAAATTTAAGTAAATCTCAAATAAAATAAAAAAATATATATAAATATTAGATTAAAAAATGTAACTTTAATTATGTCACTTTTAATGTATGTATATTTCTAAATTGAAGTAAATCTGAAATCAAATCAAATATAAACATTAGATGAAATAACAAAAAATTTAATGAAAATTAAAAATACAAATTGGTAAAAAATGTTTAATTTTAAATACTGAAATTACTGAAACTAGAAATTAAGTAAAATTTAATTAAAGCGATATTGAAAGACGAATCAAAAGTAATGAATTATTATTATTATTATTATTATTATTATTATTATTATTATTATTGATCATAATAATTAACGTTATTGAATTAATATTAAAGTATAAGTGTTATTTATTTACAAATGTATTATTTCTTTATGTATGTATTGAAGTAAAGCTGAAATAAAATAAAATCTAAATATTAGATAAAAACTAAAGTAAATGGAAAGTAAATATACAAATTGTTTAAAAAATGTTTGATTTTAAATTGAAATACAAAAATAAAATGAGTAATTAATTATTAATAACAGTAATAAATATAATACATATTAATAATTTGTTAATACGAGTCTATGATATCTAAGTATTTTTTTTTAAGTTTTTAGAACTTATTTATTTACAAATGTGTTATTTCTTAATGTATGAATATTTCTAAATTGAAGTAAAGCTGAATTAAAATGATAAAAAACTAAAAATGTATTATTTAATACTAAAATAACTAAAATTAGAAATGAAATAAAAAATTAATTAAAGCTATACTGAAAAAAGAAAAATGAAAACTTATACTAAAATTAAAACAAACTAAAAAAAAAAAAAAAAGCTAATTTTATTAATCAGGGTTCCCATGGGTCTTTGAAATCCTTGAAAGTTTGTGAATCTGAATTATTATTTTTTTTTTCAAAATTTGAAAGTGCTTGAATTTATTTTGTGCAAAAAGTTTGCTGGGAAAAAAAAAATCCATATTATTCCCTCCATTCTGCTAATGTGTTATTTCGCCAATGCTTTGAGGACTGTGTTCAAAGGTTCAGAGATGGAAAACATACGTTAGTGTGTGTAATGATGCAGTATAGCTCTCCTGACTTGACGAACAGCTCTGGTTAAACCTGTGAAGTGAAAAACCCGTCTCACTTTAAACCCATTTTTCTCAAAATTGATTTTCTTAAAAATCATAGCTGTCAGCCAACTTAAGATAGCTATAACTTTTGTTACGTTCAAGCAAAATAAAAAGTTTTGGAAAGGGCTTGAATTTAGCTAAAAAATGTCAAGTTTTACCATGTGTTGGGTTTTCCTAGATTGCATCAACAAATGCAAAAAAAATAAATAAAAAATTCTTTTTTGCATAGTTGTGTTTGGCACATGAAAACTGTAACACAATGTAACCTTGCTCTCACTTGAAATGTGTCCCCACATTAAGTCCTTGAATTTGAGGGTAAAAGTTTGTATAGAATGTATTATGTGTCATTGGTTGTATTTTCAGGTGTTGTGGTAACGCAGCTGTCTGCGAGTGACGCTGATGCCGGCTCTAACGGTTGGCTGCAGTATCGGTTAGACAGCGGTGCTCAAGACCGCTTCATTGTTGACGCTCTTTCTGGTGCCGTTGTGGTCGGCAATGCTACACTGGACCGAGAGGAGCGTAGCTCGTACCGTCTAGTTGTCATCGCAACTGACCGAGGCACACCCCCTCTCTCTGGAACGGCGACGTTAACTGTCGTTCTAGACGATGTCAACGACTCCCGTCCTCGGTTCATACGGCCTGTGCAGACCATCAGCGTTAACGAGTCGACGCCGCCAGGAGAGGTTGTAGCTACTCTCACCGCAGAAGACTCCGATCTACGACCCCGTCTGGAGTATTACATCATCTCTGTGGAAGCAAAGGATGATGGGAATAATCCAGTGGATGGGCTGCAGCAGTCATTTGGAATTGACTTTTACACAGGTGAGCATTTAGACATTTGTACTGTCACATGTAGCTCTTCATTTGGAATTCAGCACTAAACACTATGCATTTTGTATTAAAAAATCTACTTTCTGTGGAGGAAATGAATGTGATTTTTACTTAAAGGAACACTCCACTTTTTCTGCAAATAGGCTCATTTTCCAACTCCCCCAGAGATAAACACGAGTTACCGTTTTCGAATCCATTCAGCCAATCTCCGGTTCTCACGGTAACCCTTTTAGCATAGCTTAGCATAAATCATTGAATCGGATTAGACCATAAGCATTGCGCTCAAAAATAAAACCAAAGACTTTCGATATTTTTCCTATTTAAAACTTGGCTCTTCTGTAGTTACATCGTGTACTAAGACCGGCAGAAAATAAAAAGTTGCGATTTTCTAGGCTGATATGACTAGAAACTATACTTTTATTCTGGCGTAATAATCAAGAAAAATGCTGTTCTTCTGAACGTTCTATTCATCAAAGAAACCTGAAAAAATTCTACTCAGCTGTTTTCAATGTAGTAATAATAATAATAATTTTAAAAAATGTTTCTTGAGCAGCAAATCAGAATTTTAGAATGATTTCTGAAGAATCATGTGACTGGAGTAATGCTGCTAAAAGGTCCGCTTTAAAATCACAGGAATAAATTATTGTATTCAAATAGAAAACCGTTATTTAAATAGCAAAAATATTTCAAAATTTGAGAAAGCTTTGGATCAAATAAATGCAGGCTTGGTGAGCAGAAGGGACTTCTTTAAGAAAAAAACATTAGAAATATTTTACAAAAAACTTTTGACTGGTAGTGTAT
Organism: Cirrhinus molitorella; assembly: GCA_033026305.1. Lineage (NCBI taxonomy): Eukaryota > Metazoa > Chordata > Actinopteri > Cypriniformes > Cyprinidae > Cirrhinus > Cirrhinus molitorella. Next base: position 37,585,451 of record CM065126.1, read on the forward strand.
ATCCATTCCAGGCTTATTAACTGGCTTGACCTGCAAAGTTAACCAGAAACCAGAAAAAACTTGACTCTTCTGTAGTTACATTGTGTACTAAGACCGGCAGAAAATAAAAAGTTGTGATTTTCTAGGCTGATATGACTAGGAACTATACTTTCATCTGGCGTAATAATCAAGAAAATTTGCTGCTGTACTCTGGGTGCACAGGCGCAATGATATTACGCAGCACCTGAATATAGTCCCCAGTGAGGTAACTTCCAACGTCACCACCACAAAGCCACTAAGATAATAATAAAATATCCCGGGACTATATTCAGGAAAATGAGCCTATTTGCAAAAAAGTAGGGTGTTCCTTTAAGGCAACACTATGGTGCTCTTTTGTGTTGATATTTGCGTCCATCTTTATTCTCAGGTGCTGTTTTTGTACGAAACCCCTTAAACCGAGAACTGGTTGCCACTTTTGAGATCATTGTTTCAGTGCATGACAATGCCAGTGATGTTATTGACATGTCTGTCAGTGTACCCAATGGTAAGGAAGATCTTTCTGTCTACGTTACTTACTTAACTTTAGGGCTGCACGATTATGACAAAAATCATATTTGATGATTATTCCCTTAAAATTGTAATTGCGATTATTCATTACAATTATCACAATTTACATTGATGTTTTAAATAGCTTTATACCATTGTTTGAAGCGACTGCATGGCATAATTTTATATAAAAATAAAAAAACAAGCTGAAAAACATTTTTTGTTTTTCTTGTTGCCACAAATGTCAACGTCATGTTTGGTTTCTTTAAAATTTGCTGGAATAAAATGTTCATATTGCGATTAATCTTAAAATGCATTAAAAATTCTGAATAATTTGTTATAAATAATTATTCTTGGTATTTTGATGTGCCCACGATAACAATATAGTGGATATTCATTAGTCTAGTCCTGATTCGGCTCTCATGCTTTAAACATGCCTCTTCAGCATGCAGAATAATGTACTTTTTTTTTTTTTTTTTGCAATCGTGGATTTGAACAATTACATAATTGTGGCATCCGCAATCGTGATAAGAAATTTGATTATTGTGCAGCCCTACTTAATTTCTGCCTTTTTCTTCTTGTTTTCATTTGTTCTTCTGTTTCGTTTACTCACCCTCAGGCCATCAAAGATTTAGATGAGTTTGTTTGCTCATCAGAACAGATTTGAAGAAATTTTGCATTACATCACTTGCTCAACAATGGATCCGCTGCAGTGAATGGGTGCCGTCAGAACGAGAGTCCAAACAGCTGATAAAAAATCACAATTATTTACAAATACTCCACACTGCACTCTGTTCATTAATGTGAAGTGAAAAAATGCATTTTTATTACAAATACACTTGTTGATTACTTGTCCATTATTGGTTTGAGCAGCTTTTCATGCTCTCATTCTGATGGCACCCATTCACTACAGTGGATTTATTGGTGAGCAAGTGATGTAATGTGAAATTTATCGAAAACTGTTCAGAAACTGGTCACATTGATCGAAACGTAATTATGATCAATATTTAAAACAGTTGAGTTAATTTTTTTCTGGATTCTTTGATGAATAGAAAGATCCAAATATCAGCATTTATCTGAAATGCTGTCAGTATACCTTTTTTATAGAAATTAATACTTATATATAGCATGCATGCTTTAAATTGAGCAAAAGTGATAATAAAGACATTTCGTCGCCTTAGAATTATAAGGTTTTATCTGCATTCTGAGCACTTTTGAGATATTGAGCTTCAAAGTATTTGCGTTCCATAGACTTTTGTAGATGGAAACATTTTTGTTTTCTAAAAAAAAGGGCCAAAATGTACACAGCTTACAAAAGAAACATCACATAATGTAAATAAGTTGTCACAAAATAAGAATATGTGAATAACTCAGTTTTGACAAAAATGTCAGATAGAACCTTATAATTCTAAGGTGACGATTTATAATGTTACAAAAGATTTCTATTTCAGAAAAATGCTGTTCTTCTGAACGTTCTATTTATCAAAGAAACCTGAAAAAATTCTAGCTGTTTTCAACGTAGTAATAATAATAATAATAATAATAATAATAATAATAATAATAATAATAAGGTCAGCTTTGAAATCACAGGAATTTAAATAGCAAATATATTTCAAAATTTGAAAAAGGTTTGGATCAAGTAAATGCAGGCTTGGTGAGCAGAAGAGACTTCTTAAAAAAAAAAAACATTAGAAATATTTTACAAAAAACTTTTGACTGGTAGTGTATATCTACTCCAGGCGTATTAACTGGCTTGACCTGCAAAGTTAACCAGAAACCAGAAAACTTCCAGGTTTTCATATAATTTCCTATCTTGACCATCCTGGGGGAAAGATTTTGTTTCTTTTCCTCTTTCCAGGAAATCAACACAATTTTCTTTCTCTCCACAGCCAAATTAACCATCAACGTACTGGATGTGAATGACAACGCTCCTCGTTTTCGTCCTTTTGGGGTAGCGAACTTCTCCGAGAGGATCCTGGAGGGTGCTGTGTCTGGTACCACGCTGCTGTCAGTGACAGCTGTGGATCCTGACAAAGGACCCAATGGACAGATCATCTACCAGCTCCTACACCTGCCCCGTGGAGACTATATAAGACTTGAAGACCCTTCTACAGGTTACACACATGAATTCATTTCTAAACCCTAAATGACTGAAGCATGAAAAATGAGTTTGCTAATCCAATTCCATCTCTAATCTACATGGTGCATGTCTTTTAAAATCACTATCCACAGGTAAAATTGTGGCCAATCGGACGGTGGATTATGAACAAGTGCAGTGGCTGAACTTCACGGTGCGTGCACAGGATCACGGCACGCCTCCTCGTTTCACAGAGCTTCCTGTCTATCTGCAGATTGTTGATGTCAACGACAACAACCCAGTCTTTCAACAACCTTTGTATCAGGTAAATCAGTGCAAACCAGAAAGTCAGGGTACTGAGCAGATTGAATGCTTTTCTTTCCTGCTAATTTTAGGAAGTATTTTAATTCTGATGGAAGAAATTGTAAAGCTCATGCAGTAGGGTCAAAGTTTAACACTTTAGTGAAAATGCTTCTGTGTTGCTCTTTACTTATTCAATGCAAAATCTTAAACACAAATTATAGTAAGTACAAATTTTAAATATGACCTATGATTATTTAGTTAAAAATAGTGCAGAAAATGTCTTTACGCATTTTGTACAGTTTTTAAAATTAGTTTAATAAATATTAAAATGGGATGTGATCTAGGAAAACCCAACACATGGTGAAATTTTACCTTTGTAGATTTGATAACATATAAAAGCTGGGTTCAAGCCCTTTTTATTTTGTCCGTAGCTTGAACGTAACAAAAGTTATGGCTATCTGAAGTTGGCTGATAGCTACGATTTTTAGGAATGGAATTTTGAGAAAAACGTGTTTAAAATGAGACTGCTTTCACTTTCACTTCCCGGGTTTAAGGAGAGCTGTCAGGAGCACTGTGTTCCATTGTTTATCATGGGTATAGTCTCTGAACTTTTGATCACCCCTTGTATGTTTAAATAGCATGAATAATGTACCTCATTTAGAAAAGCGAGCGCAGCACAATTGTTTGCGCACTGTTTATGTAACAGACTGTCATCGGACTGCATCAAGTTCAGCAGCGGCAGCTTTTAAAGTAACAGCAGCTAAATTATCCTTATAACCGGCTGCTGTGATGTTTGTTAATCAAAGAACAAAATTAAAAAGAGGAAACTAAGCTTTATCTTTATATAATTTAGAATTTTATATAATTTAGTTTTTGATAACTTTAGGCTATATTTTCTTGCTGAAGGGCACGGGTAGCTAGCCTATATGACATTTATTATAATGGATTTATGTAAAGATTGTTTCAAGTTCACTTAAATTAGAGTTTATTTTTTAAAGTCTAATAAATGTTAAACTGATAGCTTTCAGTTATACTGTAATGTTGAATGGTTAAATATTAGGAATACAATTCATAGACAGTTGGAATCAGTGCCTTCAGTCATGAAAAAAGATGGCATTAAACAAATATTAAAAATATTCATTCTTTGTTGTTTCTACATTCATTTGAAGCATGAATATGGAATTATTGCAATATAAAAGTATAATGTCAGGTAGGATTCATTGCAATTAAAGTAAATGTGCAACTAATTAAATATATATTTTTTTTAGCGACTGACACCACTAAAAAATATAAATAAAAAACTTTTTCACAATATTACAGTATTTTACTGTATTTTTGATCAAATAAATGCAGCCATGGTGAGTATAAAGTAAGTGACTTTTAAAACGAAGATTTTGTATGTTTATGTGTGCAGAAATCCTTTTTTGAGGACATTGCACTCGGCACCATTATTGTAAGCGTGAGTGCGACAGATGCAGACTCTGGCCTGTTCTCTGTCATTGAATATGGGCTAGTGGATGGAGAGGGAAAGTTCGGCATCACACCCACTACGGTGAGTGTGTTGGTGTGCAAACAAAACAAAGACAATAAGAAATGCCATTTTATAATGTCATTTATATGTAATGTTGATGTCTTATATTATCAGGGTGACATCTACATCCTGTCTGCCCTGGACAGAGAGACCAAGGACCGTTACACACTCACAGCCTATGCTAGGGACAACCCTGGTGGCAGCCCCAACAACCGGAGAGAAAACTCAGTCCAGGTGCATAAATGTGTGGATGAGCTAAAAAAAAAAAGTATTACCTCAGAAATAATTTGATGAAATCACTTTATAAATGTATGACTTTCAAACTAAAAACTTGGAGGCAACATATGTTGCCTTTTTAAGTTTAGATCTGGTTTGTTCAGACACAAACAAGATGTGTTGTCATTTTATCTCAATCTGAAATTCATGTATAAACAACCTGTTCTGCAAACTGCGAAGGCCACTTGACCATAGGAAGAAGAACCAAATATGGATAAAATGATTTGAGCAAGAGACCTTGACGCAGTCAGGGCGGAGTATGGTTAATTTCCAGTTCCTGTTCAAGGAGGATATGAAGAGAGCATCAGCTGTGCAAATGAGGTTTCACAAGATGTGAAGTGTTTGTGAGGTGGCCGTGTTCAGCTTGCACTTCCTCTATTCACACTCTGTTGTTGTGAGGAAATGGGAAGTATAGAAGCAAAACAAGCAGAAAATTAAAATACCATCAGTTGATGCAATTCTCAATGCAAATGTTGCATATTACAGACTTGCTAAACGCTCCAAGTGTGAGTCAAATCAAATATGAATCAGCTTTAGTGAGCTCAAATGGCAGGTAACTGTTTTATGATCTGCATCATTATTATGTGTTTTAAATTGAAATGTCAATTTGCTGTGTTCCCTATCTGTGTTTAGACATTGAACTCTTTTGCATTTTTTGCACAAAAAAAGTTTCAGTTTCATGTGAACAGTTTTGCATAAACTGACCTCAAATACAAAAAAAGGGGAAAAAAACAACAGTTTTTGTTACTCCACCTTAACACCTCTGTATCACATTGTGAACTCTGTCTCTTTCTGTATTTTTTAGGTGCAGTTGACAGTGATGGATGTAAATGATTTCCGTCCACGTTTCTCAGAGAGAGTCTTTACCACTAGTGTGTTTGAGAATGAGCCGGTTGGTACATCAGTGATCACAATGAAGGCCATTGACCTTGATGAAGGGGAGAATGCATTACTTACATACAGTCTACAAGGCCCTGGAGCGGGTAAATCACATACACAGACTTAGAGAAATATACACTGGAGATCAAAATTAGAGAACAATTTATAAACAATTGAACAATTCTGAAATAATGTCATCTTCACTGCTCAACAGTTGAAGGAGTTTTTGTCCTGTCTATACCATGCTACCAGAACACCTTTTCCACAAAATAACTAAGGCATTTCAACAAAAACCATTATTTTGCAGAAAACACACTGATCAAAATTAGAGAACACTTTCAGATACCTCCCAGTTATTGGTGTTAATCTGGCACCTGGTGCTAATTTCCTTGATTCTGTCAACCCCTATTTAACTGGCAGCCTAACTTCCAGTTTCACTGACTCTGCAAGATGGTGAAAGCCTCCGGCAGCAGGTTGTCCAGATGCCAGAGGGATGGCCAAAGGGATGACCCTATCAGCTATAGCAAGACAAGTTGGTCGTTCCAAATCGGTGATTTCAAGAATATTGAATCTTTACAACATCACAAACTCATTCAAGTCCCCCAAGAAGGCTGGTCATCCACAGAAGACAAATACAAGAGAGGACAGGATACTGCGGAGGATCTCAACGGGCAATCGTTTCCACACTGCAGCTGGAATTGCTCACCAGTTCAGCGCTGAACAGGGTAAGGGTCTGTCTCGTCATACAGTGTCTCGACGTTTAAGAGAAAGAAAGCCCACTCTGCGGTGAGCAAACCTCTCATTTGCAGAAAGAATCAAAAAGCTAGACTAAGCTTTGCTGAGGAGCATGTTGTGTGGACAGGGGAGAACTGGTCCAAAGTTCACTTCAGTGATGAAAGCAAGTTTAATTTATTTGGGTCCGATGGGAAACATTGTTCGGCGACAAACTGGAGAAAGACTGAACCCAAAGTGTGTAAAGAAGTCAGTGAAAAGTGGAGGAGGAAGTGTCATGGTTTGGGGCATGTTTTCTGCAGCAGGAGTTGGGCCTCTTATACAGCTACATGGCAGAGTGAATGCAAATGTTTATCAGAACCTTCTTCAACAACATATGGTTCCTTCCCTGCGTTCATCACCCAATCAGCCCGCAGTGTTCATGCAGGACAACGCTCCATGTCACACAGCCAAACGGGTAAAGCAGTTCCTTGAAACGGAAAACATTGAAATAATGACATGGCCTGCCCAGAGTCCTGATCTCAACCCAATAGAGAACCTCTGGAAAATCCTTGGCGACAAAGTTATGGCCAAGAAACCCACTACAGTCACCGAACTGTGGAGGAGACTGGAAGAAGAGTGGACCAAAATCACACCAGAGCAGTGTGAGAGACTAGTGCTGTCCTGTGGCTGCAGATGTGCTGAAGTCTTTCAGAGCAGAGGCCTGTACACTTCCTACTAATTGCTGACTGTTGTAACCTTCAGAAAATTTTGTTGTAATCTTTTTCCATGCTACAGTCATTGTTGTTCTCTAATTTTGATCAGTGTGTTTTCTGCAAAATAATGTTTTTTGTTGAAATGCCTTTTTGTGGAAAAGGTGTTCTGGTAGCATGGTATAGACAGGACTCCTTCAACTGTTGAGCAGTGAAGATGACATTATTTCAGAATTGTTCAATTGTTTATAAATTGTTCTCAAATTTTGATCTCCAGTGTAGATTCATGGGTTGAAAATTTACAATTGAAGAATTGGCTCTTGGAATTTGAATCAAATTCTTTTGTCTATATGGGCTATTCTACAGAATTTGTCTAAACTGCTGTCCCACAGCCAAAAAATACATTTAAAAAGCATGTAAGTGTTCACATTTTAGATGTTTACTAAGATCCTACTGCTGATCTTACTATTGAAACCCACAATAATATTTAAAATATCAGTAAGCTTAATATATATAAAATCATCATTTAGTGGGTACTTGCGATTGGGAGGTGGCTGTCCCGAAAATTTGAACTTACGAAAATGATATTAAATTATATTTTTGCATTTTGTTCCGTTGTTGTTGTTGTTGTTTTTAAACATTTTTAAGTGACATTCAGAAAAAATATTTTTTTTTTATGTTTTATTTGTAAATATGAAATTTTGTGTAAAAAAAAAATATATATATATATATTTTAACTACACCCCTACATGTATATATTTATGTCACTCTCTCTCATAGCTACATGGTGAGTAGATAGGTCTCATCATTTTGAGGTAAATCTGTTCAAAAGCATGAAAAATCTGTGTGTAACTTTAATGAATGTCACAGCCGAACAACATTTTCTATAATTAAACACTTTTTTTGGGTCCACAACATTTAGTTTTTATGTGTACCACTGTTCAGAACTGTGCTAGCTAACCATGTGCTAATTAGCATATTTGAGCTAGCTTCAAAAGTATCTAAAAATTGATGTCTTAGTTTTTTTGGGTGTTATCCCATGAAATTGTCACTACCGTAACAGTCACGACCAAGACACGTCATCATTGTTTCAGTAGTGACAATGGGGAACGCATAATTCTTTATTTGGGGGAAATAAACAAAATTTTAGTACAGTTATGCAGATTTGTAGTATTTTAGTATGTTTTAGTAGTGTAGTATGTGGGTTAAAAGTATACTGACTTATCAACTAAGAATGTTATAATAGTGTTTGATCCAATGTATATTCAAACTAATGAATCCTTAACTAATCAGTATGATCAGCTTTTTGCCTTTTAAAAGAAAAATTGGATTCAAAATACAACAGATCTCATAATTCACACTTGAAATATTGTAACAATTGTTATTGATTTAACTGAAAACTTTTTAATAAAATAGAAAAAATATATACACTACCGTTCAAAAGTTTGGGGTCAGTAAATGTTTATTAATTCTTTTTTTTTTTTTTTTTTTTAAAGAAATGAATAAATTGTTACATTAATAAAAAGTGACATAATAGATTTACATTGCTAGAAAAGATTTATAGTTTGAATAAATGTTGTTCTTGAAAGAAAAAAATACAGGTTCAAAAAAAAACAAAAAACATTGGCGGCACAACTGTTTCCAGAACTGATAATTCTACTAATAATTCAGAATATCAGAATGATTTCTGAGAGATCATGTGACACTCAAGCCTGGGAAACTGAGTAACAGCTGATGAAAAATCAGCATTGCATCACAGGAATAAATTATATTTTAAAGTATATGAAAATAAAAACCATTATTTTCTATTGTAATAACATTTTGTAATATTACAGTTTATTTTCTGTATTTTTAATAAAATAAATGCAGCCTTGACTTCATTCAAAAAAAATTGCAAGTCTTACTGACCCCAAACTTTTGAACGGTAGTGTATATATTTTCAAGGAAGGTGTAAGCAAAATATTAATAGGTCAATATAACCCTTCTTATTAAATTATACATTACTGTGTTTCAGTGGTGACAATTTGGGAGAGGACAAATATTCTGAAACTTTCTGAAAATACAATAATATAATTAACTGCACAATTAGTAGAAATGTTGTGGAAGGAGACACATTTTTTCAAGATGTTTCCAGCTCTGACTTTGAACCAATTCTGTAGAATGGCCCATATATACTTAGAAACCCACTCGAGTATAGCTACATATTTTGACGATGTTGCTGATGTCTCTTTCTTCTTCTATTAAGATGCGTTCTCTCTGGATCCTGACACTGGGCTGATTCGCTCTCTGCGGTTACTGCAGAGTTTTGAGAGGTTTAATCTGACTGTGGTGGCGACCGATCATGGCAGAACACCTCTCTGGGGAACCGCCATTCTTCAGATCACCGTCATAGATGTCAATGATAACAGGCCGATCTTTGTGCGACCTGCCAATGGCACTATCATGCACATACTAGAGGTGTGTAGCAGTGCAAAAACAATCACTCATTTTTATCACTAAAGCATGTTGTCTCTGAATGTGACTGAATGCAGGTTTTCTCACTCGCCCTACAAATTACAACGCCACCACTTTGATGTGTTCTCAGTTATCCCAGAGCGCTCTTCTTTTGTCTTCCTCATTGTCTTTCTCACATCACAGGTACTTCATAGCAGTATCCATTACATGTATTTGGTTAGCTAGCTGTCTAGTTGCATGCTGAAACATGCAGTAGAGATCTAATGTTTGCTTGTGTGGTCAAGCCTCCTGTGTACATCTGACAGCCACAGTGAAAAGATCATGTTGCAGATCTTTGTGATCATTGTGAAGCCCTTTATTCCTCGGCCCAAGTGATGAAACCCACCCCAGTGACTCAGATAGATGTTAACCATAGTGTCATACCAGATTGTATTTTGAGTACTTCGAGGAAACTTTGTAAGTTCCTCTTGCAGTGAGGACAGTCTTCAAAATCTTTAAAATGCCTTTGATGAGATGCAAAAGTACTAAATGGGACAAAACTTACTCGGAAATCTCTCGCATGGATGAATTAACAGGGATGAGTCCTCACCGTTCAATACTTGAACCCAAATCTGTCACATAGATTTCTGTCAAATTTGTTGCCCCATATCTGGACTGTGAAATATTGGATGGCCTGTTTTTGTTCAGGGTCAGACATCATGTCTGAGTGAGCATTCGGTCTTGTTTTGTGTGTGCCATTGCAGGAACAGCCTCCTGGGCTGGTGGTTTATGAAGTGTTCGCCACAGACGAGGATGAGGGCGTGAACGGAGAGGTCCGGTACAGCTTCCTGCAGACTGGAGCAGGAAATAGAGACTGGGAGAACTTCCATATTGATGCAGTGACTGGAGTGATCACCACTGCGGTTAAACTGGACAGAGAGAAACAAGCCCTGTACAGTGTGAGTCTTTCTTTCTAACCAGACACGGTTCAAAATGAAAGGCAAATGTAAACAGCTGAAAACTTTCAAAAATGGTGCAATAACAATTTAAATCTCTGTATTTGTGTGTAGCTGGTTGTGGTGGCATATGACCTCGGGCAGCCCGTCCCGTATGAGACCATGCAGCCACTGCAGGTGGCTCTGTCTGACATCGACGATAATGAACCTGTTTTTCTTAAACCTCCGGTAATGCATTGATCATTTGTTTTCAAATATCAGATACAGGTTCCCACTCTATACCAAATGTCAAATTCCCTGACTTTTCCCTGACTTTCAATGACTAAAAATGTGAATTTCCATGACCTATAATGAATGGATCCATCCATTTGCAAGCTTTATTTACTTGTTTACAGACGTTTTTTTGTACAAAGCACACATACACACCACTTTTTTTCGTGTATATGTGTATTTTTACCCATTAAACGCACTTTAATATTTTTCTGTACTATATTTACAGAAATTAAATGATGGTTTTTATGGTTTCAGGGGATAAACGCTCTGAAGGATTTTCTGTTTGTAATCATTCATTCAGTCTTTTTATTTCTTCACATTTAGTTTTTGTTTTTCTATCATCTACTTTTAACACCCATTTTGTAGCCAAAGCTCTTAATTTATATTTTCCTGGCATGTTTGACTTAATGATCAGGTACAGCCTGTTGACTGCATTTTGATGGCCAGTTAATGAGTGAGAAGGGAATAAAATGGCGCTGAATAATAGCCTAACCATAAAAATAGGCAAAGCGTGTGACACAACGCGATTAAAAAAAAACATACGGAAAAATTAAATTTTGATAAATGGAAACTAAAATTTAAAGCAAGGAACAAAAATCCCTGATATTCCATGACTTGGACTCCAAAAAATATACAATTGATGTTTGTGTTCAGTGTATTCAGTGTCTGGAATAGATCTTTTAAAATTCCATGAACCGTGGGAAACCTGCAGATACATCACTTTGTTTTTCAAGCACAAACTGTAGGCCAGTTGGCCAGTTTAGTATTAACCCTGTAAAACCTGACTATGAAATAATAGTCATAAAAACCTTTTCTATTTAATAAAACATTTAAACTAATCTTTAGACAAAATATTTAAAAATCTTTTAAAAACTTTATATTTGTGTTTTGTTTTGAGTATCATATGTTGATACATCAGGCTTTTATGCATAATATAATATAAAATATAATAGTATGAAGTATCAAGGCTTTATTTATTTGATCAAAAATATAGAAAAAACATACATTTTGTGAAATATTTCAATTTCTAATATTAATTTCCTGTTGAATATACTTTAAAATATTTTTAAAGTAAAATTTTATTTCTGTATTAATTTTCATCAGCTATTACTCCAGTCTTCAGTGTCACATGATCCTTCGGAAATCATTCTCTGATTATTTATCAGTTGAAACTGTTAAAACTGCTTAATTTTTTGGAACCTGTAATACTTGTTTCTTTGATTCTTTGAAGAATAAAAAGAAAAAAGAACAGCATTTGTCTTGATATGATGATATTTATCTTTACTGTCACTTTTTTATCCATTAACACATTCTTGCTGAAAAGGCTTAATTTCTTAAAAAAAAAAAAGACTGTTCCCGAACTTTTGAATAGTAGTGTATATTGCAACACCAAACTTGATTCAATAACATTGATTGTAAACCATCAGCATATTAGAATAATTCCTGAAGGATCATGTGACACTGAAGACTGGAGTAATGATGCTAAAAATTCAGCTTTGCCTCACAGGAATAACTTATATTTTAAAGTATATTAAAAAAAAGAAAACTGTTATTTTAAATTGCAATAATATTTGACAAAACTACAGTATTTTTTTCTATATTTTTTATCAAACAGATACAGCCTTGATGAGCATAAGAATCTAACTGATCCCAAAATGTTTAACCGCAAGTGTATATATACATAAACTTGCTTTAAAAAAAATAGCTAAAAAAGTTTAAACTGTTAATCAAATGCCAAAAGGCATGTAGTAAACAGGTTTGATCAGATCTAAGACATTTGCATATATTAAATATGGTGCAGTAGGCTTTAAAGAGTTAAGCACTTTTACATTATAAAATGTGATGTTTGAAAATTTTCCCATGAGCTATTGCTTAAGTCTTGAATTCTGTGTGTTGCATGTATTTCAGAGAGGAAGTTTGCCATATCAGTCTCTGTCGGTACCCGAGCACTCGTCTCCTGGGACTGTTGTGGGCAATGTGACTGGTGCGGTGGACGCTGACGAGGGCTCAAACGCTATTGTCTACTATTTCATCGCAGGTGTGGACACAACATTAAACTGCAAAAATGAACAACCTAAATTAACTTGTATCTCTCTGCCAAACATATTCATGAAAGAATATATACGAAGGTCAGTGAACCTAGTTCTCAAATGAACAGTCTTGATCAACTACTGTAGGTCAGGACTCTTTCTTCAACATTTCCGCCTGCAGTTACGAATGTATCTCTCAGTTTGCACAATTGCATTGCATCAGATGCAATAGAAGATGCTGAAATTTCTGAGAAACTTTGAATTTCCTATGTAAACTTAGCAGAACATTGATAATATTTCATACATGCCCAGTGTAAATGTTTTATTAACTGCATTTCTGATGTGCTTTTCTAGGAGGCGACACTGATGGGAATTTTGGTATGAGTGTGGCCGGAGTTTTACGGGTCAAGAAAGATCTGGATCGGGAAGAAATCCCAGTGTATTCCATCATCGTTAAAGCTTCCAGTAACCGAAACTGGTCTCCTCCGAGAGGTCAAAGGTCACAGCGGGCCCAAGTGCTTGACCCGAGTCGTGACCCTACATTACAGGAAGTAAGAATCTTTCTTGAGGACATCAACGACCAGTCTCCAAGATTCACAAAGATGGAGTACACAGCAGGTAACAGATTCATTTTATTTGTATATTATTTTTGACCACTGTTTTTAGGTTCATTTTGGGGATGCAATTTACTTTGCATCAAATATATATTTTTTTATATTATTAAATTATTTATTTTATTTTAGTTTTTTGGCTTTTTTGGTTTAAAGCCCTGTAGCGCCACCATCAGCTCAAATTTGTAATTTTGCTTCTCATTTAAAATGTATTAAATTTGATGTTTTTAATCATCAGAAGTACATATTTTATTAAATTTTTCATAGAAAATTTAAGTAAAACTTATATTTTAATAAAACAAAATTGCCGAGACAGTCTAATGAAATAAAAAAAATATTTACACTACCAGTCAAAAGTTTTTGAACAGTAAGATTTTTAATGTTTTTAAAGAAATCTCTTCTGCTTAGCAAGCCTGCATTTATTTGATCCAAAGTACAGCAAAAACAGTAACATTTTAAAATATTGTTACGATTTAAAATAACTGTTTCCTATTTGAATATTTTTTAAAATGTGATTCATTCCTGTTATTTCAATGCTGCTTTTTAGCATCATTACTCCGTTCACATGATCCTTTAGAAATCATTCTAATATTCTGATTTGCTGCTCATTTTAACACAATTATGGTAATGTTGAATACAGCTAAACTTTTTTTCTGGTTTCTTTGAAGAAACGGTAAGAACATAATTTACCTGAAATCTTTTGTAACATTATAAATGTCTTTATCATCACTTTTGATCAGTTTAAATCATTCTTGCTAAATAAAAGTATTAATTACTATAAAAAATATACTGTCTCAAAGCTGTTGAATGGTATAGTATATATTGGTATGTTACAAAAGCTTTTTATTTCAGATAAATGCTGATTTTGGATCTTTCAGTTCATCAAAGAATCCTGAAAAAAAAAATACTCAGTTGTTCTAAATATTAATAATAATAAAAATAAATGTTTCTTAAACACCAAAACAGCAGATTAGAATGTTTCTGAAGGATCATGTGACACTGAAGACTGGAGTAACGCAGGAATAAATTACATTTTAAAATATATTCAAATAGAAAGAAGAAAGAAAATATTTCACAATATCACTGTTTTTGCTGTATTTTGGATCAAAAAATTTGGTGAGCAAAAGAGACTTCTTTAAAAGACATTGAAAAAAAAAAAAGACTTTTGACTGGTAGTGTATATAAATTCTATTTTATTTAATTACTATATTTTTATTTTGTTTTATTTCAACCTGTGACAACCTCAATGGTTATGTCCCTATTTAGGAAAGTAAACATACTAGTAATCTAGTAAATGTGCATATGTGTTCATGCATGGGCTTATGTGTCTTTCTGTTTGTCAGGTGTGGCTGCAGATGCTAAAGTGGGCTCTGATCTGATCCGGGTTCAAGCGATTGATAATGACATTGGCAACAACAGTCTTGTTCTTTACCACATTCTGTCCATCCGCTACATCAAACTGCATTCCAATGACTCTGAAGACATGGGAAACGTCTTTATCATCGGTCTGTGTGCTTACACACTCTCCAACTTTGTTGAAATGTTAGTTTATTTAGATGCCATTTATTGGTGTTATTTTTCAGCGACTCTTCTTTCTTTTCAGGTGAGACTGATGGAATCATCCGGACGTTTGACCTGTTTATGGCGTATGATCCGGGTTATTTTGTGGTGGAGGTTCTGGCAAGAGATTTAGCGGGACACAGTGACGTGACTCTAGTGGGCATTTACATTCTGAGGGACGACCAACGAGTGAAAATCGTCATTAATGAGATACCAGAGCGTGTCCGGCTTTTTCAGGAAGAGTTTATAAACCTGCTCTCAAACATCACAGGAGCCATAGTCAACACTGATGACGTACAGGTATGTGTGTGTTCTAGGGCTCTCACAATAAATCGATGCATTGTAATTCTCTCCAAAAAAACACACTATTTTGAAATATTTTAAAGATTTCAAATCATTTTAAAATGTAACTTATTCCATGTTACATGATCCTTCAGAAATCATTCTAATATTCTGATTTGCTGCTCAAAAGACATTTATTATTATTATTATGTTGAAAACAGCCGAGTACATTTTTTTTCAGGTTTCTTTGATGAATAAACTTCAAAAGAACAACATTTTTCTGAAATAGAAATCTTCTGTAACATTATAAATGACTTTATTATCACTTTTCATCAATTTGACCCTTTAATTGTCACCGTCCCACCTTTGGGACGCCTTGGTTTATGTCACCATTTTACAAATAAATCCTAATTTAATCATGACAAACTATATATCGTTGGAAAGGTCTAAGACATTTTACCATTTTTTTTGTGTTACAAATTATGTAGGAAAAGTAATAGATTAATTTATGACAAGAGTGCACCTCATAAATCTACTTCATAACAGGAGTTCTGACCTTTGCCACAAAAATACTTTCTTCGTTGCCTTATCACGCTTTAGAAATCATAAGAAATTATAAATCACTTAAACTTTAAATCTCAAAATTCGTCTTTTGAAAACCATTTTAAAATCAGACATTACACTATGATGGAAAATGTACATCAAAATCATATCACAAAATGTTTTTGTTCAGGAATTGTAAAAAAATAAGTTTAAATACTGCATTTAACCGTCTGTGTTCAAAAATGGGAGTGACAATTAAAGGGTTAAAGCATCCTTGTTAAATAAAAGTATTAATTTCTATCATTTGTTTCCAAAAAAAAAAAAAGCTTTTGAATGGTATGATGTATAATGCTACAATAGCTTTTTATTTCAGAGTTAAATGGTGATCTTTGGAACTTTCTATTCATCAAAGAATAAAAATAAAAAAAAATACTCAACTGTTTTAAATATTGATAATAATAATAATAATAATAATAATAGTATTGTTTCTTGAACAGCAAATCAGCATATTAGAATGATTTCTGAAGGATCATGTGACACTGAAGACTAGAGTAATGTTGCTGAAAATGTAGCTTTGATCACAGAAATAAATTTAATTTCAAAATATATTTAAATAGTTACTTTAAATAGTACAAATATTTCAAAGTTTTACTGTTTTGGCTGTACTTTGGATCAAATAAATGCAGGCTTGGTGAGCAGAAGAGAATTCTTAAAAAAAAAAAAAAATCATTTGACTTGTAGTGTATATCCAATATTTCTCCTGTTCATGGCCATGCAAATGAGTGAATCATATATTTCTTTCCCATAGTTTCATGTGGATAAAAAGGGAAGAGTGAACTTTGCTCAAACTGATGTTCTGATTCATGTGGTCAACAAGCAGACCAACCGTATTCTAGATGTGGAAAGGTAAGAGTTTTATACAAAGCATGACCAATACATGCAATGCAATAATATAAAATATAGTATATAGTTGAAGATATCCATATATAGTGATTAATTCTTGCCTTGAAGTAGTCTCATCCAGTCACTCTGATTCTTTGAGGATGACTGATTGATTCACCGAATTAATACATTTGATTTCCAGGGTGATTCAGATGATCGATGAGAACAAGGAGCAGTTGAGGAATCTGTTTAGAAACTACAACGTTCTGGATGTTCAGCCTGCTGTGACCGCTCGTGCACCTGATGACCTTACCACCTTACAGGTGTGTGTGTGTGTGTGTGTTTGTACACAATGTATTTGCTCCATTAAGAACACATTATATACAGCATAAATGCCCATTTATCTCTTTCAGATGGCCATTATCATCTTGGCAGTTTTACTCTTCCTCGCTGCCATGTTGTTTATCTTGATGAACTGGTATTACCGCACAGTGTGAGTACTTTCATTAAAGAATCTAATGAAGCATTAGAAAGAAGCACCACATCAAATCCTGTTCTGTAACTTCCTGTTCAATGCATATCAGGTATCTGAGGTTCTATTATAAGATCAGAGTTTTTGTTTCTTGTGTTTAATAGTCACAAAAGGAAGCTGAAGGCAATTGTTGCTGGCTCTACAGGTAAGCTGCTGGGAATGTCCCATCCCTCCGATTGGAGGAAGCTGAAACTAATCCTCACATGAGTTGACATTTAACAAACATGGCTTTGTGTTTGTTGTCACGGTAAAATCATGTTTGTTTTTTGTCTTTCTCCAGGAAACCAGGGGTTGATGGATATTCTGGATATGCCCAACACAAACAAGTACTCGTTTGAAGGGTGAGTGAGCAATACAGTGGTGTTGCTGATATGAGGCTTTTTGTATATGTGACCCTGGACCACAAAACCAGTCATAAGTCGCTGGAGTATATTTGTAGCAGTAGCCAAAAATGCATTGTATGGGTCAAAATTATACATTTTTCTTTTATGCCAAAAATCATTAGGATATTCAGTCAAGATCATGTTCCATAAAGATATTTTGTAAATTTCCTACAGTAAATATATCAAAATGTAATTTTTGATAAGTAATATGTATTTCTAAGAACTTCATTTGGACAACTTTAAAGGCGATTTTCTCAATATTTAGAATTTTTTCCACCCTCAGATTGCAGATTTTCAAATAGTTGTATCGCAGCCAAATATTGTCCTATCCTAACAAACCATACATCAATGGAAAGCTTATGTATTCAGCTTTAAATCTCTATGTAAAAAAGCGTTATGACTGGTTTTATGATCCAGGTATTTTAAATAAATATTTTCAGTTTAGAATCAGCATTTACAGTGTTATTTTGTCCAAAGCAAGACTTAAACTCAGTTTGAGACACAAAATAATGTAATGTGATAAAGCTGATATATAAATCTCAGTTTTGAAATGTTAACTGGTTTTGTGGTCCAGGGTCACATGTGACAAAACTTAAAACTTGCTTCTCTTTTTCCATATGTGCTTATAGAGCAAATCCAGTGTGGCTAGATCCTTTCTGCAGGAATCTGGAGTTGGCAGCACAGGCAGAACACGAGGACGACCTTCCCGAAGACTTAAGTGACATTGCTGACCTCTGGAACAGCCCGGCTCGCACACATGTAATAAATTTACAAAAACACTATCAGAATCATGCCATGGTGCATGTATTGTCATCACAAGCACCTAAATCTTCTATTTTCTCTTGCTTTTGTAGGGTACTTAAGTGTTGTCTTCACTTATTGCACTAAATAAATATCTTGTCTTCTTTAAGGGTACATTTGGACGGGAGCCTCAGGCCTCTAAACCGGAGGATGACCGATATTTACGAGCTGCTATTCAGGAGTACGACAATATTGCCAAACTAGGACAAATCATGAGAGAGGGGCCTATCAAGGTGAGAACATTTACTGCAAATCGGACATCAGAGCTACTCATAAACCTGTCAAAGGTTGGAGAACATAAACGGGCAAACCAGTTGTCTTTGATAGCACAAAGAGAAGATGGAATCATCATAGAGCTTCAGTACTTTTTAAGGTCTGATTTCCAGACACAAATCCAAACTTTATTATATTTGACCCTGGATCACAAAACCAGTCGTAAGTAGCATGGGTATATTCGTAGCAATAGCCAACAATACACTGTATGGGTCAAAATTACAGATTTTTATTTTATGCCAAAAAACATTAGGATATAAAGTAAAGATCATGTTCATTGAAGATAATTTGTAAATTTCCAACCGTAAATGTATCAAAACTTCATTTTTAATTAGTAATATACATTGCTAAGAGCTTTAAATGCGATTTTCTCAGTATTTTTTTTTTTTTGAACCCTCAGATTCTAGATTTTCGAATATTTGTATCTCAGCGAAATGTTGTCCTATCCTAGCAAACCATACATCAGTGGAAAGCTTATGTATTCAGCTTTAAATCTCAATTTCAAAAAATTTACCCTTATGACTGGTTTTATGGTCCATGCATTTTAAATATATATTTTCAGTTTAGAATCAGCATTTACAGTGTTATTTTGTCCAAAGCAAGGCTTAAACTCAGTTTGGGACACAAAATAATATAACGTGTAGTGAGATCATGTTCTTGATGAGGTGAAATATCAGAATCGTGCTGAGACACATGACCAATGCTGCCATCCAATCAGGGCTCGCTGCTCAAGGTGGTTCTGGATGACTACCTGAGACTCAAAAAGCTGTTTGCCGCCCGCCTGGTCACCAAGTCAACCAGCCACGGTGACCAGTCATCAGTCACAGAGGTGGGAGATGTGACAGGGTGCTGTGTTTGCTCTTCCTCTACACCCCTCTTTCTCACTGCTGGCTGACTACGTCTCCACCCTGTCCTATCAGTAGAAACCCTGGGTTCTCCTGCTGTCCAGAGTCATGTGACCCTGCTGACGTTTCCCAGGCTGTTTCATAGCCTGCTCACTGCTCTTCGCTGCTTCACAGATGTTTGTTGCTCTCTCTTGGTGTTTCCTCTAAAACTGCTGTCAAATTGTAAGTTTTTGTGTTGTTAATGTGCATTTCTCTCTTTCTTACTTACATTGTCTTGCATCTATCCATACATCCATCTACCAATCTATAATTCAATATATCCGTTGTTGAATCCATGATGTCAATCATCTCCTTTATTCATTAATGCATCTACTAATTTATAATTCAATGCATTCATTTATAATTGCATCTATTAACAATTCCATCCCACCATGCATCCATTCATCCATTTATTCATTGACCAATCCATACATCCATTCCTCTACGATTCAACCATCCATAATTCCTTCCCTTTATCAACCAAACAATTTATTGATTTGAATCCCTCCATCCTTTTACCCATCTATCATGCATGTATCCATACCACCATACACCCTTCACCCATTAAATCCATCCACCAACATTCATTTCATCCCACAATGCATCATTCATCACTTCATCAATCATTGTATTCATCATTCCTTTCATCCACCCATCATGCATTCATCTATTTATCTACCAATCTATAATTTCATGTATCTATCTGATTGATAACTCCATTCTACCATCCATACATTCACCACTCCATCATTGCATCTATCATTCCTTCTATCCTACCCAACATGCCTCCATCTACCAACCCATAAATGTATGGAATCATTCATAATTCACTCCATCAACTAAACAAACCATTAATTCCTCTACCTAACCACTCATCAATGCATCCAACAACTATCCATAAATATCCTACCATACATCTGTCATTGTATCCATCGATCATTTCATAATTCCATGCATCAATCTTTGATTGCATGTCTATAATTTCATCCCACATACATGCATCCATGACTCCATCATTCCATTCGTCGATTTATCATTTATCCTACATTCCTTGTATCCATTTATCTAACCTCCCAACCAACCATCTGTCCATCCATTCATACATCCACCCATCCAACCACCCAACCAAACAACCAACCATCCATCCACCCACCCAACCAACCATCTGTCCATCCATTCATACATCCACCCATCCAACCACCCAACCAAACAACCAACCATCCATCCACCCACCCAACCAACCATCTGTCCATCCATTCATACATCCACCCATCCAACCACCCAACCAAACAACCAACCATCCATCCACCCACCCAACCAACCATCTGTCCATCCATTCATACATCCACCCATCCAACCACCCAACCAAACAACCAACCATCCATCCACCCACCCAACCAACCATCTGTCCATCCATTCATACATCCACCCATCCAACCACCCAACCAAACAACCAACCATCCATCCACCCAACCAACCAACCATCTGTCCATCCAACCAAACAACCAACCACCCATCCAACCAAACAACTATCCATCCACCCACCCAACCAACCATCTGTCCATCTATTCATCCATCCATCCATCCACCCATCCACCCAACCAAACCAACCAACCATCTATCCATCCATTCATACATATATTCCCCCATCCAACCAACCATCCATCTGTCCACCCAACCAAAAAACCATCTGTCCACCCATTCATTCATCCATCTACCCATCCAACCAACCAACCAACCATCTGTCCATCCATTCATACATCCACCCAACCAAATAACCATCTGTTCATTCATTCATACATCCATCCTTCCAACCAACCATCCATCCATCCATGTTCTCCTCTCTCAGCTTATCCAAAGTGACCTGGATGAAGATGACGACGAGCGCGTTGGTGTCGGAGGTCGAGGAACCCTTCGCTTCAAGCACAAACTTCCAATCGAGCTCAGAGGCCCTGACGGGGTGCATGCTGTTCATGGCAGCACAGGCACACTGTTGACCTCTGACCTCAACAGCCTGCCTGAAGATGACCAGCGGGCTTTGGCACGCTCCCTTGAAGCCTTGCACGCAGATGGCGGACTGTATGCCGAACGCAACGCCCGAACAGAATCTGCTAAATCCACACCATTGCACAGAAACAAGGGCAGCGACACTCTGTCTGAGAGTCCGTTAGAGATCACAGAATTATGACTAGCCGAGGCCTCGCTGGTCTGAGAAAACTAAAAAAAAAAGAGTGCACGCCACTCCTGGTTCTGTTTTCAACAGAAACACTTTCCTGCGATGTGGAGAAGAGTTCAGGTTTGTAAGGGCCAGGTGTGAGAAGGGTGTGTAGATGTGTGTGTGGAACTGGAAAGCCCAAATCAAGGAGCGACTCATCTTGTCAGGGCTACTTGAAGAGTACGGAGACTTTAACCACACACCAAAACTACACTATGGGCAACGAATGCACTCTCAGACCAGTGGAAGGCCGAATACGGACACTAGTTTTTATTTAGGTACTTTTTCATATTTCAATGGGACACCAGGGAATAACATGGTGATTTATGTGTATAATGAACTCTTTGAACTGTTTATGAGAGTATATCTCTGGGACTTTTCACACCGCGATTAACCCTGGGTTAAACAACATTCACACTTGGAAACTGATAAAGGGTTTAACTCCAAGTGCCATTCGTGTATAGAGGGTTTGTACTTGCGTAACGGTTTGGTCAGTTACCCGGAAGTGCAGCCATATTGGAGATATTGGTTAATGTACTACTAAATACGCTAATTTATGCTGTTTAAACAACTGAAAAAACTTGAGGCAGCGAAATCATATAGAGAAAAGATATGTACAAGCAGTATTAAGCAATCAGCCTAATATTTCACTTACCTGACTGGAAATAACAAACTTGAATGTTGCCAAGATTCTTGACCTGGAAATCCTGGTTCAGTTTGGTCAACCACAAACACCTTTTGTTCCTCTTTTCCTTGATTTGTTATAACTTTTGGCAGTCTATAGTACTCCAGATGTTTTTCCCGGTCTGACCAATTAGTACAGCCCAAAACATAATAATTGACCAATTTTAGCAGCAATAATCAACAAAATATGCAAGTTTCATTTGATTCAGTGGTATCGTTTACATTCAGTGCTACCAATATGGCTGATTGATGATGCGTCTTAAAACCCTTTATAGTGTGAAGCTGTGCTAGTTAACATTGAGTTTAGCAACAGACCACCAGTCATAAATGAAATCATTCAGATATTCATGCGTATGGCTGCAGGATTTATTTCTACGCTATGTTTAGTAGAATAGTCAATGTTTAACAGTGATGGTAAACATGTTCACTGGAGAGATTAAGAAACAGTATTATTTTATTTTTATATATATATATACAGTTTCTTTGTCTGCCATTGGTCGAAAAATGGATAGCCCTGTCCCAAACGCATTCCATTGGTTGAGCTAATGTTGCTCGTTTCGCCCAATCCAACTTATAATTGGCTGACTTTTAGCTGTTGCTACTACTATAGTGTTACTGCAGATACATGCCCATACTTCACAGATAGTTCCGAAATGCATGTTAGTAAATGAAACCCTGGACCACATAACCAGTAAGTAGCCTGGGTATATTTGTAGCAATAGCAAAAAAAATTACACTGTATGGGCCAATAATCATTAGGATATTAAGTAAAGATCATGTGTCATGATGATATTTTGTAAATTTATTACCATAAATATCAAAATTAAATTTTTGATTAGTAATATGCATCATTTAGAACTTCATTTGGACAACTTTAAAGTCGATTTTCTCAATAGTTAAATTTTTTTTGCAGGCAGAGATTCCAGATATTCAAATAGTTGTCTCAGCCAAATATAGCCCTATCTTAACAAATCATACATTCAGTGATCAGATGATGTATAAATCTCAGTTTTTAAAAAAAATGACCCTTATGGCTGGTTTTGTGGACCAGGGTCGCAAATATTATCACATGCGGTAACGGAACTGTAGCGGCGCCCATACCTCAGACGCTTTTGGCATATAGTTGACGAAAAGCATGAAATGGAGCACAACGCATTGGACCAGAGAGTGGGAATCTTGAGATGTTTTCTGAATTAACTATAACGTGATAGTAGTATTGAATCAGTTCCTAGGTTTTTTTTTTTTCTCTTTTCTTTTCTTTTCTGTGGACTGTGAATAGTTGACAAAGTGGAATAATGTAATGTTTTTGGATCCAAATTATTAACATCAAAATGTGCATTAAAATGTATTTATTTAAAACCCTGGGTTAACAGGTAAGTGTGAAAAGCCCATCTGATATTAAGAAATGACCACAAAAAAATAGGAAGTACTGCAAATTGCTCTGTGCCGGTGTCTTTATAGTGCGATTTAAAACATAAAAATGACTTGAACTCTTTAAAACTTGTGAACTATCTGAAAAAAAAGTGGAAGACTGCATTCAAGAAAATGGACAAAAAGCTGTTCCATGGACCAATGAGGAAAGCCAGTCAGCAGACCAAACACTGTTTCCACTGAACTCACTGAGGCCAGAGGTTTGTCTGGTCAACTAACAGAACATTTCATTTTTGCTTGAACCGAGGGACTTGTGTGTGTCATGTGTTTTAATAAAAAAGGCAGTGAAAGTAGTGCTTGAACGGTTCATGCGATGCCATAACTCAAATTTAACTTTAAAAAAAAAAAAGTAAAGTCAACAAAATATAAATTCAAGCTATTATTCATTGACTGAACACTGCCACCTAAGAGGGGGGAAATACCATGTCTTTATTTTCCTTTACTTTTTTGATATATATATGAAAAAAAATTACAAAAGATATTTTTGGAAAAGAAAAATGCTGACCTACCAAACAGAGTTGAGTATAAGTGGTTGTATTTAATTGTATTTATTTTTCAACATTTTATACTGAATTATTTGAATGGTGTGTGTTGTAAGGCATTATTTTTATAGCCCCCTTTTTGTAAACTTTTTTTTTTTTGGTTTGTTTTCATTATTGTCTGGTCACCAGCATTGAAGCTGTAGATGGAAAATCTTTGTGGATCCTGTTTGAATAAAGGAAATATGCAACGGTTTTGCCTCGAGGTCCTGAAGATGATAAAATATTGAACAAAGTAGCAGTTATCATGAGGATGGCATTCCTCTATGAATTGAAGCCCAGCAGCAGGATATTAAAGAGCATAACATGACCCAAACATGATACACGCACGCAAAATAAAATCTATCAAACAGGAAAAGTTAAATTAAACAATCCTGACACCCATAAAAACTGCTGCTGTGAAAGTGCAAGGTATTTTTTATGTAGTTTTGTATTGTTTTAAATGCTCCTGCTAGGCTAGGTGATGCAAAGTGAATACAAAGCTTTTTCTGCCACCTAGTGGCATTTGTACTAGTAGAAAAGCAGGTCTTGTATATACACAAGTGTAGATGACTCATTTCTGAAACATGAGCATTATAAAACCATTATGTAAATTGTAACTTAACGTGGTAATTTATGCACTAAGAGTTTATGAATAATTGAACTTTGTTTCAGGCCTACTATATTTAAGTAGTAAACTTAAAGACTCCAAACTATAGTTTAGCCACATCAAACTTTATTGACTTAGAAAAAGGACTTCCATCAGTTTTGCTATTGACAGACCAGAGCAAGCCAGTTAAGTGAACTGAATGGGGCTCCATTATAGCTCAGAAACAGCCTCTGGTTCAAGAGAGATCAGAGGTGGTTCCTGAATGGTTAAGAAGTCTAGGTTGGCCTGTGATTGGTGGATACCACAGTCAGATCAAATTCAATTTTGAGTAGTTCTACTGGGATCTGCCTTATGTGGCGCGTGTTGTGGAGTTGCTTGAACCCGAGGCGGCACCGGTGAGAGGCATTTTCTTCAGCGTCCGGTTCAGCTGCAAAAGACGAAAGAGGTACAATCAAAATATGACAATATAGATGTTTAATTAAAAAAAAACTAGATCCATAAACTAATTTAACAACAAAATACATGTATAGAAATTAATAAAATATCAATATATTAATTTAAATGGTTAAACATTTTAAGAGCATGTACCTCCTCAAACTTGTGGATCTGTCGGATAAAGAAATCTCCATAGCGACGGGCAACCTTGGTGTCTGCAATATGGATCATATCCTGATGGAAGACAAATTGAATTCATTTTTTGAGTGAGT
Organism: Cirrhinus molitorella; assembly: GCA_033026305.1. NCBI lineage: Eukaryota > Metazoa > Chordata > Actinopteri > Cypriniformes > Cyprinidae > Cirrhinus > Cirrhinus molitorella. The sequence goes on from CM065126.1 coordinate 37,611,074, forward strand.
GATTCACAATGTCATCTCACCAGGAGAAAAATATATATCCAGCCTGTTAAACATGAATTTATTTTCAAGATAAAAAAAGACCACTGGCATGAATAGGGTAGCCCTATCCACCTTATTTTTTTTTTTAATGTGGAAGTAAGCTGTTTTTTGGTAATGGGTAAGACTTCTGGTTCATTAGCCACCGTAGGGAAATGACGTGAAGAATAACAAGGTGCAGTAAACGGTAAAACTATTTGCACTACAAACCACTAGGGGTGTGATGAGACAATTATCCAATGAGACGAGACTGGGTTCACGAGAATGAGACAAGACTTTTTTAAAAGAAATCCTCAATTATGGAATATACAAGGAAAAATAGTATTTTATTCAACAAACACTAAAATATCAAAAGTGCACCTATTTTTTTTGGCTTTTAATGAAATATGCAGTAATAAACGAACTAAAGCTGCATGATTCTGGATAAATTGAAAAATCTTTTTTTTAATAAATTGAAGATTGCGATTCTAAAGACAAAAAAAGATAAGAAATCTAAACAAAATAACGTAATTTACTAGTGGTTCTGACACAATGTTCACAGTGTCTCTATTAAAGACTTTTCACCATTAATCTCCTGAATGAATGTTTTTAAATGTGCAGTTGTCGCCACCTCCTGGCGGAAGAGGATAAGCATTACAATTAGGGCTGGTAATTTAACGCGTTAATTAGATTAATTAATTACGGTAAAAAATAACGCGTTAAAATTATTAACGCATTTAACGCACTGGCCCCGCCCCAAACCTATGTGGGTCATCTGACATTTCATACAGTTGATTGATGACAAATATGAGGCAGTGCAACAACTCACTGCTTGATGGAGCTTAGATAACGTAGTTAGAATGTCCTTAAAATTTAAGCTAAAAAGTTTGTCTCATACTTACATCATATAGTTAAGCAATATCACACAAGCAACAGGCTGTGCGCAATCGACTACAACACCAGTGCAAATGTGAGCAGAACTGTTCGTCTCCAAGCAACACAGTATGAAATCAAAGTACCACGAAAGCTATTTCAAAAGCATTAAGAGGCTTTCATTTTAAATTTTGAGCGCGGGTGTGTGGCTTATGCGCCAGTTCGCTCCGATGCGCGTGCGTTTTGGTCGACGCAGCAACCAACTGTCCTCGTGCCGCTCAAGCCATTGGAATGAATGAGTATCATAGCGCAGTGCGGGGACGGTTGGTTGCCGCGTCGACCAAAGCGCACGCGCATCGGAGCGAACCACTGATGCGCAAGTCGCGCTTAGAGTTCAAGGTTTGCTTTGTATCTGAAGGGCTGCACTGAACCCAGCGGCCAGCGTTTGGTGTTAAAGCCGCTCTCTATAGCTATTGCAGTACTTTGATGTTACACTCCGATCGATCTAATGCTGATGATGAATCAGCCATTTGAATGAATCAAATGAATTTACCACCACCAACTGGCAGTTTTATTTTATTATTAGAGTATCATTTCATTAAGAAATAATTTCATATTTCCAAAGTAATATTAATAAAATTAATGAAATACATTATTAATAGTTCACCCACCAAAAAATGCCAACTGTCATCATTTACTCACCCTCATGATAAGGTACAAAAGAGCATACATTTTATAAACTAAATATTTACTTTTTGTAATGTCTGTTTGACTCTTTACACAACAATGACTTTAAATTATCTTTTGGGAGTAATTTTTCAGCCAAATTTGATGTGCCATTAATTTGCGATTAATTAGATTAATTAATCGCCACATCATGTAATTAATTCGATTAAAAATTTTAATCGCTTAACAGCCCTAATTACAATACATGCAAGTTTTAAGATACTTTCGTTTTGATCGCTACTGTAGACAATAAGTGTTTATACCCAAACTATAAACTTATCTCAGTACTGCTATCATTTAAATGTCTGTAACACAGAAATGATGATCATTATGTGGTTGAAAAGACTGTTGGTTTTGCTCCTTCTGGATCAGCAGCAGATTTGAATGTCTTTCACATCGTGCTGCTTACGATGTAAAACGTGTTAAAGTCATAAGATCCCTTGGGTGTTTGAACGTCGCAATCCTTTAAGGATTAATCTTGCAGCTCTAATGTAAACCCTTCAAAATGTTTTGCAAGGATATCGTCACGTTCTCGCGTGACCAGACGGATCTCGCGAGACACATCCCTACAAACCACTGTGGTTAGACACACCAGTTTGCAATATCAAGCGGCAAAATAAGCTGTTTCGTACAGCTAAAAATATCTGGATGCGGATGAGACAGGAAGTCAGACACATGCAATTTACAAATGGCCACAACCACTCTTACAGGAAAAATAAGGTGGATATTTAACCTCATAAATAATAGTGTTCAGTTTGGCAGTTCGAGTTTAAAAACAAAAGGTCAAAACACCTTGTCGATGTAGAAGTCGACCTCCGACGCAGACTGAAACTCTCCGTCCAGAGCCGAGATGCCGCTGGTCCACACCAGGTTCTTCATCTTGTGTTTGAAGACCAGCAGCTGGATGCGAAACTCCTGCTCGGACATGTCCAGGAAACCAGCCAGCTTGGCCACAGGCATGGTGGTGTAGAGCTTCAGGAAACTGAGAGAGACATGGAGTCAGCGGAGGACATTTCAAAGCTTATATAATAACCAATACTTCTACAAATGCTGGAGGAGAATATAAGATTCAAATAAAAAGGTAGAATTTAAGTACTATAACATTCACAAAGTTTCTTTATTTATAAACATAGCATGAATAGAATTCATTGACCAGACCTAGCTATAAGAGAATGATTGCTGAAAGTGAACCACTATACAATTCTTTTTCTTCCAGTCAACAGAGAGAGAACAGAATAAGCCGGTGTTGTACCTGCGGATGGTGGAGAGCTGTGCCTGCTGCTGCACCTCCTCTGCAAACACCTTGAGCTGCTGCTGGAATGGTTCTTTGTGGTAATTTGGATGAACATTATCATAGTTTGGAACTACGGGTGACAGGAACTTGGGGCAGGCAAAACTGAACAACTCCTCAAACACCTGAAGATCTCTGAAAAAGAGAGGGGGAAAAAAATAATAAAATTTCACTTTTTTTTTTAGATTTAGATTCTACAGAATTAGTTCAAATTCAGATTTGGCAACATCATTTTATTCAGGGTTCCCATATCATGGTTAACTTCAAATTCAAGGACCTTTCAAGGACTTTCCATGTCCAATGCCCTAAAATTCAAAGACTTAACCCTTATGCATTAATTTAAAAAAAGTTACACATAGGTTCATAGAGGACAAAAATATCCATTTTAAAAAAAACTGTCATAAAAATTTGAAGCTTGGGAGTACAGACTTAAATTGGGTCTCATTTTAAAGAAGACCCTTGGCAGATTATTGTTAAAGATTAAAAAGATGTAAAAAATTGAAACCAAAAAAGTTAGAGGTTTAAGTTTATGAAAATGATTTACGAGAAATGTATTTGAATATAAAATACATTTTATAAAACATTTTGAACTCAGAAAGCCATACATCTAAAAAATTTGTGTTCCAAATTTGAGGTTGATCTCTCTTTTAGTAAGATTTTGTTTGGGTGCAGTACCAAACATTTCCCATTAGATTCCAGCAAAGCTCTGCTGGCAAACACAGCGGTGGGATTTGTGATTCACAGTACAGTATAATTTATTAAAATTATACTCAAACATATATATTATAAATATAATAAATGTGGAATAAAGTGAGTAGTTTGCTTTATATGCCAAACTTGGGGGAAAAATGGCCCTAGGATTAAAAATCACAGTTTTAATGGGTTTCAATGAGGACATTTTTGTCCAAAGGGTGCTTAGTGGAACTATATTTTGTAACTATTTATTAAAGAAAATGAGGGTGAAATATTAAAACTCCAATGAAAATATACACCTGAGCAAAAGTGTATGCAGTTGGCCTTAACACAAGCAAAAATGTGGGGACACATTTCAAGTGAGAGGTTACATTGTGTTACCTTGTAAGATACATTGTTAGTTTTCATACGGAAAACACAACTATGCAAAACGAAAAAAAAAAAAAGCATTTTATTTGAACTTCACAGGTTATTTTTGCAATGTTTCACAGTGTGTCTGTAAAACGTTAAGGTACCATCATGATAGTCTTCTTTGTGCGCACATGAACGTAATGGCAACGTACAACACAAAATACCTCACATGGGAAACACTTGGCGAAATAACATTAGCAGAGATAATATGGATTTTTTTTCCCCAGAAAACTTCTTGCACAAAATAAATTTAAGCACTTTCAAGGACCTGTACCCATGTATGTTTATTTTCAAAAACTTTTCAGGGTCTTGAATTTTTTTTTTTCTTCCCCCAGATTCATAAACTTTAAGGATTTCAAGGACCTGTGAGAACCCCATTTATTTTTTTATTTATTTATTTATTTTTTTTTAAAAGGCTGAAATGTGAGGTTTACTATTTTACCAAAAATAATAATCTATTGAAACTAACATCATAAAGAATGATCTTAAACATATTTGACTTTTGCCATTTACCCAAGTTTTAACATTCGTTTCTTATTTATTTGGTTCCACTTGTTAGCTGATTTTCAGTGTTTTATATTTAAACTTTGTATAAGTTATTCATTATTTTATATCAGGCCTATAGCATGGTGTATTTGTTTTGTTAATAAATTAAACATTCTATGTTTAATGTAAGTGAGTTTGTCAAAGGCTATACTGTTTTGTGTTTTCAATTTAAATCAATTGACGCTGGAATGCCGCCAATTACGAAAGCGAATAAAAGTGAGGTAAAGCACATTTGAACAGTACCGTAATATTACTGATAACCACAATAATTTTGGTCGCTATAATCATAATAAGAAATTTTCACACCGTTTACATCCCTAATCACAGAAATAAATTGCATTTTAAAATACACTGAAATAGAATACAGTTGTTTTAAATTGCAATAATATTTCACACTAGTACCTCAGTTCTTTTAAAGAATATTACCATCCTAAAACTTTTGTATGGTAGTGCATATATGCATAACTTTAAAACATAATGTGTGTGTTCTCACCCTTTCTGCATGCGGAGCATCTTGTCTCCATATTTCTCGCGCAGCTGCGTGTGGATGCTCTCGTCGATGCGCATGGGGTACATGGTGAGCGCGATGGCCAGCAGCCCGTGCATCTGTTCGTTCTGTTTATTAATCTGAACATCACACAATATATGATTTGGATTAAACATCACACCATTATGACAGTACACAAAAGAAAGTACAACAGAAATGAAACAAAAAACACCTGGAAAAAAAATACAGGTTTGCATAATTTAATGACAATTACATTTATAGTATATTTAGCTTTAATGTAATATTGTTTTTTGCTATTTTTTTGCATTTAAAGGTAGAAAATATAACATTCCTTTTTTAACCCTTTTTATATATATATATATATATATATATATATATATATATATATAATTTAGCCTGTGTTAATGCTAACTGCATACGTTTTGGCTCAGGTGTGTATTTTTATTGGAATTTTAATATTTCACCCTCATTTTCTTTAATACATTTATTTTACACTAGGTTCCACTAGGACCATGCAACTATAAAAGGTTTTTTATTCAGTTTGTAGGCTTCAAAATTAAAATTGTCTACACTAGATGGTGCTATTTTTTCAAGTTTGGCATATAAAGCAAACTACTCCCTTTATTCCTGTTTGCTGCTTATGCAAATTATAGTCTATTATAGTCAATTTGATAAATTATGCATCTATAATTGTGAAGATATGTTGGTATGGATGTCAGAGTGTGATTTGTGTGTGTATCCTAAATAAAATTGTGTGTTAGTGTGTGTGCACCTGTAATGTTTGAGAGAGAGAAATTATACTGTAGTGTGAATCACAAATCCCGCCGCTGTGTTTGCCAGCGGAGTTTTACTGGAATCTAATGGGGAAACATTTGGTACTGCACCCAAACAAAATCTTACTAAAAGCTCAATTTTTGAGATATAAACCTCAAATTTTAAACATAACTTGTTTAGGTTTATGGCTTTGATTTTCTATTAGTTTCTGAGTTCAAAATAATTTATAAAATATAGATTTTATATTACAAACAACTGCTTAAAAATCTTTTTCGGTTTCAATTTTTACAACTTTAACAATAATCTGCTAAGGGTTTTCTTTAAAATGAAAATGTAAGTCTGTACTCCCAAGCCTTAAATCTTTATGACAGTTTTTTGACATCCTCTATGAACCCGAATGTAACTTTTTATTGAAGCACAAGGGTTAAATCATCAAAACAATTCTACAAAAGGAAAATACTTTTAATATTCAAACGAACCATCTCATATTTGTAGGTGGTTCTCTGGAACATGTTTCTGGTCCTCTGGATGTAAAGCAGGATGTTAGCGAAGACGCGGATGGCATCCTGATAGCGTCTCATCATCAGATACGCAAAACCCACATAATAATAGGTGGTGATCTGACACTCGGGCACACGTGAATACATGCTCTGAAAAGCCAAAATAAGCAAATTTGATTTGATGAACAACATTAGCATGCTGCCATTTGTCTTGAGATGAGATGTTTCACTACCTTCTTGTTAAGCTCAATGTTCTCCAGGACTTTGATGGCCTGATAGTAATCGCCCAGCAGAGAGTGAAGCCTCAGCAATCCCACCAGACTGAAATAACCCAACATCTTATAGAGAGAGTGACGGCCGTATTCTCCAGCCACAGACTCTGGGTCACCTGTGACACAAACAGCAGCGTCACACTGACATCTGAATTAGATAAACAAGAAAGTCAGGGCATGAGGGCTGGTTGGTGTCTTTCACCTCCGCTAGTGTACACCTCCAGCTGGCGGTTGATGTTGCTCTTGTCCACCAGAGAGTGAAGGACATTCAGCACGCTGTGAACGTTCCAGATTTTGGGATTGTTCCTCAGAAACTCGATCTCCTCCTCTGACTTCTTGGCCGTCTTACAGCGATACTGACTGAACGACTGGAACTGCAGAACGGAGAGAGAATTCAGCACCTGAGTTTCTGCTATACTGGTTCAGACCAAGAATCTCCTCAACTAAGCAGACTGTTTGTTCTTACCTGGTAAATGAACTCATCAATGATGTCCCACAACCACTGGTTAGGAAGCTCCAGAGGTGCCGGTCCATCAGCATCTGACAACATTAAACACATTAAATGTCAAAAATCCATCAAATTCAGTTAAACTGACTACTCAAATAGACTGGGCAAAAAAAAAAAACACCTTTTGACAATATTCAAAATAATATGCTAAATAACATTCAAAAGTTTAGATTCAATAAAAAGAACAGCAATATTGTGAAATATTACTCCAACTCAAAAGAACTGTTTTCTACTGTAATGTATATATTTTTTTCTGTGATGCAAAGCTGAATTTTCAGCAGCATTATTCAAGTCTTTAGTGTCACATGATCCTACTCAAAAAACATTTTTTATTATTATCAATGTTGAAAACAGCTCTGGTGCTTTTTTGTGGAATATGTAAAAACTTTTTCAAGGATTCTTCACTTAATAGAAAGTTTAAAAAAAAACTTTTTTTAACATTATAAATAAATTACTCTCACTATTTATCAGAAAAAACATGAATGTCTTACAAAAAAAAAAAAAAAAAAAAATACTGACCCCACATTTTTAAAGAGTTTTGCATACGGAAAATAGCATATATATTACTAGTCAATATATACCTGGACAGTAAGATTTTTAATGTTAAAGAAGTCTCTTCTGCTCACCAAGCCTGAATTTATTTGATTAGCAAAAACAATACAACTTTTTTCCAAAGCTGAATTTTTAGCATCATTATTCCAGTCATATGACTCTTCAGAAATCATTTTGATATTCTCATTTACTGCTAAAAAAATAAAAATAAAAAAACAAAAACAAAAAAACATTTATTATTAAATTGGAAACAGCCGAGTAGATTTTTTTTTTTTTTTAAGTTTCTTTGAGGAATAGAAATTTAAGAACAGCATTTATCTGAAATAGAAATCTTTTGTAACATTATAAATGTCTTTATGATCAATTTAAAGCATCCTTAAATAAAAGTATTTAAACCCCGCAAAAAAGATACTAACTCCAAGCTTTTGAATGGTATAGTGTATAATGTTTCAAAAGCTTTTTATTTCAGATAAATGCTGATCTTTGGATCTTTCTTTTCATCAAAGAATGCCCAAATGTAATTCCTTCACACGTAAATGATGAGTTTGCACTCACTGAGGATGTAGTTGAAGAGGTTGCAGTAATTGTAGTAGGACTCAAACCTCTGGTCAAGAGTTGGACCTCCCTGCAGATGAGAGAAAAACTCATTCATGACAGGCATGACACACATGACTGCTCTTCACAACAGACAAGAGCTGAGACTGCATCTAGTGGGCTAAAATTATAACGACTCTTCTTGTAATTCAATGAGACAGATGAGCAAACACACTCACGCTGACTTTGGCGTAGATATGCCTGTAGTACAGCTCCTTGTAGAGGATCAAGAAAACTGCATCTGTAACAGACAAAACAAAATGCCCATGTCAGCAAAGAAAAACCTTCCAGCAAATTGTTCAACTTAGAGCTTCTGATTCCTGAACGCTGCAAAAATTGGATTCACTCACCGTTACCAACCAGGGACGCGATGGCTTCTGCCTCCGGCCATGGAGATGTCTTAAAGAAGCGATCTGTCAGCTTGTTCCAGCTAAAATGAATTAAAAGATGAAGAATCATCTACAATTCCATACATCAGAACAACCAAAGTCTATAATCGTACAGCTGCGCACCTGTTCTCATAAACATCCTGGATTTCGTAGATCTTCTGCTCAATGCTCTCGCTGGTCACACGGTTGGCCTGCAGTTCGTAAACCTTCTGATCGATCAGGTCTGAGATGGTTTTATGAAAATACTGCAAGAAGTTCTTGATGACCTCAGGGATCACATGATACGTCTGCTGGTGCTCATACTGACGTTCATACGCCAGATCAGCTTTAGGGTCGCCTGCAAAACACACAAACGCTTTTAAAAGTAGACCTTAATAGTACACATCTACTCACTGTCCTGTCTAGAAGCTATGCAATCTATTCAGAACCTTTATTGGGATGACAAAAAGCTCATTATTATCAATTTGTGCATATAAATGCATAAATGTGAGAGTGTATATAGTGTAATATATACAGTTGAGGTCAAAAGTTTACATAAACCTTTCAGAATCTGCAAAATGGCAATTATTTGACCAAAATAAGTGGGATTACACAAAATGCATGTGATGTTTTTATTTAGTACTGACCTGAATACAATATTTCACACACAGACATTTACATATAGTCCACAAGAGAAAATAATAGTTGAATTTATAAAAATGATCCAGTTCAAATTTTACAAACACTTTATTCTTAATACTGTGTTGTTGCCTGAATGATCCACAGCTGTGTTTTTTTGTTTAGTGATAGTTGTTCATGAGTCCCTTGTTTGTCCTGAACACTTAAACTGTCTGCTGTTCATCAGAAAAATCCTTCAGGTCCCACAAATTCTTCGGTTTTTCAGCATTTTTGTGTATTTGAACCCTTTTCAGTAATTTTGAGATCTATCTTTTCTCACTGAGGACAACTGAGGGACTCATATGCAACAATTACAGAAGGTTCAAAGCTCACTGATGCTTCAGAAGGAAAAACAATGCATTAAGAGCCGGGGGTGAAAACTTTTTGAATTTGAAAATCAGGGTAAATTTAACTTATATTTGGTAGTACTAAATGAAAAAAAAGTGATATTTAGGCAAAATAAGATGTGTTTACATCTCCATTCTGTTTAAAAGTTTACACCCCTGGCTCTTAATACATCACTTGAGTTGTCCTCAGTGTGAAAAGATGGATCTCAAAATCATACAGTCATTGTTGGAAAGGGTTCAAATACACAAAAATGCTGAAAAACCAAATAATTTGTGAGACCTAAATGATTTTTCTGAAAAAACAGCGGGCAGTTTAACTGTTTAGAACAAACAAGGGACTCATGAACAACTATCACTAACAAAAAATTAAAAAAAAAAGAGCTGTGGATCATTCAGGTAACAACACAGTATTAAGAAACAGGTGTATGTAAACTTTTGAAAGGGGTAATTTTTAGAAATTCAGCTATTATTTACTCTTGTGGACTATATGTAAACGTCTTTTATGTGAAAAATCCTATTCAGCTCAGCACTAAATAAAAAATAACATACATTTTGTATAATCCCTCTTATCTTGGTAAAATATTTGAACATTTTGTAGATTCTGCAAGTGTTGTACATATACATACACATACAGAATGACAGATAATTGTTATTTTTGTTAAGCAGATACTTACCGGTGTGATAGTCATAATCACTGGGGTAGGTATAAGGGTCATACTGCTAATAAAAGAGAGAATTGACAAGTCTGACATATTAACATTATTAACAATATGCTGGATGAGTTTTGTAATTAACAAAGGGAATGAAAATGAAGTCTTATCGTGATGCTCTAGTGATTAACATCAACACACGCTATACGCTTCAATCTTTCACTCTCTCGTTTCTCTACATTGAAACGCACTAACCTCTTCGTCGTCCATCTCGTAAGATGTGAAAGTTTATTCCTCTAGTTGGTGTTTAATCCGTTAATAAACCTTTAACATACCCCACTGCTGCCGCAAAGCACGCGCGGAGGAGAGAGAGGAAGTCTACTGCACATACTTCCGGTGACGCGGTCGAAGTGCACAAGGCATTGTGGGCCAGTGGCGGAATCATTTGGGTGAATTGGAAATGCTAGTAGCTATACTATTACGACATGAGGCTTAATGCAGATGCAAAACAAGCACTTTCAAACACTTAATTGGTTCACCTTGACTAGCGCAGATAAAAGATTAATTAATTCCCCAGCAACATCAAACAGTAAAAAGTTAACAAACATAACTGAAAATGTAACAGAGGATAATAATTATGGTTCATTTTTTTTTTATAAATAGCGCTGTGTGTTTTGGCATTTTCCTTCTTGTTTTTTATATATGTTTATTAGTTTTTGTCTATATAGTTTTAAATAGGCTACTTTTTATTTCAGTTTTAGTTAAGGTTAAACTAAATAAACTTTGGCAACAGGGTAAAATAACAAGTTAAATTAATAATAATTTTGTATATTTTATTTTATTTCTGTTACCATTCATTTTATTAACTTCACAGAACCTTCTATGTACTAAATTAGATTTTGTATTTATATTGTCCATTATTTCAAGTAAAGTTTTAGCAATTTTGCTGTTTTGTCATTTTTATTAGTTTTTTTTTATTAAATATGTCTAGTTTTTATTTATTTTTTGTGTACTAAAACAAAATGTGTTATACTAAATAATGTACATCAAATGTGCTAAGATAACTTAAAATAACACTTAAATAAAATGTATTAAATATACTACAATAAATGTAGTATTTTTAGTACATAAAATGCAAATAAAATGTATTAAATATACTAAAATAAATGTAGTATTTTTAGTACATCAGATGTACTAAAATATATTAAATATACTAAAATAAATGTAGTATTTTAGTACATCAAATGTACTAAGATAACTTGTGTACTAAAAATATATTAAATATACTACAGTAAATATAGTATTTTTAGTACATAGTACATCAAAGAAAACTTGTGCACTAAAATCAAATGTATTAAACTAAAATAAATGTTGTATTTTTAGTACATCAGATGTACTAAAATAACTTGTGTACTAAAATAAAATATATTAAATATACTACAGTAAATATATTATTTTTTAGTACATAGTACATCAAAGAAAACTTCAAATGTATTAAACAAAAATAAATTTTGCATTTTTAGTACATCAGATGTACTAAAATAACTTGCGCACTAAAATAAAATATATTAAATATACTCAAATAAATGTAGTACTTTAGTACATCAAATGTGCTAAAATAACTTGTGTACTAAAATAAAATATATTAAATATACTAAAGTAAATATAGTATTTTTAGTACATAGTACATCAAAGAAAACTTGTGCACTAAAATCAAATGTATTAAACTAAAATAAATGTTGTATTTTTAGTACATCAGATGTACTAAAATAACTTGTGTACTAAAATAAAATATATTAAATATACTAAAATAAATGTAGTATTTTTAGTATATCTGATGTACTAAGATAACTTGTGTACTAAAATAAAATATATTAAATATACTACAGCAAATATAGTATTTTTAGTACATAGTACATCAAAGAAAACTTGTGCACTAAAATCAAATGTATTAAACTAAACTAAATTTTGTATTTTTAGTACATCAGATGTACTAAAATAACTTGTGTACTAAAATAAAATATATTAAATATACTACAGCAAATATAGTATTTTTAGTACATAGTACATCAAAGAAAACTTGTGCACTAAAATCAAATGTATTAAACTAAACTAAATTTTGTATTTTTAGTACATCAGATGTACTAAAATAACTTGTGTACTAAAATAAAATATATTAAATATACTACAGCAAATATAGTATTTTTAGTACATAGTACATCAAAGAAAACTTGTGCACTAAAATCAAATGTATTAAACTAAACTAAATTTAGTATTTTTAGTACATCAGATGTACTAAAATAACTTGTGCACTAAAATAAAATATATTAAATATACTCAAATAAATGTAGTATTTTAGTACATCAAATTTACTAAGATAACTTGTGCACTAAAATAAAATGTCATAATAATGTCATAAGTTTAGCAAATCTTCCCAAAAACCACAAGCAAATTTACAATCATAAAAAAACTATGCAAAAATGCAACATCTGATAATCCCTTACTAATAACAAAGACTGTATAATAACACCAAAATAATTTTACCGAAGAACTTCAATATCCATTACATTGAAAACTAATAAATGATTAAAGCTTTTGGTAGTACTTTCAAAGATTATTTAAATATTATTATTGCTACTATTATTATTATTCCCGCATATTGGCATTTTAACAGTTATTTTTATGGTGAATACTCTATGATATCGAGCTGCACTTTCACCTATGTGCTGTAGATGGCGCAGATGTTCCTAACACTGAGGATTCACATCTGCCCATCAGATTCACTTCAACACTGCAGCAGAGTTATTTCATCAAAGTTTTTATTGTCTTTTATAATGAGGTATTTCGTCGACTCTTAAGACAAGTAATGAAACACCACGGGTTATTAAGATTTTGTCAACAACAAGAAACCCAATCAATATCTAGCGTAGGCTAAATGAAGAGCTAATGAACTCACGCTTCACCGAGGACTGCTGAACAGGAGATGCAAAAATAGAAAGTGTGCCCTTTGAATTAACAATACTCCGAAATCCCACATGTGTAGTTTTGTCTCTGCACTCGTGGGAATGGAGGCTGTTATGAGTTTCAATAACTGCTGCCATATGTCTACTTCATTGGCTTGAAAAGAATAGGAGAAATGCGGCTCAAAGTGTTTGTTTTGAATTACTTTAAGCTACTCTGGCATGTCAGTGCGAACCAGCCAAAGTGTTTCAAAAATTAAAAACACGCACAATGAGATACCAGAGGAATTTTAGTGATGATGATGATGGCGTTCAACAACATTGCTTATTAATAGTGGTGGAGCTACTATAGATGATGCTTTTCTGTGGTTGAAAGGTATGTAGCCTATATTATATTCGATTGAATTTAAAATATAAACCAGTACAGCTCATCACTTCTGCTTCGGTTCGGCTTATCACTTTCAAACATAGAGTGATTTACGTGTGTTGTTGAGAAGAAAAAACGGAGGGAGGGAGAAGACACACGTTTTTTCCCCCTCAGCTACCAGCATCTGTAAGAGATTCCACCCAAACTCACCTCCCGACAACAGCACGGGCATCCGATAAACACACACACCCACAACGAGAGAAAGAGAGAGAGCGAGAGTCACACACTTGAGCAGAGAAGAGGGTCAAGACAGTCCAAACCGAGCGCTTCACTTCATTACGCACAGAGAAAACGCGCAGTCCAATCCACAGCAGCGCAGGCAAACACACGCCAAGAGCCGCGAAGGGACGGGATTTAAGGAATAAAGCGTCAAGTTGGAGAACCGACCTGGTCTAAACTGAGTTTTTGTGGATTTGGTGCGTTTGGAGAGCTGTGAGGATGCGCGTCTCGGTCCTGCTGCTGCTCTGCGCTCTTTACGCAGGAGACACGCACAAACTCTCCGCGCTCACGGTGGGTCACTTCACTATCACTTTATGATCACCCACGTTAACAGTTGTTTATGAACAAATATTAACAGTGTGTATGTAAAAACATATTTTGTAACATTTCTGACTTGGTCTTTTAATGTTGTTTAACTAATGCCCAGAAATACTATGGATATTCTACAGAATTGGTCAGAGCTGGAAACGTGTTCCAAAAAAAAAAAAAAATTTATATATGCAAACTGTATAATATCCAAGGTACACATTTCTAGTAAGTGTGCAGTTAATTCTCATATTGTATTTTCAGAAAGTTTTGGAATATTTGTCCTTTCCACAAATTTGTCACTACCGAAACACATTATAATAATCATTTAATTAGAGGGATTATATTGACCTAATACGATTTTCTTAAATCTAGATTGTAAATATGTATTTTTTGCTATTTTATATATATTTTTATAATTGTTAAATCCATAACAATTACATTTTTAACAATATTTCAAGTGTAATTCATCAGATTTGTTGTGTTTTGAGTTCAATTTTTCTTTGTAAAAGGCAAAAAGTTGATCATACTGATTTCAAAGTTAAGGATTCATTAGTTTGAATATACATTCAAACCAAAAACTATCATAACACCTAATTATTTTTGACAAAACATCCCATGTTTCGGTAGTGACATTGATGCTTTGGTAGCAACCACATCACATTACAGAATTTTAACTTGCATACTAAAACATACAAAAAAATTGCGTAACATTACTAAAATGTTGCTTATTTCCTCCAAATTTGAGGATTATGCGTTCCCTTTTGTCACTACCGAAACAATGTCAATTTTATGGGATAGCACAACAAAAAACCAAAGATGTCACTACCGAAACTCCACCAAATGTTTCAGTAGTTGACAATTTTAGATACTTTTGAACCTAGATCAAAGATGCTAATTAGCTCATGGTTAGCTAGCAGAGTTCTGCACAGTTGTACACTTGTAAAAACTAAATGTTAACTCCCAAAAAAGTGTATTCTTATTGGAAAATGTTGTTCGGTAGTGACGTTCCTTAAAGTTACACACAGATTTTTCAGACTTTTGAACCCATTTACCTCAAAATGATGAGGCCTATCTACACAGGAATATTTCCTGATCATAAATGTAGGGATGTACTTAAAATCAGTCTCAGCCAATGGACTAAAACATACACTGTTTCGGTAGTGACATCAAAAATGCGGGACACATTTTTTTACATAAAGTTTCATAAGAAAATATAAAATAAATATTTTTTTTAACTTCACTTTTTAAAAAAAAATATATATATATATTTTTAAAAACAACAATGAATTTTTTTTTTTTTAAATATTGAATTATTGTTTATTATTTAAATATTAAATTAAATTAACTGCACGTAAGCTTCTAGGTAAGGTTTATATTTTTAGATTTTATTTAAATTTGTTTCATTTTTTAGTATTTTGTGTGTTTTTGTCATTTTTATTATTATTTTATTTTATGTTCAATATTTTCAATATTTTATTTATTTATTTTTTTTAAATATTGAATTATTATTATTATTATTATTTTTTTTTTTTTAATTAAGGGGTTAGGGTTCAGGAGAGCCACCTCCCAATTGAATGTACCCAATAAATGATTTTATATATATTAGGATCTTAATAAACATCTAAAAATTGAATACTTAAATGCTTAAATGTGTTTTTTGGTTGTGGGACAGCAGTTTGCACCAATTCTGTAGAATGCCCCATATGCTGACATTTTAAGTCATTTTAAAACACCATGAAAACTCACAGTATGAGTCAGATCTGGTAGAAATCATTCCTAATGTAATTTTAACAGTGTAGTAAAATATAGTAAGACTGGTTTTGTCATTATTGGCCAAGTACGTTTGGTGTTTATCACCCAAGGACTGCAAAAATGCCAGTTTGGATGCAGACTCTGCATCTTTGTGGCTGTGCTCATGTGTTTGTTTTGTAAAACAAGAAGCTGAGACAGTAAGCTGAGATGAGTAATCATGGGAATCCTATTTGGTCTTAAGAGTACTGATGTTTGTGCTCACGCAATTCAGAAGGGTAACTAGAGATCCTCAAGCTTTCTTTTAAACAATCGCAGATAGTGGGAGCTACAGGTGCACACCCACCTTATGCTTTTCTTTATGTGACAAGCGCTTGGTTTTGGCCGCTAAGTACTGGGAACAGGAGGTTTTCTCCCCTCCCTGCGGCCGCTGGCCTCTACATGGACGTCTGCCTGTGTACACAAGGTTAGGACTGCTGATTGCGGGAAGCCGCTCCCCATTAACCGAGTGAGAGAGTGAGTGTAGCTCGTCCCGGTGGGACATGACCGCTAGAGAGAGAGAGAGAGAGAGAGATGCATGGGCACACTGGTCCACACAGAGCAGCTTTGACAGACCTCGAAGCTTAGGCATTTATGTTCAACCAAACTGGCCCCTGCTGAATGCCAGAGAGGGTTTGCACTTTCAATAGCGAGACAGGAAACGGCCCACTTTCTAATCCATAAATGTTGGTAAATGGTCAATATTTGTGTACCTGTCAGGAATTGCAACTAATGTTGTATATGATCAAGTGTGCTTTGCAGCTGTTCGGGACTGTGATTTTTGCATTTGTGCTCACAAAGATTGTTCTTTACCAAATGCAGTGACAATATATGCAAAGGATATGTGTAATATTTAATTCTATACAGAAGTTTTTGTTAAATGCATATGCGGGAGTCACATTATTAATAGAGCAAAAACACACACTCTTTCTCTCTCTAATGTGGAGCAGTTATTTTAGTATAACTGATTTTTACATTTTAGTAATTGTGTTGTATTTTTATTTTTTAAACAATTATTTTTATCTACATAGTTTTATCTATATAGTTATTTTAATAGGTTATATGTACATGTGAAATTAATGACAAGGCAAAATGTTTTTTAATATATATTTTATTTTTTCAGTTACCATTTATTTTATTAATGGCATGCAAGCTTCTAGGTACTGTCTTTATTTTTATGTTTATTTTTATATTTTTCATTTTTATTTTAATTTCATTTTTTAGTATTTTTTACTATTATTTTATTGTATGTTTATTAGTTTTTGTCTATATTGTTTTTAATACTTTTTTATTTCAGTTTTATATTTAGTTATTTTAGTACATCAAGTTAAACTATATAAACCTTGGCAACAGGGTACAATAAAATAAGTTAGATTTTATATATATATATATATATATATATAAATAATTTGTATACATTAATGTATTATTAACTAAATTAGGTTTTATTTTTATATTGTCCAATTTTACTTTAATTTAAGTGAAATTTCAGTAATTTTTGTTTAAATATTTTAAATATTTTTTAATAGGTTAAATATTTTTATTCATTTTTATTTTATTTTCAGTTTTAGTCATTTACATCAAACGAACTAAATATACAAAAAAATTATGTAGTACATCAGATGTACCAAAATAACTTGTGTACTAAAATAAAATGTATTAAAAATACTAAAATTAATGTAGTATTTTTAGTACATTAAATGTACTAAAACAACTTGCGTACTAACATAAAATGTATTAAATATAGTAAAATAAATGTAGGGTATTTTTTTTTTACCTCAAGTGTACTAATATAACTTGTGCACTAAAATAAAATGTATTAAATAAATGTAGTATTTTTAGTACATCAAATGTACTAAAATAACCTCTTTACTAAAATAAAATGTATTAAATATACTATAATAAATGTAGTATTTTTAGTACGTCAAATAAGATAACTTGTGTTCAAAAATAAAATGTAATAAATATACTAAAATGAATGTAGCCTTTTTAGTGCATCAAATGTACTAAGATAACTCATGTACTAAAATAAAATGTATTAAATATACTACAATTAATGTGGTATTTTTAGTACATCAAATGTACTAAGATATCTTGTGTACTAAAATTAAATGTATTAAATATACTCAAATAAATGTCG
This sequence comes from Cirrhinus molitorella, assembly GCA_033026305.1. NCBI lineage: Eukaryota > Metazoa > Chordata > Actinopteri > Cypriniformes > Cyprinidae > Cirrhinus > Cirrhinus molitorella. The sequence goes on from CM065126.1 coordinate 37,629,223, forward strand.
TTTTTTGGGTACATATGTACAAAAATAAAATTGATTAAATATGTAAAAAATTAAATTTATTAAAAAAATGTAGTATTTTTAGTACATTAAATGAAATGTTTTTTCATTTAATGTTTTTTATGGTTTTAGTTCACCATAATAACCCTGATATGAAATCCCAGGAGTGTTATTTTCTCACTTTGTTGAAACAGCCCAGCACTCTGCTGTGATTTCGCTCAGTCTTTTCCCCTCTGGACCGTGGGCTGTCGAGTTTTCACCTGGCATAGCGTTCTTGGTGCTGATGGAGGCTGTTAGCACCAAGACCAGAGATACAGTTGCTGTCAATGTTCCTCTGCTGGCATCTGCTGCTGCTCGGCCTTCTGGGATGGCAGTTATGTGGCACGGGCATGAATCAGGGCCTGTGATGACGAGGTCTCCTGGGCACCTGCTGCAGTCCGTGCCGGAAAGAGAAGATATGCTGTTATTTGAGAGAAAGTAAACAGGGGAATTCATTTCACGCAAGCCTCTAGGTACGAACCTCTCGCTACAGAGCAGCAGGGCTCCGTTTAAATAAACTAGCCATCTCGAGGTGTCAAATTCACCTGTACTAGTCCATCATCAGGCTCGATTTAAAGGTGCAGTCATTTCTTTGGATTCCTAGTGAAATGACTGGATTTTGTGTGTGAAAATCCATCACATTCGAACAGTAAATGTGACCAGACCTTAAATCAGTCCATAAAGTGGATTATGGGAAAGAATGCACAGTTGTCAGCCTCAAAGTGCTGTGATTTATGAAGAAACGCTGCGGTCGACGCCCCGCCGCTCATTATTTACAGGTCGAGTAGGGATGCCTCTACATCTAAACGTTAACAAATGGCTGTGGGTAGTTAACCTGGAGGTCAGAGGTCATCCCATCTCACTCCTCTTACTCAGCCTGGCAGAGCGGAATGTGGGAGGCAGATCAGTGCAGTGCAAAACCTCTTCTACTTTCTCACACGCACACACACGTTTGCTAGGAGCAGACTGATCCCAGAGCTGTCGGCTTGACTTCTATGAGACATTTAAACAGGGTTGCAATGCAGGTTGTGCTGAGAGAATTTGGACAGCAATTAAATGAAACAATACTCACTAAATAGTGTATTTTCATTGAATGCTCAACACGCAACATAAAAACTTTACAGATATAACAAAACATCCAAATAGACAACAACATACCAATACAGGGGTTTTAAAAATAAATAAATAAATGCATAACTAAATAAGTAAATGAAATTCTAAATAAAAACGAAAAGACGTCATTACATTTAACTTTTCAATTAACTCTCAAGTAAATAGTATTGCATACAGTTTATATATATATATATATATATATATATATACAACAACTATGAAGACTTTAAAATTAAACTTTTTGTTTGTAAATATATGAAACTTACCAGATAAAAATCTTAAGATTCACCATAAAGTTAACATTTATTTTAACAACAACAATAAAAAAAAAAAAATCTGTAATTTCTTTCTGGCTGAAATGTGCAAAAATGAACAACACAAAAGTTTTTGAGGTAACACTTTAGAATAATGGTCCATAAGTTAACAAAAGTTAATGTATTAACTAACATGAATGTATTAACTTTGTTAATGTTAGTTAATGAAAATACAGTTGTTCATTGTTAGTTCATGTTAGTTCATATTGCATTAACTAATATCATCAAGCAGAAATTCTGATTTTAATTATGCATTAGTAAATGTTAAAATTAACATGAACTAACATTAAGAAATGCTGTAGATATTGTTCATTCTTAGATCATGTTAACTAATGGACCATTATTCTAAACCGTTTTTGAATTAAGAAGTATCTTCTGCTCACCAAGCCTGCACTTATTTGATCCAAAGTACAGCACAACAGTAAAATTGTGAAATATTTTTACTATTTAAAATAACTGCTTTCTATTTAAATATATTTTCATTACTCCAGTCACATGCTCCTTCAGAAACCATTCTAATATTCTGATTTGCTGCTCAAAAAATATTTATTATTATTATGTTGAAAACAGCAGAGTAGAATTTTTTCAGGTTTCTTTGATGAATAGAACGTTCAGAAGAACATAATTTATCTGAAATCGAAATCTCTTTGTAACATTATAAATGTTTTTATATATAAAATATATATTTATGTAACATATAAAGATAAATTATTTTTATTCGTCAAAGAATCTTGAAAAAAAAAAAACTCAACTGTTTTAAATAATGATAATAATAATAATAAAATGTTTCTTGAACAACAAATCAGCATATAAGAATGATTTCTGAAGGATCATGTGACACTGAAGACTGGAGTAATGCTGCTTTAAATTTACCTTTGATCAAAGGAACAAATTACATTTTAAAATGTATTCGAATAAAGCAGTTTTTTTAAATAGTAAAAATATTTTAGAATATTACTGCCTTTACTGTATTGGATCAAATAAATGCACGCTTGGTGACGTCTTAAAAAAAAAAACATTTTGAAAAAACTTTTGATTGTTAGTGTGTATGCAAAGAGGCTGTTAACATAGTCTTTAATGGACAGCAGCACAACAGTACATTAAGTTGTAAGGGCCAGAGTGACAAGGTGGAAAACGGTCATAAAAAGTTGGTGCTGCAGAGACTTTAACATTAAAAACTAAAACGATAAAGAAATAAACACATTCTCACTCTGTTTGCTTCAGTTAAACTGCTGAACATGAATATCAGATGCCACATTTGCATAGGAGACGACTCATAACTCAGCTGTGCCAAATACCTTTGAAAATCATTAGGAACGATTCTGTTTCAACAGCAGTTCCACTTACAGCAACACTTTTTCCACATTTGCTTTCTTGAGTATGACACATTTTTTCATGAGGTGAATTCTGAGCAGGATCTAACAACTTAAAGAGACAATACACCAAAAAGTGAAAGATCTGTCATTGTTTACTCACCCTCATGTTGTTCTTTCTTCTGTGGAACATTAAAGAACATATTTAGAGAAACATCTCTGTTAATCAATGGTCAACTGTTTGGTGACCAACATTCTTCATAGAAGAAGTGTGAAGAACACTTTATGAAATCAAACAAACCTTCTCCACTATAAAGAACCTTTTGTGAAATGTTCCATGGATGTTAAATTTTCTTCATAGAAGCCAATAAACAACCTTTATTTAATTAAAAAGTTCCTGATAATTCACCCACCTCTATGTCGTTCAAGATGTCCATGTCTTAATTTCTTTTCAACTGAAGAAAGAAAGGTTTTTGAAGAAATTATTCCAGGATTTTTCTCCATGTAGTGGACTTTAATGGTGACCAACAGGTTAAAGGTGCAAATGACAGTTTCATTGCAGCTTTAAAGAGCTCTACACAATCATTTTCTAAAGGGTCATTTTCTAAAAAAAAAAAAAAACTAAAATAAAATTACATACTTTTTAACCACACATGCTTGTGGTTAAAAAGTTTGAATTTACACATTATGTAACCAAAGCAAACGAGCAAAGAAAGCCAATGCCCCTTCACAAAAAAGCAAAAATAATGATGTTGGACAATTTTGAAGTTGGAGGAGAAAATAAGATGGAGTTTTTTTGTCCTACCCTACATTTTTGAACCGAAGTACACAGATGAAAAACTAACTACACATCCATGAGCATCACAGGACTAGTGCAAGATGAGCATTTGTGGTTAAAAAGTATATAAATGTAATTTTCTTTTTAGAAACTGGACGATTGTTTCACTAGATAAGACCCTTATTCCTCAACTGGGATCATGTAGAGCCCCTTGAAACTACAATTTGGACCTTCAACCTGTTGGCCACCATTAAAGTCCACTATACGGAGAAAAATCCTGGAATTAATTATTTAAAAAACCTTAATTTCTTTTCGTCTGAAAAAAAAACAAAAAAAACATTTGGATGACATGGGGGTGAGTAAACTATCAGTATTTTTTTTATGCTCTGCTCTCTCACAAAAATAACAGTTCTAAAAGAGGATTTTTGCAGTGAAGCCATAGAAGAACCATTTTGGGTTTTCCAAAGATCCTTTCAGTGAACAGTTCTTAAGAGAACCACTTTTTTCTGAGTGTGAAGAACACTTTAGAAAATCAAAGAACCCTTCTCCACTATAAAGAACCTTTTGTGGAATGGAAAGGCTCCATGGATGTTAAAAGTTCTTCATAGAAGCCGATAAACAATCTTTATTTTTAAAGGATTAGTTCACTTCCAAAATAAAAAGTTCCTGATAATATACTTTCATTGCAGCTTTAAAGAGCTCTACACAATCCCAGCCGAGGAATAAGGGTCATTTTCTAAAAAAAACTCAAATAAAATTACATACTTTTTAAGCACACATGCTCGTCTTGCACTAGCTCAAACGTACACATTATGTAACCAAAGCAAACAAGCAAAGAAAGCCAATGCCCTTTACAAAAAAAGCTAAAATAATGATGTTGGACAATTTTGGAGGAGCACATAAGATGGAGTTTTTTGCCCTACCCTACATTTTTGAACCGAAGTACACAGACGAAGAATTATTTTTTTTAGAAAATGGCCGATTGTTTCACTACCTAAGACACTTATTCCTCGACTGGGATTGTGTAGAGCCCCTTGAAACTGCAATTTGCATCGTCAACCTGTTGGCCACCACTGAAGTCCACTATCCTGGAATGTTTTCCACAAAAACCTTAATTTCTTTTCGCAAATACGCAATGCATCCGCCAGCTGCACGCAAAAGCAGAGCGGGATCAGTCACGCGCACAACACTGACAAACGTGCACCGTGCCACAAAGTGATAAACAGCGCAAGTCGCTTGATCCATTCAGATGTCACACAGAACTGTGTTATATAGTCCTGTGTTATTATAACATTAAAGGTTCTGTAGTGATGCTGGCTGAAAACAGCGACGACAATGTAAACTTCATGACGAGGTAAATTGGAAAATACCAATACATCAGCGTGTCAATTTAGCACCAAAATAATTTAACTTTGCAGTTTTTAACACTGTACAAATTGCCTGTTTTGGAAGAACATTATTTTTATTAAATATTTTTAATATAATATATTGGGCAATAATTTATTTATTTATTTATTTTTGTTAGTTTCTGCATTTTTAGTTTTGTTTGTTTTTCAAATTTACTATTACTTATTTCAAAAACCATATAGCCATGGTTTTATTTCTTGTGACACAATCTTAACTAAACTCTGAATTCTATAGCAACAACGTCTTACTCTTTAGATGTTTCTAATTAATTTTAATTGAATTAAAATGTTAAGAGCCTGATTAAAGTGTCTTATATAAATTAGGTGTTTATTATTTACAAATAAGTTCTTTAAGGGATAGTTCATCCAAAAATGAACTCTCTTATCATTTATGCCGAGAACACACTACACGACTGTCATGCCAATTATGAATGGAATTTAGCCTTAAGGACGGATCGTGCCTAGTTGCACCGAGTCTGTTCCAGTCGCTGTTTGTGGTCGGCAGAAAAAAAAAATCACATAGTGTGTGTTGTCTAAACTAAAATCTGTCCCAGTCGTTGGAAACAATCGTCAAGTATGTTCTGGTCAGTCTTAGAAAGTTTAAGCTAATTGTGTAGTGTGTCCCCAGCTTTACTCAACATCATGCCATTCCAATTATTTTTTTTTTTTGTGGAACGTTTGAGAAATTATTATTAGAAATCAAAGGTAAACAAAATGGTTTGGTAACATTCTACAAAATATCTTTTGGTGTTCCACAGAAGAAAGGAAGTCATACATGGTTTGGAACGACATGAGGGTGAGGAAATAATGACAGAATGTATTAGCAATAAATTTCCTGCATTCTAGCTCAAAATCAACACTTTACTGTCAAGTGCATTTACAAAAATGCATTATTAAGTTTGCAATTGCTGTGAATTCAGTAATATCTATCATTGTTTATTTATTTACTCCAATTGAAACATTCACGGGGGAACTTGTGGAAATTTTAACCCCAGTCCAGCCCTGCGTGAGGGTGAGTAAATGATGGCAGAATTTTTATTTTTGGGTAAACTATCCTTTTCCCTATCCCTAACATAATACAAAAAGCCAGTAATAGCGAATGTTTTGGTGGTTTCAGACACAAGATTTTCCATTTTTAAGCCGCTAAAACTTCTTTGCTTCCACACCTCCCTGCTAAAATCCATGTAAATCAGTCACTTCATAACAAGGGCTGTTCAAACGGTGGCCGTTATTCATACGCAAGACTATGCACCTGCACGAGAAGAAAAAACATCTTTTTTCCCTCTCATCCTTCACATGACTAGCAGCAGGCTTTCCCCTTTCTTGCCGATTTTTCACAGCAATTAAAGGCTTTTCTCTTTGATTGAGTTAATAGCCTGGATCTAGGCTGTCACTTTCTTCCATTTCCACTATGCTGGAGACTAACGATGCCTAGCCAATCCCAGGAAGCCCCTGTCGGGACTCTTTCACACGTCTGCGGCCTCTCTCTCGCTCTTTGTCGGGCCCCCGTTGACCCTTTGCGGCCAAGGTGTGAGGGGCCTCTCTGGGTCTGTGGTTGGGAGGCCCCCCTCGTTCTTTCTGGGGCCCCTCGGCCCCCATGTGGCCCTCTGTGGGGCACAATGCACTCTCTGCTGGAGGTTGGCCCCTGAATCACTGCTTTCAATCCCACAATGCCTCACTGCCAAAAGGGGGTAATAGGATTTGAGTTCTGTCTGCTGGTGGGTCTTCTGAAAAATATGTCATTTTTTCACTCTCCCTCTTTCTCTCCTCATTTCGGTTCAGTTCTTCTTGCTGCACTTTTCATCAAAATTGATTTTTCTTTGAGGGGGAATGATAAAAACAAGGGGCGGAGCAGCGGCGGAGGACTGGAAAAGCGTTTCAGGAAAAACAGACAGCGGCTTGTTTTGTCAGCGCCTCTCTGCAGTAGGTTAGGAGAGACATTATATGTCATGTAAGAGACATGTTAACATGATGGTGGTCATACATCAGTGCCACATACACAAACACTGACAAAGCGGTCCGGCGCTGGCTTTTAGCTCTGAATCTGGTTACTTTTTTTTCCAAGTTTTCAAGTTCTTCAGAAATACTGGTTCTTAAGCATCTGGAAACCAATAAACAGATCTAAAAAAAAAAAAAAGCCATATAGCAAACCTACTAAAGCTATACAGCTAATTATTAATATAAAATGGTGTTTTTTTGCAGAACCAAATGTGCTGCAAGAACCAATGAAGAACCTTTAACTCATTTAAAATGAGTGATTCTCACTAAACTTAAGTTAGTGATTTGAACAAACTCCTAACATGAAGTATCTTCAGAGCATAACTTGACATGCACATTTGAACAATAGACATGAAAAATACTTAAACTGGAAAGGTTGTTGTGTTATTATTTTACTAGTTCATTGTAATGGTTGATTATCAAAAGGGAGAAATAATATAAATAAAATTTTAATAGCAATGCACAACAAATCTACTGCAGGAAAACAGGTTTAAAAACATTAATATAATATAATATAATATAATATAATATAATATAATATAATATAATATAATATAATATAATAATACCTTCCATTTAAAGCAACGTTAAAATGACCCCTGAAAATCTAAAAATAAAAAGTATTTTAAAATATGAATAAATACTGTATAAATATAACTAAAATAACACTGCTAGTGGCACAGAATTAATAATATACTATAATATAATATAATATAATATAATACTGAAACAACTGAAAATCTAAAAAATAAAAGCTAATTTAAAAATATTGATAAATATTAAAATAATATAATATAGTACCTTAAACATAAACTAATGTTAAATTGACAATTGAAAACCTGAAAAAAATACAATATTAATAAATATAATATACCTTAAACTAACGCTAAAATGACAACTGAAAATCTGAAAAAAATTACAATATTATATATATATATATATATATATATATATATATATATATAAATAAATGTATATATTATAATATATAAACTAATGTTAAAATGACAAGAGACAATCTAAAAATAAAAGCTAATTAAAAAAAGTAATAACTAACGCTAAAATGACAACTGAAAAAATTACAATATTAATATATATGTATGTATGTATATATATTTATATATATATATAATAAATGTATATATTATAATATATAAACTAATGTTAAAATGACAATAGACAATCTAAAATAAAAGTTTATTTTAAATTAAATTAAATTTAATTTTAATTTTAAAAAATAATAAATATAATATAATACAATAATATCTAAACCAAACTAACATTAAAATGACAACAAAAAATCTAAAAATAAAAGCTAATTTAAAATTTTAATAAATACTGTATAAATAGTAATAATAAAAAGAAAACACTGCTAGTGGGACAATATAATATAATATAACATAATATTTAACACAAGTGGTCAGTACTGTTGACTAAAACTAAAACTATTAAAAGTAATTTTAGGTAATTGAAATGAAATTTATGAAACTTAAAAAATAAATAAATAAACTTTATAAAAGTTAAATGCACTTAAAGTAAGATAAAAGCACCAAAATTACTTTATTAAATTATAAATTTAGGCTATATGTATATACATATTTAAGGAATAAATAAGGAATAAAGCAAATAACAATAAAAATGTAACATTCTGATAAATACTGTATAAATTAAACTACTATAACACTGCCAGTGGCAGTGAAATTGCACACGTCTCTGATGTGTGTTCAGAAACAGCCCTGAACGTGATCCTGTCGCAGTTCTCATGTTCTCATGGTGCAGAAAGCATCTGAGGTCCGTTTGGCCCGGTTCTGGTGGTCCTCCGATGTCTCTGTGACCAGCTGTTGATGCTGTATACAGACAGCAGTCGTGGGTGGTTTCAGATTCCCCCAGTGATGCTCAATGGATGTGTCTGGGTTTGGCTGCGGCTGAATTGATTGGTGATTATTTGGCCGTGTCTGGGTTTGTGGGGTCTCGTTTGGGTCCATCTCAACCGCTGAATCGTTGAATGGCTAAATGTGTCTTGGCCGCGATGAGGTCTCGGCGGTGGTCGTGTTGGTTTTGTCCACGTCTCGGACGCCGACCGTGACCGAATTGATCCGCGTTGGCCGCGATGGCTTGGCCCGAATGGGAGGATTGTGAACTCCGTTTTGGCCGGGATCGCGAGATGACCATCGTGGCCGATTGTGGTCGGTTCGGCGGCGCTCCGGGCAAAATCTGTTTCCTGACATCTCTGTCGCGCCTCCCGCGAGCTCCCTGACAGCAGCGCTGAGAATGACGGAGCGGAAGGGGCACCAGGTCACAGCTGCAGAGACCAGAGGGAGAGGGCGAAGGGAAGATAAAGAAAGCGCATGTGTGTGTAAGAGAGACACAAAGAAAACGCAAGAGAGCGAACAGGGTGAGAACAGAGAGAGAAAGACTGTGTGTTTGTCGCCGATAAAGACGGAGGGAGAGAGAGGGGAAGAAAGAGATTTTGTGGCGGGACTGAGAGTTTGGAGGGGGGTCAGTGTCAGCCATGATCTCAGACAGCGAGAGTCTGTCAGTCACAAACCAGTGCACACAGACCCCAAACAACCAACTCCAGACATCAGACCCTCTTATTCACAACTCAATGTTCATTCGTCCAGAAATATTCTGCATTAAGAGTGAAAAGCGGCCCGCCGCGGCAGGGCAGAGGGTGATGAAGAGGACTGTTGTCCTTTTGAAACATATTTTTCTGTCACACACAGAGACAGGATGCACTTCAGCCAATCGAAATAAAATCATGTTTTAGTGCAATAATTAAACCTCTTTGATTTAATGAAATAAATGTATACCCTACATGTACTTTACAAAAAAAAAAACTATGTGTGGACTAAAAACTGAATTAAAATACACTGACAGATCATCGCATTCTGATTCTGATTCTGATTAAAATGTCACTTGCAGTCCACTTCAAGGTTCAGTGTGAATGCAAAATAAAAAAAAAAAAAACAATTAAATAACTAAATAAAATAAAATAAACTGTTAAACTAAAAACTGGATACTAAATAAATATTATTGATAGATAAAATGATGTGTTGACTGAGTGCTAAAATACAAACAGGATCATAAATAAATAAAGAAATAGTTCACTTTAAGTTCAATTTTGAAGGTCAGGTAAACTGTGAATGCAAAATTGGACATATTTTCAATCAGTTTACTTTTAGAGATAAAAAAAATGTGTTGGCTGAGTGCTAAAATAAAAACCTAAATAAATAAATAAAATATAATAAAATAAAATAATGTGCGTTGAAAAAGTGCTGAAAAAAAGGAACATAAATAAATAAATAAATAAATAAATAAATAAAAATCATTCACTTTCAGTCCACTTTGAAGGTCAGGTACAATGTGAATGCAAAATTGGGCCAGATTTTTTAAAATAAAATGAAAATAAAATAAAATAATGTGTGTTGACTCAGTGCTAAACTAAAAACAGGATACTAAATAAATAAATAAGTAAATTCACTTTCAGTCCACTTTGAAGGTCAGGTACAATGTGAATGCAAAATTGGGCCTGATTTTTTAAAATAAAATAGAATAAAACTAAATAAAATAAAATATTGTGTGTTGAGTGAGTGCTGAAATAAAAATAGGATCCTAAATAAATAAATCATTCACTTTCAGTCCACTTTGAAGGTCAGGTACAATGCGAATGCAAAATTGGGCCAGATTAAAAATAAATAAAAATAAATAAATAAATAAATAAATAAATAAATAAATAAATAAATAAAATAAAATAAAATAAAATAAAATAAAATAAAATAATGTGTTTTGACTCCAGGATCCTAAATAAATAAATTTACTTTCAGTCCACTTTGAAGGTCAGGTACAATGTGAATGCAAACTTGGGCCAGATTATTAAATAAAATAAAATAAAATATTGTTTATTGTGTTGACTGAGTGCTGAAATAAAACCAGGATCCTAAATAAATAAATAAATAAATCATTTTCAGTCCACTTTGAAGGTCACATACAATGTGAATGCAAAATTGGGCCCGATTAAAAATAAAAAAATAAAAAAATAAAATAATGTGTTTTGACTCCAGGATCCTAAATAAATAAATTTATTTTCAGTCCACTTTGAAGGTCAGGTACAATGTGAATGCAAAATTGGGCCCGGTTTTTAAAATAAAATAGAATACACTCTTGACTGAGTGCTGAAATAGAAAGTGGATCCTAAATAAACAAACAAATAAATAAATTCACTTTCAGTCCACTTTGAAGGTCAGGTACAATGTGAATGCAAACTTGGGCCAGATTATTAAATAAAATAAAATAAAATATTGTTTATTGTGTTGACTGAGTGCTGAAATAAAACCAGGATCCTAAATAAATAAATAAATAAATCATTTTCAGTCCACTTTGAAGGTCACATACAATGTGAATGCAAAATTGGGCCCGATTAAAAATAAAAAAATAAAAAAATAAAATAATGTGTTTTGACTCCAGGATCCTAAATAAATAAATTTATTTTCAGTCCACTTTGAAGGTCAGGTACAATGTAAATGCAAAATTGGGCCCGGTTTTTATCAATAACATAAAATAAAAAGTATCTTGGCAAATCTGACTCAAGCTCAAATATACAACCAAAATGCTTTCTAATAAATATATATTCATTATCAAATGATTTGTTATTCCTTTAAAGAAACATTACAAGAAATATCTGTGACAAAGGTCATACCATAACAAAACGCAGATCTCCATTTAGTCTTCTAAGATGTGAAGGAGCTAGCTTTCGGTAATTACACACACCACTCACACACACGCTAGGGCATTCAAAAGTGAAGGATTAAACAGCCAATAACTCAATAACAAAAAGCAAGCAAAAAAGGTTAAATCTCTGTACACTCACAACTCCTCTTCCGCTACAAACCAGCTTCTTTGCCTCACATTCATTACACACACACACGCACACACACACACACACACACACACACACACACACACACACACACACACACACACACACTTCCCCAGCATTCATCAGCTCTAGATTTACGATCAGAGATGACAGCAGAGCTGTCTCCCATCGCCAGGGGCAAAGGGTTGATCCTCAAACCCCCTCTGAAACCATCTTCCAGGTGCAGAGCTCCCTCACACACACACACACACACACACACACACACAAAGTCATTTGTAGGATGTCAGCCAGTGCTAATTTTTGAGTGGGTAATGATCCTACCCATCAGCTTTATATGAAGAATCTGTTTCCTTTCAACACCACTTTCATTTGCTGTTTTCCCGCGGCTGATTTATTGGCTGCAGGTGAGTGTGTGTGTGTCAGTACCTTTTCAAGTTATTTTTGCATTCGCCAGGTTAGCCGATTATAACTCATCTGAACATTAAACACGCACCTGTGCAGATAATGTCCCGACACAAAGCAAGTCGATTTCCTGTCCACTCCTGAATCTATCGGTGAGGTGATGTTTGCAGTGTCATTGAACGTTCCTGCGGTGCACAAAGAGCAAAATACACAGTATTTACTCAAGGCAAGTGTGCGAGTCGTTTGTGGCTGTACCTGTGCAGGTGTGAGAGTGACAGACAGATAAAAGCGCTACACGAGAGGCCGTCAGCACCTCTGCCTTTCTCACACAATCCCTCATTCACAAACAAGACGTGACACGGACACGATTTGTCTCTCTGTGTTTTGTTTGCGCTTCTGCGTGTGTATTATTCGGTAAATGAATGTGACAGAACAATGGAGAATGAAGTGTATAGTGAGCTCAAAAGACGCCAAGCCCTAAACTGGCAAATTTTTTTCCTATTTTTAAAATAAAATAAAATAAAATAAAATAAAAGTGTTGACTGAGTGCTGAACTAAAAAAAACATGATAATAAATAAATAAATAAATAAATAAATTCATTCATTCATTCATCTTCAGTCTGCTTTGACTTTGAAGGTCAGGTACAATGTTAATGCAATTTACAAAAAATATAAAATAAATATTTATAACTCTGTTTATATAAATAATTATATAAGTAAATGTTTATATATATATATATATATATATATATATATAATGACAATGTATATTAATAATTGAATATAACATTAATATTTGTATACATATAAATTATAATATAAATTATACATATATTTATATGCATTACTATAAAATTATATATTAAATTAAATAATTTTTTAATTTAATAAAACATGAATAATTTAATATGAATAAAATATTAATATATTATCAATTTAAATATTGAATTGAAATGTAATTTTAAATATTAAAATGTTTATTTAAATAAATTATTTTACACAATATTTGTGTGAAATGTATTTTTTAAAGTTTATATAAAATATATAAATTAAATTATACAATGTATTAATAAAATAATATAATATGCAATTTAGAATTGTATAAATATTTATATAAATGTGTGTGTGTGTGTGTGTATATGTATGTATATATATATATATATATATATATACACTATTATATATATAAAATTATATATTTTATATAAATTTTAAACTTTTTAAATTTATTTAATAAAATACATTTTAAATAAAATATAAAAATATTATCATTTTAAATATTAAACTGAAACGTTATTTTAAAAATAAAAATGTTTATTGAAATAAGATGAATTATTTGACAATATTTGTGCTATGTTTTTTTGTTTATATATATATATATATATATAAAATTATACAATATATTAATAAAGTAATATAATATAAAAAATATCTGTATAGATATTTATATAAACAAATGTTTGCATAAATATAAACTAATATAAATTATACATACATTTATATGTATTATTATTAAATTATATATATTTTTACATTTAATAAACACATTTTGAATAAAATATACAAATATTATCATTTTAAATATTAAAATATAATTTTAAATATAAAAATGTTTATTTAAATAAAAAAATACACAATATGTGTGCTATGTATTTTTTAATGCTTATATAAATAAAAGTAATATAATATAAAAAAATATATTTGTATAAATATTTATTACTATAAATTATATATTTTAATGTTTTTTTATTTATTAAAACATAATTTTATTATTTTTAATATAAAAAAGTTTGTTTAAATAAAATTATTGTACTCAATATTTGTGTGCTATGCATTTTTATGCTTATAAAGTATCACACTGTTAGCTTAGCAACATGCTAACATCTCTTTCTATCCATCTTGACAGTTTCTGCGTGTGGAGCAAGACAAAGAATGCAATATGGATTGTTCAGCAGCTCCTCGCAAGCCGCTGTGCGCATCGGACGGACGGACCTTCAGTTCCCGCTGCGAGTTTCTCCGCGCAAAGTGCCGTGACCCTCAGCTGGAGGTCATACGAGGGCCATGCAAAGGTCAGAGTTCACCAATCAAACGTGAACTGTTGCCGGGTCGAGGCAGGCAGGGTTAAATCCATCTAGGGATAAATGATTCTTTGACGAGACAGAGCGGGATTTTACAGAGTGCAACACATTGTCCTTTATGACGTTTTGAATTGTACTCTTAAAAGGCGTTCACACTAACAGCGATTTGAAGCGACCTGAAGTGAATTGAGGGCAGAAATGATGCAGAATGCTGCTTTAGAGCATCCTAAATGCATTAATAATAATAATAATAATAATAATAATAATAATTAAAAAGCAAACATTTTTAATCTTCACATTTATTATCAAATTTAAAATAATAAATTAAATTGTATTTATTTTAAATACATATTTTATAACCAATTTAACAATATAAATTCAATGCATATAAAATAAAACAAAAAAAAAATCTGGGAACTGGAAAAATATCTATTAATATAACATGAAATTTATTTGTTTTGTTTTTTTTGCGCAAAATGCACCAAAATAAATAATAATTATCCTGCCTGCCAAGATACTTTCTTTTGGAGATCTTCATGGAGGCTGCAATAAGTGAAATGAAAAAAATCATCTGATAATAAATGAGTTTACAAAATTAATTAATACTTTCAGTCCACTTTGAAGGTCAGGTACAATGTGAACGCAAAATTGCATCCTATTTTTAAAATAAAATAAAATAAAATAAAATAAAATAAAATAAAATAAAATAAAATAAAATAAAATAAAATAAAGGTGTTGACTGAGTGCTAAACTAAAAAAACAGGATAATAAATAAAGAAATAAATTCATCTATAGTCTGCTTTGAAGGTCAGGTACAATGTTAATGCAATTTACAAAAAATATATAATATAAATATTTATATTTATATAATATTTATTAATAGACAATATTGATATTTTGACAATATTGATATTTAGATATTTAATTTATATAATTTTTATAATATTTGAATATTTATTTTATTCAAAATGTGTTTTATTAAATGTAAATATATATATAATTTTATAATAATACATATAAATGTATGTATAATTTATATTATAGTTTATATTTATGCAAACATTTGTTTATATAAATGTCTGTACAAATATTTTTTATATTATATTACTTTATTAATATATTGTATAATTTTATTTCTATATATATATATATATATATATATATATATATATATATATATATAATTTTATAGTTGTATATATACACACACATATACACACACACACACACATTTATATAGATATTTATACAATTCTAAATTGCATATTATATTATTTTATTTATACATTGTATAATTTAATTTATATATTTTATATAAACTTTAAAAAATACATATCACAAATATTGGGTAAAATAATTTATTTAAATAAACATTTTTATATTTAAAATTACATTTCAATTCAATATTTAAATTGATAATATATTAATATTATTAATTATATATATAATATGATACTGAATATTGAATTTATATTTTAATAATATAAAATTAATGCATATACAATAACCGGGGAAAAAGTGCTTCTTCACTAAATCCATAAATTATGAAACATCTTTGCTAAAATCTTGTCTGTGTAAAAATAAATGTACAGTGCTGCATTCATAAGTGTAAGAGATCGGTGGTCATTTTGTATGAAGGGATGGGCTAAACACTGTCAGTAGCCATAGAGGTCAAAGGTCAAACGGCTCACAGACACTCTCATTGTATTGGGCTCGGCAGGAAGACTCTCGTGCCCTGTACCCTTTTCTTTTTCTTCTACTCAGAGCTCTCTTTCTTTCTCTCTCTTGTTCACTCTTTCTTTTCCTACTAGTAAGCACAATGTGTCATTCTTACAGTGGGATTAAAGAGGGTGTGAGAAAGAGAGAGAGAAGGAAAGAGGTACAAAAAGAGGATGAATGATGCTCTGCTAAAAAGAGAGTGAAAGAAAAGCAAAAAGGAAAGATGAGATTGAGAAGGGAAGTACATTCAGTGATTGTGCACAAAAAGTTAAGAACAGATTATTTCAGCGCTCTTTAGGATTCGTCTGCTCTGAAACAATCTGTACTACATCAAACGGTAAAGAATGGACGTGATCGACATAAAAATACATAGTGCACACAAATATTAGGCAAAATTGACAATTTTAAGTAGACTGAACTATATTTTGGTGATATACTTCAGTACTGAATTATATAGTCTATGGGCCATTCTACAGAATTGGTGCAAACTGCTGTCCCACAACCAAAAAACGCATTTAATTATTCAAATCTTAGATGTTTACTAAGATCCTTCTATTATCTATTGAAACCCACAATAATATTTAAAATATCAGTAAGCTTAATATATATATATATATATATATATATATATATATATATATATATATATATATATATATATATAAATAAAATCATAATTTATTTGGCACTTTCAATTGAAAGGGTGACTGTCCCGAACCCTAACCCCTAAGTTTCAACTTATGAAAATGATATTTATTTATTTATTTATTTATTTATTTATTATTATTTTATTACATTGTTGTTTTTAAAAATCTTTTTTTAATTAAAAAAAAATAAAAAATAGTAAAGTAAAAAAAAAACCTTTAAAGAATTTCACTACCAAACACTATTTTCTATTATTAAACACTTTTTTCTGAGTTATTCCATAATATTTAGTTTTTATATGTGCACAACTATTCAGAACTGTGCTAGATAACCATGTGTTGATTAGCATCGTTGAGCTAGCTTCAAAAGTATCTAAAATAGTCACTACCGGAACCTTTGGTGACGTTTTGTTTTTGTTTTGTTTTTTTGGGTGTTATCCCATAAAATTGTCACTAACGAAACAGTCACAACTGAAACATGTCATCATATTTTCAGTAGTGACAAAAGGAAACACTGGGAATACATAATGCTTTATTTGGGGGAAATAAAGTATATTTTTGTATGCATGTTAAAATTCTGTAATGTGATGTGGTTGGTCGCTACTAAAACATTGGATGTTTTGTCAAAAATAAAGTGAATTATCAACTAATTTGTTATGATAGTGTTTGGCGCAATGTATATTCAAACTAATGAATCCTTAAGTTTGAAATCAGTATGATTAATTTTTTGCCTTTTACAGAGAAAAAAATTGATTCAAAATACAACAAATCTCATAAATCACACTTGAAATGGGTAAAATTAAAATTGTTATTGATGTATCTCTAAAAACATTTTAATAAAGTAGAAAAAATATATTTACAAGGAAGATGTAAGCAAGGGCTGTCAAATGATTAATCGCATCCAAAATAACAGTTTATGTTTACATACCATATGTGTGTTTACTTTATATATTTATTATGTACATATAAATACACGCACATACATACATGTATATATTAAAACAAGATATTTATATGTATATATATTTATACCTGTATACAATTTAGATTATAAATAAATATAAACATTTTAGATATAAATCTAAAATATTTTTCATTAATATATACATGCATGTGTGTGTGTTTATATATACATAATAAATATACACAGTACACAAATATATAGTATGTAAACATAAACTTTTATTTTGGATGCGATTAATCAGCACTAACAGCACTAATGTAAGCAAAATCTTAATAGGTCAATATAACCACTCTTATTAAATTATATATTACTGTGTTTCAATGGTGACAAATTTGGGGAGAGGACAAATATTCCAAAACTTTCTGAAAAAACAATATAAGGATTAACTGCACAATTACTAGAAATGTGTACCTTGGGTATTTTACAATTTGCATACATACAAAATTTGTGGAAAAACACCTTTGAACCAATTCTGCAGAATGGCCAATGTACATATAATTATAGTTTGGCATTTATCTCACCTCCTATACCATCACTTTGCAATTCATTCTGGGAATTTGCCTCATCCACCTTTTCTCATTGCCTTTCTTTTCGTCCTCTCACACCATTCCAGTCGGAAAGCGTTTTAATGATTTGCCCAGTGGAGAGAGTGAGTTTATGTCTCCATTGAGGTCTGGAGGATTTTCTGCCCTGCTGCATGAATGACATCCACACACACACTCACTTACTCATATTTGTACATACAGATGCATTACAACCTGCTGGACACCATCAGCTCACACAGACTCAACACAAAATGACAGAAAGTTTTTACCACTGGACTTGTATAGAGATAGTGATGAGACTCCAGTAGGACTGTTGATCCAATTCCCAACCACACACAGGCATCCACCACTTCCGAAACATCTTGAATTATTCTGTGTCGGAGAGGTCGCATGTCACTGCGAAAGAAACCAAGTCTTATTTCCTGCTTCATTTTCTTTTGCCATTACCATTCTTTCCTTTCCTCTGAGAAAAAAAAAAAGAAAAGAAAAAACACCCGTGCCACATCAGTCAGAGAGAGAACGCCAGAGGACTCGCCTGTCGGTTTGAATTTAATGCACTCGCTCTCTGTGGACTTTCTGTTTTCTATATTACACTGACACGATGAGCAGAATAGCGACTGTGTGTTTAAAGTGGAATAATGGGAAAATAAAGTTTAAGGTTATATATAGAAAAGAGTATGGACAGAGTTTGTGAACAAATGAATCATCAGGTTTATAGTACTTTTCAAGATCTCCAAAGCAGACGTGTCATGTATACTTTAAGAGGGCTCCAGTGGCAATCCCCACTTGCTTTTTTACCACTTAGCTATTTGGATAAGATAGGATTATCAGGATAAAGTACATTTTCAGTTTATAACAAATAACCTATGAACTCACTGACTTGCTCACGGACTGACTTGCTGGATTTACCTGTGTTGTGTCCCCAGATACGTCCAGGTGTGTGGCAGAGAAGAAATACACAGAACAACAAGCCAAGAAACTCTTCCCACAGGTGTTCGTACCTGTCTGCAATCCTGACGGAACCTACAGCGAGGTATGAGATGAACAATATTAAGAAAGAACAATAAAAAGATAGATAGACCCTAAGCCTCGTTCAGACTGTCAGCCCAAATCCGATTTTACATATCCGGATGGAATCTGATTTGAATAACTAACTGTTCACACTGGCTACGTTTACATGCACCCAAATAATCCATTTGTAATTGGATTGACGGCTCAATCGGATTGAAAAACGTTCATGTAAAGACCTTAATCGATCCGATTGAGCTCGATCGGAATTAAATTTCGATAGGATTGAAAGGGGTGGTTTATTCCTTTTCTAATCCGATCCAACAGCAAAAAATGACCATGGCTGCGTTTACACTGGCAGAAAAAAATCAGATTTTTTGGCCACATCTATGCCAACATGGCAAAAATAATGATGAGCTCTGTCACATTATAAAACACATATACAGCGGTTAAAGCAAAAAAAAAAAAAAACCTGAGCCTGAACCATTTTTTGGGGGGGTGGGTGGGGGGGGGGATCTTTTGATATCAAGTTTTGCTAGATAGATTTGTCCTTGACAGGGTACAGGACGACCTACAATCTAAACAGACATTTCTGCAAAAATAAATACAAGGGAATTAATATAAAAATGAAAACCGAACCACCAATAGGTGGCAGTAAGTGACTGTCTTAATGAATAAGTCATATATTCAATCAGTTCGTTCAAACACGTATTCATTCATTCACTAAATAAAGCAACTGATTGTTTTTATGAATGGCTGGGAGTCACCGTTTACACTGTAATGCGGTCAGAGTCATTTCAAGTTTCGTTGCTGTGCTAGTTATCGTTTATTGATTTTTTTTGATCGGGTTACTGTCCGGTCGGGCAGCATTCAGCACACAGAAGGCACATACTGTGAAAGTTTTTAGAGAGATGAAAACAGGTCGCACGACAACAATTATATCCACTCGCACAAATGCTCCCAAATATATTTTGAGGTCGCATAGGTAAAATTTCGAGAGCAAATGCGACCAAAATGGTCGCAATTTCGAGCCCTGACCAGCTACCAAAAGGCTTGCCGTCTCTTCCTATTTCTTCTATCCATGCCCAGGGCCATTTATTTTTAAGCCCTTTATCAACCAGGATTTGTTCACCGGGCTTCATAAACTTGCTCTCCATCCAGCCGACTGTTTCCGTTCTACTCTCCAACGTAACGTCTCCGCTCTGACATCTATGCTTGTATCTAACTCACGCGTATCCAAACCCCGCCCCATTCTACTTCTGATTGGCTAATAATGTTAGTTTGGCAGAGTAAAGGCTGTGTTGCCCTAATAACATTGGTAGGCGAACACATGAACTCGAACGTGATATCAAAACGTTTTTTTAAGACGTACTTTTAATTTTTTTTTCCGCAGCCAATTGCCGCACGCCGGAGATCCGGCACGGTGCCGGAAAACTTTAAGCCCTGCATATAGACTGATATTTGAATCAGATTACAATGATAAGAGTACATGTAAACAGATCTGCAATCGGATTCAATTCATTCGGATCGACGAAAATTGGTGCATGTAAACGCAGCCACTGTGTATCACAACTGTTTCTATCCGACTCTTTCCTTTAACGGAATGTGCGTTGGTTTCTATGGCAATGGCGTCACGCTGTTATATCAACGCTAAAAACGCAATACATTTTGCAATACAGACACAGTCGCGTTGTCGTCGCGCTTGATTATTTCATTCCCGTCGCGTTTCGTCTTCTGAGGCAGCGGCATAAATGCAGGAAGCGGAATGTGCGACTTTATTCTGTACTGCCGTCTCTGCTGGTTTCAAAACTCAAAAAAGGTGCGTATACTAGCCATATTCTCTTTTCCCGGTTTGCAACAACACAAGCATGTTTCTGCAAACAAGTTTTCCACAAAAACGCCTGACGTGTTTACGTCTTACGTGGCGTGAAAACGTGAAAAGGCTACACCTAATCCGATTTGACCAGTGAACTGGACCGGATGAAATGGATGTCCAGGAATCCGATTTGAATAGGGTTCATATGAATGTGGTTTGAAATGGATTTGCACAAATCAGATTTCATGTAGTTCGTTGCCGTTCAGACTATCTAAATATGATCGTATTTTAATTGGATTTGCATAAAAATCGGATTTGGGCTGACAGTCTGAATGAGGCTTTAGATAGATAGAATGATAGACAGATGGTCATGAAAAATAAATTATGACGTTATAATGAATAGTTCGTTATGAAGGAATAGTTCACCTAAAAATAAAAATTAGCCTACCCCATGATTTACTCACCCTCAAGCCATCCTTGGTGTATATGGCCACCTTCTTTGAGATAATGTCCTAGCTCTTCCAAACTTTATAATGGCAGTGAATGGCTGGTGAGATTTTAAAGTCCAATAAAGTACATCCATCCATCATAAAAAGTACTCCACATGGATCCGAGAGGATAATAAAGGCCTTCTGAAGCAATTTGATGTGTTTGTGTAAGAAAAATATCCATATTTTATAAACAGTAATCTCTAGCTTCCACTAACTGTCGTACCCACGTTCAAGAGAGAGTGGCGTTTATAGGCATGACTTGGTGTAGCATAAGCTCCAGTGAGAATATGCTAGTCACATGAGAACTAGGTTTGTTTACAGCAAAGCAATGTTAATTTCATTTACAAATAATTTTTGTCAACATTTTTTCACTGACGAAAACGAGACGATGACGAAACAAAAACTATGATGGAAGTCTTTTGACATTTTCGTCAGCAAATAAAATTGAGCCAAAAATGTTCTTGAGGGACGAGATTCATTCAGAACGAATCTGCTGCGTGGTTAGGAGGCTAGATGCGTACATATAAACTGTATCATAGCCTATAAATCTATCTGGCAGGACATAAGCTAGCATATACTTGCTGCACGTCTCATAAAACATCAAAAAATGTCAATATGTTGGAGTAAGAGAAGTGCAGACATATGGATAAATTTGACGACGGAAAAGAGAACTCATTTCGGTCTAATTTTCTGAGCGCACACACCGAAGCAGTGCCTCTCACACAGCACAGGAGTACTCTTTCGTATCTAATATGCACAAATATATGTTGAATTGTTCGTTTTGATAAGTATTCACGTAAACACACTCTGTTATGTCTTATATGAACATAAACAGTACCGGTTTTAAATGGACAGCAGCCTAATTTAGCCTATATAACTATTGACATTTCATTGAAAAGAAAACCATGTTCTTGTTTCTTTATGAGAAGTGGTTTCATTTAATATTAATATAAAGGCATGCTATGTGTCATAGCAGTTAAATCTATCTATCATGAAAAATCTTAATATCAAACCTATAAAATGCATTACACTGTAACTAAACCCATTCAATTTTTAGGCGACTAAATCTACTGTATTTCATCAATTCAGATGACTAAAATATGACTAAAACTAAATGGCATTTTAGTCAAAACACTATGACTAAGACTAAATCAAAATTAGCTGTCAAAATTAACACTGCAGCAAAGGAAAACTAGTCTTCTCTTGGCTTATATCAAAGTCCTCTGACATTTTTCTTTACAAATACTCATTTTGTACTTTTAATTCGTGACCAGTGTTTTGTTTAGCTCTCTCCTATGTCTTACATCATCCGCTGGAACGCCACTCTCTTGTGAACGTGCATACGACAGTTAGCGAAAGCTAGAGATTACGGTTTATAAAGTTTTAAATATGGATATTTTTCTTATGCAAATGCATCAGTTTACATTAGAAGGCCTTTATTTAACCCCCGGAGCTGTGTGGAGCACTTTTTAAGATGAATGGATGCACTTTATTGGACTTTTAAATCTCAACGCCCATTCATCAGCATTTTTTAATATAACTCTGATTGTATTCCTCTTAAAGAAGAAAGTTATATACATATAGGACGGCTTGAGGGTGAGTAATCATGGGGTACACTGCAAAAAAATGCTTTTTACTTAGATTTTTTTGTCTTGTTTTCAGCAAAAAATATCTACAAAATCTTAAATCAAGAAGGATTTTCTAGACAAAATAATCTTATTTCAAACAGAAAACTTGAAAACTTTGCTTACCCCATTGGCAGATTATTTTGCTTGTTTTAAGCAAAAACTCACCTAATTATTTTTTCTGAAAACAAGACAATAATTTTGACTTGTCTAGAAAATCCTCCTTGATTTAAGAATTTTCAGATACCAAATTTCCAGGATTTGGGCTGACAGTCTGAATGAGGCTTTAGATAGATAGAATGATAGACAGATGGTCATGAAAAATAAATTGTGACGTTAAAGGAATAGTTCACCTAAAAATGAAAATTAGCCTAGCCCATGATTTACTCACCCTCAAGCCATCCTAGGTGTATATGGCCACCTTCTTTGAGATAATGTAATCATGGGGTACACTGGCTGGAAACAAGAAAAATAACCAAGTAAGAAAAGCTTTTTTTGCAGCGTACTTTTAATTTTCTTTAATTGTTTTTGGCTCAAGAAACATTATAAGTGCATAATATGGGATTTTACATCTTTAACAATTTCTCAATTTGTCTGCCTCTCTCTGTCTTCTTTCTTTATCTCTGCTGCATTTGACTAACAGGTTCAGTGCCACAGCTACACTGGTTATTGTTGGTGTGTAACACCCAGTGGCAGACCCATCAGCGGCTCAGCAGTAGCCAATAAGAAACCTCAATGCCAAGGTACCATACTTCTGTCTCAGCTGTGATTTTCATGCCTTTATCCTACTGCGTGCTTCAATCATGCCTTCTTTGTTTGCAAAAGAGATTTTCACATCATCAATAATCCTCTGAAGTGATTCCAAACAGTAATCTCAGCGCGGATGACATGATCTCAATGTTTTGGCACATGATAGTTGTTTAGGAATATAAATCAACAGAGAAATGCAGAAACGCAGCATCTAAGCTTGTAGAAACGCAGCGTCTAAGCCAGAGATAGCACTGAGAGATGCCAGAACAGAGCTAATCCTAATCTACAGAAACGTTCCAGCATAACAATACCACATAACCAAAGCCACATGCACTAAACTAGCATAGCGCTGTATTAAACACACGCTCACGCACAAAACTGAAACTCTATCACTGGAGGCCATGGGTTCCTGGATCATAACATCGTTGGCTTGGCTTTGTACAACAACCACAGCTTCACTAGAAAAGGACCAATTAGATTTAATTGCACATGCAACAGCTTAATCAGTTAGGTCTGGGGGAGCATCACAAAACAAATGCGCGTTTGGCAGGCGAAGCGGCCGAACTCAAACATTCTTGCTCTTTTACTCCAAGATAGTGTCATATGGCTTTTACCCCCTGCAGCCTCCATAACATTATCGTGTTCGTCTGTAGAGGCTTATTACATAATTAAAAACGTAAGTCACTTCAAATCAACCATTCCTGGAAGACTTGCTCTGATCTGCGGGACATATTTAAATGCTATATTCCAGTTAGAATGTACTGAACTGTAGTTGTAGATTTGCTAAAACGTTTAATCGTGTAATCGTCCTGTTGATTTTCAGGGTCCAAGAATGGTAAAGTAAATCCGAAGGAGCCAGGAAAATCAGGTAAATACCCTCAATGATTTCTTTTGATATGGTAAAGACTTTCAAGATGGACAATCTGCACTGGCAGCTATGTTTTAATGTGTGTGTGTGTGTGTGTGTGTGTGTGTGTCTGTACTGCAAGTTAAGGCTTGCCTTTCTAATATTTTGTGAATTGAGAGTGCTGAAGTGGCTTCGGGGCTGAAAGTAAATGGTCGTATGTTGGAGTCGTTAAACAGAGAGACGTTGTAATAACAGCCTTTGCTTTTCACAGTCGTTAAAATGAAATCGAAGGGCTTCACGGTTTTGTCACAGCACCGCAGTGAACGTTAACCACTTCACCTGGACGTCATTTCTCTTCTTTCCAGATGAAGACCTTTCTCATGCACCACTAATGGCACTGATTTCCCTCCTTTTACAAAACAGAACAGACCACCTGATCTCCAGATAATCACTCTGTTATTTTTGGTCTTTTTTTCTCAGTTTAAGGGGAGTTTTGTGGAAGATGTAGAGTTTTTTTTAAGTGTATATCTTTGATGTTTTACCTTATTTAAAGAGTTTATTAATAAAAAAATATATATATATGATTTTACTTACAAAATACCAAATTTCCAGGTAGTAATAGTAATAAAATGTAAAATGTAATCATTTTTGGTCACTAGAAAAACTGGTATTTTGCTTTCCACATCATTTCAAAAACTAGTAAGCTGCCTAATTTTTTTTTTAATTAAATTAAAAAACTAAGAAATTAAGTTATAATAATAAACTAGAATCAAATATTTATTTATACACATTTATCTATATACATATAAAATGTTTACCCTATATTTGTGTGTGGTATTCATTTTTTATGCTTATTAGAATATTGTATCATTAGCTTATCAAACAACTGCTAATGCCACACTCTGTTGAAATTAATAACGATTATAATTTCCTGTTCATGTGGTGAACGTTATTTTTCCAGTGTAGACACTGCAAAAATTAAGTGACTTCCTCAGTATTTTTGACTTGTTTTCTATGGAAGCCTGTTTCTGCCACAAAAAAAATAAAATAAAAATTAATTGCGACTTTTAGAATTGTGAAATATAAACTCGCTATTCAGATTTAATTTTAGAATTGTGAGATATAAATTCTCAATTCAGATTTTTTTTTTCAGAATTGTGAGATATAAACTTGCAGTTCTGACTTTTTTTGTTGCGAATTCGAGTTTACAGGTTTTACATCTTGCAATATTTTTTTTTCTGAATTGTGAGATATTAACTTGCAATTGCGAGTTGTAAAGTCCAATTTAGACAGAAAAAAAGGATTGATATGTTCACAGAATTGCGAGTTTATATCTTACAATCCTGACTTAACTCACGACTGCATGTTAACTAATAAACAATAAACTCGTTTTTCTGAGAAAAGGAGGCGGAATTGCGTGATATAAACTCGTAATTGCGAGTTATAAAGTCAGTATTGTGAGACATAAACTTGCAATTCGAGAAATAAACTCAAAAAGTCACAATTGCGAGATATAAATGTCGAAAAGTCACAATTGAGTTCATGTCTTGCAATTCTGACTTTATGTCTTAGAATTGCGAGTTTATGTCTCACAATACTGACTTTATAACTCGCAATTGTGAGTTTATATCACGCAATTCTGACTTTATATCTCCCAATTGTGACTTTATAACTCATAATTATGAGTTTAAATCTCACAATTCTAAGACAAAAAAGTCAGAACTGTGAGTTTGTATCATGCAATTCTGAAGATTTATGAGATGTAAACTCGCAACTGCAAAAAAACAAGTCAGAATTGTGAATTGTGAAAAAAAAATTCAGAAGTGGAAATTATTACTTGAAAAGCAAAATGACATAAGATCTGATAAATTAAGTGATTTTACGTTTAAAAGAAGAAGAATCTAAAAGAAGATTTTACCACATTGGCATTTTTTTCTTGTTTTAAGCATAAAGTCACTTAATTTTGTCAGATTTTTCAGAAAACAAGATTTAAAAAAAAGAAATAGAAGATAAAAATCGTTTTTTTGCTATGAAGCATTACAAATCAGTCACTTTGAAGGTCCAATGATGGTTTGGATGCTGTCTTAGAAGGCAATTGCCTATATAGTCAATAGACAGCAAGGCAGCTCACTAGGATTTGGAACAGATCCATTGTCAGAGGTGTGGCCCGGTCAGTAGTGCACATAGCACGATGATGACCTGGTTTTGCATCTTGGGTCATTTCCCGATCCCACGCCTTTTTTCTTCCCACCATTTCCTGTCGCTTTAGGGCCGTCCTATCAAATAAAAGGCAAAAAGCCACAAAAACATAGAAAATCATTGATGTGTTGAGCTACACTGAAATTTTAGAGTCACATAAATAACAGGGTCAGATCTCGTAATACTTTATCACTTCATCAGAGTGCTGACAGTGGCTGTTCCCCAAGTTTCCCAACTGTTTCCCAAGCAGTGAAAAACACACCAAAAGAGAGAAGGGGCAGTTTATCTTCTGCCCTCTGATGAGTTAATGGTGACCCTGCTGAGGTTAACCGCACCTGCGGCTCTCAGCATTTCAGATTCCTGTGGCCAAAGCGTCTAGCGATGTTCCTTCATCCCCATCTGCACACATAACACATCATATGTCCGTTCTGTTAGTGTGCGTGTGTGTGTTTGCATGTATTGTTGCATGCCTGTTCTCCAGATCATTAAAGTCTGAACTAAACAAAAACATTTGTTTTTTTACAGGGAACGCAGTTTATTTTTGCACACAGTGTCCAAAATTCATGTTTTGCCAGCCATGAATGTTTCTTACCAGTCACGAAAATGTAAAATATTTCTAATAGTAAAGTTATGACTTTTTCTTGAGGAAATAACTTCAAGAAAAACAAAAATATGTCTTGTTTTCCAGTGCAAATGCCACGACTTAACATAAGAAGTCTTGTTTACTGACAAATGTACCAAAATTAAGTGAAGTTTATCTACAAATGGCCTCTGAGAAATTAGCTTAATTAAAAAAGAAAACAAGTTTCCACTGACAGATGTTTGTTCTTGCTTTAAACAAACTCACTAAATTTAGTTCAAATTCATTTTGCATCTTAAGTAAATGTGTGTTGATTTAAGGATATTTAGATGTTTGCACTGCAAAAGAAAACAAAAATACTGATTAATACACTTTTTTTTTTTGCAGCGCATGCAACATTTTTGCCATGACTTTATGCAAGTTCACACAAGGAGAAAAATACTTCCTAGATAAACAATTCTCTAAAGAATAACTCTATAAAGCCATGAATTATGTTGCAGGTCATTATAAAGTTACTGGCAAACTGCAGAGTAACATTTTTCAAGTCAGTCCAGCCAAATTTTACTCACATTTAGTGCTTGGCGAGTGTTAATTTTGGACGCCGTTTTGCATATATATATCACCTTTGAATTTTTACATTTGCAGACTTTTATATTTGTACTACACTGCTGTTTGTCATTATAAATGTGTGTTTTTTAGTGTAAGGCAAAGAGATTAAACAGTTTTTTTTCTTTCAGTGAGTCAATTAAAACCACTAAACCTCCTTTAACTCTTTATCTGCCTGTTTGTGTTCTCCAGTTCATCCTTTTCCTCTGTTATAATTCTGTTTCCCCATTTCTCTAATCTGTCCTGGCCGGGCAACGTGCAAAAGCGTCATGGCTCATGTGATGTGACTGTCTATCTGACACTCGTAATTGTAGTTTCCTTGCAAATCTTCTCCATTCTAAATGCAGATCCGCCAGCGATTTTCGTAGTGGAACCCCAGCCATCCGCTGATGAGGAAGGTGAGTGACAGTGAAGCCTTCTAAATGCTGTCTAGGGTTTGGAGCAGAACTAATGTTTTGTGCATTCGTGTGTGTGTTTTAGACATCATCTCTCAGTACCCCACACTCTGGACAGAACAGGTCCGCAGCCGACAAAACAGGACCAGAACACAATGTGAGTTGCCAACAAACATCTGTTATCACTTTTCAATACATAAATACTAACTGAGCCAGATTGGTTTTTGGTATTTAGGAGAAGATAGAAAATCATATCATGCAAGACGTAACATCTAATTTACTTACTTACCTCAGCATATGTCAATGGATTTTGCAGTATCAGCGTTGTCTCTTGATGCGTCTGCTGAAAATACAAAAACAGACAAATGAGACACCTGTTGACATGCAGATCGATTATAGAGCTTTAAAACTAGTATGAATAGCATGGATCGGATATCATGAAACTAAAAGAACTTGAGAATTGTTTAAAGTTCATATTGAGTTCTCTAACCTTTTCTGCAGACTTTTGTGTCTTGGAAACTTTAAGGAATTTAAGATAGGGATGTTTTTTCTCAGAAGAAATGTCTGAAAAGCAAGGCAATTGAACAGAAGACTCCATCTGTTCTCCATTTAATCTCATTACTGACTGAGAGAAACAATTGAACGAATTAAAGAAATTTAATTTGTGATTTCCTTTTCCTATGGGCAACAGAAATATGCTCAAGAGCTCAATCAAGTTCTCAATGAACTTTGTCTCAGCTTATATATACAGTTACCTGAATGATCCACAGCTGTTTTTTTGTTTAGTGATAGTTGTTCATGAGTCCCATGTTCTGAACAGTTAAACTGCCTGCTGTTCTTCAGAAAAATCCTTCAGGTCCTATAAATTCTTTGTTTTTTCAGCATTTTTGTGTATTTGAACCCTTTCCAACTATGATTGTATGATTTTGAGACCCATCTTTTCACACTGAGGACAACTGAGGGACTCGTATGCAACTATTACAGAAGGTTCAAACACTCACTTATGCTTATGAAGGAATCACGATGCATTAAGAGCCGGGGGTGAAAACTTTTGAACAGAATAAAGATGTGTACATTTTTCTTATTTTGTGTAAATATTGTATTTTGTTCATTTAATACTGCCCTTCAGAAGCTACAGAAGATAGTTACATGATGTTTCCCAGAAAATAAAATAAGTAACATTTACACTGATATTCAATTCTAAAAGTTTTCACCCCCGGCTAATGCATCGTGTTTGAGCTTTCTGTAATAGTTGCATATGTGTCTCTCAGTTGTCCTTAGTGTGAAAAGATGGATCTCAAAATCATACAGTCATTGTTGGAAAGGGTTCAAATACACAAAAATGCTGAAAAACAAAGTAATTTATAGGACCTGAAGGATTTTTCTGAAGACAGAAACAGCAGGCAGTTTAACTGTTCAGAACAAACAAGGGACTTATGAACAACTATCACTAAACAAAAAAAAGACAGCTGTGAATCATTCAGGTAACAACACAGTATTAAGTAAACTTTTGAACAGGGTCATTTTTATAAATTCATGTTTTTTTGGTAAAATAATTAACATTTTGCAGATTCTGCAAGGTGTATGTAAACTTTTGACTTCAACTGTATAAATATATATATATATATATATATATATACACACACACACACACACACACATTTCTATAGTTTAGTTTTAGCTACATTTTTATTTTGAGTAATTTTAGTATTCATCTTATTTGCCAGGGTAACATTTCTAATGTTTTTTTAATGACCGCAGGGTTCGTACAGATACTGTAACTTTTTAAGCACTGCTTTTTTCAAGGACTTCAATCAGAGATCTCACTTATCAAACAATGCCTTCTATTTCAAATTCTAAAAAAAAGAGAAATAGATAAATAAAAATATACTAATAAAAAAAGGCAAAAATAAAGTCGGGCACATGCAAAGTATATTACTTAAGTATTACATTATTAAGTATATTACACTTTAACTATTGTGAAACCATGGTTAATTTTCTTAAGGATTTGTGTGTATACTTTCTTTCTTTTGTCTTGGTTTTGTTTTTATAACTGTACTGCCTTAATGGTTTGATGTTTTCTACAGTTTAAGAAAAAAAAAACGAAAAAAAAATAAATACATTGAAAAAAAAAAGATTCACTGTAATGGTTAGTTCACTGAAGACGAGATGTTTTAATGAACCCAACTGCAGTTTATTGATACAGTGTAATCCAAAGTGCAAACATTAATCCAAACAGTGACTTGACTTGAAACAGACTTGACTTGACGTGACGTGACTTGACTATGAACAGACTTAAACAGGCATGGCATGGAAACAGGCATAAACAAGACTCACCAACAGCAGATTACAACATTAATACAGGACCAGAGACAATGGCAAAATGAGGGCTATTTATACTCAACAAAGGGGGTCGCAAGACAAAACCAACCAATGAGAAAACAATGAACATGACATAGCAACCAATCAGAAAATGACACATGGACAATCAGGATAACATGAGGAAGCAAGGGATGCAAGACACAAACAGGAACCATGACTAGACTACAAAATAAAAGACATGAAAACATGAACATGAAAAGAACCCAAAACAAAACCCAAACACCACGTTATATTCACAAATTTTTCAAAATCCTGATATGAAACAAACGGAAAACAAACAACAAACCCGCACAGAAGTCCCGATCTGAATCAACTGATTCACAATCCACGCTCTAAAGTCCCGATCTGAATAATGATTTGTGAACCATCATTTCAGATCAGGACTCGAATCGCAGATCATTCAATTTGCAAAATGATTCATGAACCTGTTCCGATCTAAATCAAATTATTCGCAATCCGCCCTCCAAAGTTCCAATCTAAAGCAAAAGATTTGCAAACCCGCTCTAAAGTTCTGATCTAAATCAAATAATTTGCAATCCACACTCTGAAGTCCCGATCTGAATAATTCGCGAACCATCATTTCAGGACTTGGATCGCGGATCACAAATCATTTGACTTAAATCGGAACTTTGCATATTGCAAATCATTTGATTTAGATTGGGACTTCAAATCGCGATTCAATTCAGAAAAATGATTTACAAACCCATTCTGATCTCAATCAAATGAGTCATGATACATGCTCCATAGTCCCGACCTGAATCAAATGATTCACAATCTAAATCAAATGATTCGTTATGCGATTTGAAGTCCTGATATGAAACAAATGATTTGCGATACATAATACGTTTAGAGTGCTTTAAAACAGTGAATCATTTTGCGACGCAATGCTTTAACTGATTCTGAGTTTTGAATAGCTCTTGTTTACTCATCACTACTTGCTTTTTAAAATAGTTACAAGCTATGTTAAAATATAAAAATGAATGGCTCTTTTAATTTGATCTGGTTTTTGAAAGTCGCTCACAATGAATGATCGAAGTAAGAGTTTGAATCAGTCAGAGTGGTTCCAGCATAAATGACTCAATTGATTTGGTTCATCTGTTCCTCTTTTCAAATCTTCAGCCATGTTTACACAACACTATCAGCACTACTACTTGCTTAGCTTGATTGTTTACTGACATAAACTGAAATAGGCCAAAAAAGTATGATTTTTTTTAATTGCATGAATTCTACGTACAAAGATATGTGCTTACTGTTAATATTAAACACGTACTTCATAGATTCATTGTCTTTTAATAATTCAAGCACTTTTCAAGGAGGCCCACCTCTTCAGGAATATTGCTGTTTTCAAAAAGTCAAATTCAAGTACTTTAAGCACCTTGCACCAACCCTGATGACCGAAAATGGTTTTTAATAGTTTAATGTTTAGTTTTAGTTAACTATGACAACACTGGGAACAACTGAGATATTACAGACACCAATTTTTTGGGGGATTTTTTTTGGTGTGGGGATAGAAAGAGAAAGCAAAAGTGACAAAGACAGATACTTATCTGTAAGTATAATGAGACTCTGTTGCTATAGCTGCTCAAGCACACACACTGAAGCACATATGTGAAGATCCAGCCATGAGTGGCACTCAGCCATTGCCTGACATGTTGATCTAATGAAGGAATCAACAAAGATGTCATTAAAACCCATCTGGGGAAAATGACGACATGAACTCAGTAACAGATCTAATTCTGATGACATTGTTACGGAGTTTGTGTGTTTCCTAATAGACCCACTTGTGTGTGCGTGAATCGCTTGATTGTAAAGTTCTCTTGATTTACAATCAATAAAATGTCAGTGCAGTGCAGTGAACGCTGATGGTTTTGATTACAGCTGATTCGTTGAGGTCTAAAGCGTGATTATCACTATTCAGAGAAGCTTAGAATAGAACTGAATGAAAGACAGAGGCAAAGAAAAGATGTCTCTGGGTTAAAAAAAAAGAAGAAGAGAAAAACTCATGGCAACATTTTATAAAACAATGCTCACATGAAGCCAAAGACCTGACAACACCACAGACAAAGAGAGAGACTAACTATAAACGGATGTGGGAGAGAGAGAATACCTTAGAAAACTCATAGCACTGCACTAAATACCACTATAATACCACAATAATAATAAGTGTTAGTTTTATTAAATAAAACTGCTTACAACAGTAAGTACAGCAGCATCTCGAATGCTGTCTGTATGAACGTGCAACATGTGAATGTGCAACTTTTTTTTTTTTAATGATTGTTGTTTATGAGTCCCATGTTTGTCCTGAACAGTTAAACTGCCTGCTGTTCTTCCGAAAAGTCCTTCAGGTCCCACAAATTATTTGGTTTTCCAGTATTTTTGTGTTTTGAACCCCTTCCAACAGTAACTGTATGATTTTGAGATCCATCTTTTCACACTAAGGTCAACTGAGGGACTCATATGCAACTATTACAGAAGGTTCAAACGCTCATTGATGCTCCAGAAGGAAAACGATGGATTAAGAGCAGAGGGGTGAAAACTTTTGACCAGAAAGGAGATGGTGTACACTTTTCTAACTGTGCCTAATTATCATATTTTGTCATTTAGTACTGCTCTTCAGAGGCTACAGAAGATGCTTACATGTTTCCCAGAAGACAAAATAAGTTACATTTACCCTAATCTTCACATTCAAAAGTTTTCACCCCCAGCTTAATGCGTGATTTTTTCCTTCTGGAGCGTCAGTGAGCATTTGAACCTTCTGTAATAGTTGCATATAAGTCCCTCAGTTGTCCTCAATGTGAAAAGAAGAATCTCAAAATCATACAGTCATTGTTGGAAAGGGTTCAAATACACAAAAATGCTGGAAAACCAGAGAGTTTGTGGGACCTGAAGAATTTTTCTGAAGAACAGCAGACAGTTTAAGTGTTCAGGACAAACATGGGACTCACGAACAACTATCACTAAACAAAAAAACAGCTGTAGATCATTCAGGTAACAACACAGTATTAAGAATCAAGGGGATGTAAACTTTTGAACAGGGTCATTTTTATAAATTCAACTATTATTTTCTCATGTGGAATATATGTAAACATCTTTTATGTGAAATATTTTATTCAGGTCAGTACTAAATAAACAATAAAATGCATTTTGTATGATCCCTCTTATTTTGGTAACATGATTAACATTTTGCAAATTCTGAAAGGGGACTGTTGACCTCAACTGTAATCACTTTAAATATAAATTCAGTTGTATTAAAAATATTTTATGATATGACATCCATATCTAGTACTTGCCTAATAAGATATAATGTATGTAGTTAATAATGTTAAGACTACTTTTAGCCTGGAGTTCACTCTTCGTCTGTGACTGACAACCATATTTTGTGCTGCCACAGAATACATTAGAAACCACATATCATCTCTCTCTCTCTCTCTCTCTCTCTCACACACACACACACACACACACACACACACATTTTTTTAACATAATCTTGCTTGCATTAGATCAGGCGGCTCAAAGCATTGCTGGAGAGCTGTGTTGTGGCACATGAGATGATTGGTTCCTGATGCAGTGAGAAATCTAATGGCTCAAAGGTTGTGCTCCATATGGATCATTCATGTGTTTCAGGCTGTCGTTGTGTGTCTCAATGCAGGATTGAAAGGAAGCGCTAGGATGCCACTGTTTTCCTAAAACAATGTGTTTTATGCAGCGATTCTTTGCCCAAGGTCACTATCTGCATTCAAAGACACTGCAGAGGCAGGCACCCAGAGACAATGTGTAAATATTTATTCTGGTCGAGCAGCAAAAGCCCCGTGCAGACATTAACTTCTTAATGTCATAAACATTCCCGCAGGCTCCTGATAAAGCACAAGCTCTCACTTTCACTCTCTCTGACTCGGTTTTCCTTCCTTCAACATGTTGTCTATCCATCTCTTGAAGGCTGTGTCCAAGGCCTCACCGTTCATTGACTTCACAGGCAACGTTTTTTGTATGAAGGCACTATAATATATGTGACCCTGGACCACAAAACCACAATTGTCAATTGTTTTAAATTGAGATTTACATCTGAAATACACAATTTGATACAACAATTTGAAAATCTGGAATATAAGGGGGTGCAAAATATTGAGAAAATCGTCTTAAAGTTGTCCAAATGAAGTTCTTAGCAATGCATAATACTAATTAAAAGTTTTGATATATTTACAGTAGGAAATTTATAAAATATCTTCATAAAACATGATCTTTATAATGGTTTTTGGCATAAAAAAAAAATATCAATAATTTTGACCCATACAATGTATTTTTGGCTATTACTAAAAATATACCTGTGCTACTTATGAGTCCAGTTTTTTGGCCCAGGGTCACATATCTCCAATGAGCCAAAACAAATTCATATCAACTTTAGACATATCCATAAATATTTAATTAATATAATGCTTATTTCTCAATATGGAATCATAGGTTGAAAAAAAAAAATAATTAATTTGTTCAACTGGCAATTACATTTAATTAATTTAATAAAAAATGTATTTAAATTGTATCCATTTAAATGTATTATTAATTCTTTAATCATTTAATAATTATATAATATTTATATAATAATATAAACAATTCTTTAATTCCTTAATCCACAGTACAAATAGAATCATAAGTTAAAAAAAGTAAAATAAACATTTAATAACATTTAATTGATTTGTTCAACTGGCAATTAAATATATTTAAATACATGTAATTATATTAAATGAATTTTAATTTAATTACATTACTACTTTAAATGTTTTTTTTAATTAATTAAAATGTTAATTCTTCATATTTAAAAAAAAAAAAATACAATGCATATGTAGATTTATAAGATTTTTTTTATATTGACATTTGTAATTTAATTTGCTGAACTGCCAATTAATTTATAAATTATTTATAAATGTATTAATGATTTATTTATTGGCACTACTGTATTAATAAAACAAGTACAATAACTACTATATTAATAAAAAAAAAAAAATATATATATATATATATATATATAATAAAAATTTTTATTGCAATTAAATTTACATTTATTAGACATTTTTTCACACGTTGGACAGCATTTACAGTATGTTCTTTTATCCAAAGCCTGTTACATTCTATTCCTCACAAGCTGTTGTGCATTGTGAGTCGTATGTACCGCATTTATATAAATTTCAAGGAGAAGGTACTTTTTTGGAGCTTGACAGCTCCTGGTCACTGTCTCCGTTCATTGTACGGAAACACACTTCACCAAAGAGAACACTGACACTTACTCACTCATATTGTGTCTCCTGCAGTATTTCACTCCTTTCCTCTGCCTCTCTTTACCTCAGCGACCTGTGATCAGGAGCAGCTGTCAGCACAGGAAGAAGCAAGACAACATAAAAACGAAGCGGTTTTTGTGCCTGATTGCGCTCACGGTGGCCTCTACAAACCCGTCCAGTGCCATCCCTCCACTGGGTACTGCTGGTGTGTCCTGGTGGACACCGGACGGCCCATACCTGGCACATCCACAAGGTAATGCACTCAAAGGAATTTAAAGGATAATGCATGACTTTTAGAGGAAATTCACTCACCCTCAGACCATCTAAGATGTAGATGAGTTTGTTTCTCCATTGGAACAGAACTGGAGAAATGTTGCTCACGAACGGATCCTTTGCAGTGAATGGGTGCCGTCAGAATGAGAGTCCAAACAGCTGATAGAAATCCACAAGCAATCCACACCACGTCTTGTGAGGCAAAACTGTGTTTATAAGAAACAAATCCATCAAGGCATTTTTAAATACCTTGTTTTAACCTGTAAATGGTGCTTGATCTGTGAATATTTCTCTCCTGATTCAGACAAGATGACTTTTTTCAGTGGAGAAAGCAATATTATGGATAGAGGAGGTGTTTTAGCTGGAAGCAAAGTTAGAAATAATTGATAAACTAGAGTTGTGTGGATTATTGTGATGTTTTTATCAGCCGTTTGGACTCTCTTTCTGACGGCACCCATTCACTTCAGAGGATCCATTGGTGAGAAAGTGACATAATGTTACATTTCTCCAAATCTGTTCCAATGAAGAAACAAACTCTGCATCTGCATCTTGGATGGCCTTAGGGTGAATACATTTTCAGCAATTTATTTATTTATTTTTTTTATGAACTATTCCTTTAACATCAGTTTTAACAAAATGTTACGTTAAACACTTTAAAATACTTCTGGCGCCTCTACCTGGCACATCCACAAGGTAATGCACTCACATGATTTCAAAGGAATTTAAAGGATAATGCATGACTTTTAGAGGAAATTCACTCACCCTCAGACCATCTAAGATGTAGATGAGTTTGTCTGGAGAAATGTTGCTCACAAATAGATCCTTTGCATTGAATGGGTGCCGTCAGAATGAGAGCCCAAACAGCTGATAAAAACATCACAATCATCCACAAGCAATCCACACCACGTCTTGTGACAAAACAAATCCATCATTAAGGCATTTTAACTTTAAAATACCTTGTATTCACCTGTAAATGGTGCTTGATCTGTGAATATTTCTCTCCTGATTCAGACAAGACGTCTTTTTTCACTGGAGAAAGCAATATTATGGATAGAGGAGGTGTTTTAGCTGGAAGCAAAGTTAGAAATAATTGATAAACTGGAGTTGTGTGGATTATTGTGATGTTTTTATCAGCCGTTTGGACTCTCTTTCTGACGGCACCCATTCACTGCAGAGGATCCACTGGTGAAAAAGTGACATAATGTTACATTTCTACAAATCTGTTCCAATGAAGAAACAAACTCATCTGCATTTATACATTTTCAGCAATTTTTTTTTTTTTTTGAATGAACTATTCCTTTAACATCAATTTTAAACACTTTAAAATACCTCTGGCGCCTCTACGAAACAAATCCGTCCTTATTTAGTTGCCAAAATACAACTTAAGCAGTTTGTCTCTATTGAAAGGAAAAACCCACCACTTGGCTTTTAAAACGGTAAGTGCCAGCGGACCTGTTCTTTTGCAGTACATCTAATATACACCCGGGGCAGGTCTCATTCATCGGCTTACTATGGAGCACAAAATTGAGCTTTGGAGTCTCTCAGGGGCCAATACTTGGCTCAATCTCATTCAGTCTCTTTTAACATAACGAGAGTGCTTCTCTGCTCTGCGGTCGTTGAGAAAAGCTAAATATACCAGGAAATCGTTCTGTTTAAATACTCATCTGCTAACAGGTGGGCTGTTTTACCCAGCCCAAATCTGATCAAGAAACCTGGCAGAATGACAAAACATTGTTAAGTGTGATTGCCAGGGGTCAGTGACACTCTTTGCATCCAGGGGCACCTTTAATGAGCCACAGGAGTGTTATGGAGCGATGCTGTGGATTTCTGACCATCACCGAATGTGGTATTGAGTTAACAAAGCCTCAGGCAGCGTGCCAAACAGCGCATTAGAGCACGCATGGAAGTGCTACCTTCCCATTACCCTCCTCTCTCTCTCTTTCTCTGTTATTTGGGCAGGTCGCCTGGCAATGATTGGAGCACATTTACTCTCCTTATGGGGCCATGAATGTTTCTTTTGTCTTACACTTCTTAGTTTTTCTTTTTGTCCACTTATTGTCTTTCACTTTTTTTCTGTGTTGTGCATCTCTGAGTTGTCTTTCTAGTGATCACATCCTAGTGCAGCAGTTGTTGTGAATAGATAAAATGATGAAAGTTCTTTTAAAGTAGCATATTCAGATGATGATCCTGCACACTTCTAAATGTAAGCCTTGTAAATAATCTGTTCTCCAAATGTAGAATTTTAAGTAATGCATAAAATATGTTTAAATATAAATAGGAAAAATCAGCAGATTAAAATATGTCATTTGGCATACTACAGAAAATTACTATTAAAATATCTTTAAAATCTATAAATTTACACTACCAGTCAAAAGTTTTTGAACTGTAAGATTTTAGTTTTTTTTTAAAGTCTCTTCTGCTCACCAAACCTGCATTTATTTGATCCAAAGTACAGCAAAAACAATAAAATTGTGAAATATTTAAACTATTTAAAATATCTGCTTTCTGTGTGAATATATTTAAAAAATGTAATTTATTCCTGTGATCAAAGCTGAATTTTTAGCATCATTACTCCAGTCTTCAGTGTCACACGATCCTTCAGAAATCATTCTAATATATAATGTTTTTTTTTATTATCATCAATATTTAAAACAGTTGAGTATATTGTTTTCAGTATTCTTTGATGAATAGAAAAATCCAGAGATCAGCATTTAACTAAAATAAAACACTTTTATAACATTATATACTATACCATTCAAAGGTTGTCTTTTTTTTTTTTTTTTTTTGGGAAAGAAATTATAGAACACATCTATTTAGCAAGGATGCTTTAAACTGATTAAAAGTGATGATAAAGACATTTACAACGTTGTTCTTCTGAACTTTCTATTCATCAAAGAAACATGAAAAAAAAATCTACTTAGCTGTTTTCAACACAATAATAATAAAAAATGTTTTTTGAGCAGCAAATCATAATATTAAAATAATAAATAAATATTATAAATTATATAATAATATATAATAATATTTAATAAATTATTAAATAATAAAATATAAATTTCGGAAGCACCATGTGACTGGAGTAATGATGCTAAAAATTCAAATCACAGGAATAAATTACATTTTAAAACATATTTAGAACAGTTATTTTAAATAGTACAAATAAAAATTGTACCCTTTTTGCTGTACTTTGGATCAAAAAATGCAGGCTTGGTGAGCAGAAGAGACTAAAAAACATTAAAGATCTTAAATCTGGCATTTGCAGATAAATAGATAAAACAATAGTATGATAGGTCAAACAAAAAAATAGATAGATGATAGACAATATGCATCACATTGGTGAAGAAAAAATGTTCTGAATTTTTATTTCTAAATGACTTTGGACATCCTCATGTAACCATCCACTCAATAAACAATGGTTATGTGATTTTGGACTTTGTGCTATTTAAAACAAAATCTAAACATTGTTCTTAGCATTGGTGGAATGTTTTAGCTGTTGGACTCATCACTGTATAAACAATGATGCTTTGTATTCACTCTCATACCTTCTCTGTTTTTTTTTCTCTCTCTTGCTGTAGATTCGAACAACCAAAATGTGATGGGAACGCCAGAGCCCATCCAAACAAACCAAAGGACCATTACAGGAGCAGACACCTGCAGGGTGAGCTTAACTGTGTGTTTATGAGCAGATGCGAAAATATTGTGCAAAGTCACTGGAGAGTATCCTAAAAATAGCGAGAGGAGAAACAAAGCTACGAAAATGAAAAAGCAACATCTTTTAACCAAAGTGGACCGCACAGAAATAAATAAAAGTTAATCTGAAGAGGTGTCTGTTAATAGGTGCACTACCTGCAGTTTGTGTTTGATATCACGTTTCATACATGCAAAATGCACAAAGTAAACATAAAAAATGATAATGATATAAAGTTCAAGGATGGCTGTTTGTGCATCTATGTGTTTTGCATGTGAGCTCAGGTATGTGTGTGACATCTAGAGTCTAAAACCATCTCCTGGTTTCCCACGACCCTTACGGTCCGCATAGACGACAGATGTTAACAGATCATCTCACTGAGGAAAGGGGAGGTAGAAAAGATAGATTACAATAGATAGCACGAGCCTAGGAGGATGACAAGGAGGGATGAGTGTGGGGGAGTGGCCGTGACGAAGAACAGAGGAAAAAGGAGCGGAGGCCAAAGATAAAAAAACAGCAAAAAGGAAACCAGGGAGTGACTTCCATTTCCAGCATGAATGAAGTTGTTGATTGGACTTAAATTTATAGGAGCTGGAGTATTGCATCTCTGTACGTGGACTAGGTGTTTAATATTTAATATTATATAAAAAAAAGACTTTTTTAAAGACATTATTACATTTATTAAGTGAAGACATTCGTTTAGTCATAAGTGTAACAAAAAAGTCATAAGTCATAAGTAACAAAAAAAAAAAAAAAAAACATTTCTATTTCTATTCTTTGAGGATACTAAAAAATATATCACAGTTTCCACAAAGATTAAGCAGCACAACCGTTTTCAACATTGATAATAAGAAATGTTTCTGTAGCATCAAATCAACATATTTCTGAGGATCATGTGACACTGAAGACTGGAGAAATGGATGATTACAAAAATAGCTTTTCCATCACAAGAATAAATTACATTAAAATATATTCAAACCCATTTTTTAAATTGTAATAATATTTCACAATAAATTCAGCCTTGCTGTGCATCAGAGACTTTTAAAAACATTAAAAATTGTATCAGCCCCTGAATTTCTGAACAGTAGTTTATAATAAACGAACAACGAATCAAGATTATTAATAAAAATGTATTAATTCATAAAATGTATAAATTAATCAAAATGATGACTATTTTCAAATTTAAAAATGTCATTAATATCTTCATTCCAGAGCAATCAATTATTCCTTAAAATACTAAATAATGAAGTATACATCAAATATCATCAAAACTGTGAAATATACGCTACCAGTCAGTAAAAGATTTTAAATGTTTTTCTTCTGCTCACCAAGCCTGCATTTATTTGATCCCAGCAAAACAGTCAAATTTTGAAATATTTGTACTATTTAAAATAACTGTTTTCTTTTTTATATATTTTAAACATGTAATTTATTCCTGTGATTTCAAAGCTGAATTTTTAGCATCATTACTCCAATCACATGAACCTTCAAAAATCATTCTAATATTCTGATTTGCTTTATTATTAATATTATGATAAAAACAGCTGAGTAGAATTTTTTTTCAGGTTTCTTTGATGAATGGAAATTTTGTAACATTATAAATGTCTTTATCATCACTTTTGATCAATTTAAAACATCCTTGCTAAATAAAAGTATTAATTTCTATAATTTTTCTCAAAAAAAAAAAAAAAAAAAATACTGACTTCAAGCTTTTGAATGGTATAGTGTATAATGTTACAAAAGCTTTTTATTTCAGATAAATGCTAATCTTTAGATCTTTAGATTCATCAAGGAATCCTGAAAAATTTTACTCAACTGTTTTAAATATTGATAATAATAATACAAATGAGAAATGTAAATATAATAATAAATGTACAATTTATAAATTCTTGAACAGCAAATCAGCATATTAAAATGATTTCTGAGGATCATGTAACACTGAAGGCTGAAGTAATGATGCTGAAAATGTGGCTTTGATCACAGGAATAAATTACATTTTTAAATATATTGCTGTACTTCGGATAAATAAATGCAGGCTTAAAAAAAAACATTCACAATCTTACTGTTCAAAAACTTTTCACTTGTAGTGTATATATATATTTCTCAGGCCTAAACCCACCCATACAAAAATGTAATGTAATGGTACTGTGGTATCAGATGGAATAATACTAAATAATACCTTATAATGTCTACCATGATTCTGAATCATTATAATGCATGGTATAAATGCTATATTATTTACAGTATCATGGCATTTACCCTGTGTACCTGTGTAAAAATACCATGAGTACATGAGAAATGCTTTTGTGCTTTGTCTGCGTCCTAAATGTGGAGTAACCCTGGTCAGACTTTGACTAATAGGATTATCTACATACTTTAATTAAGATTAAGTGGTGAAACAGGCTTTTGAAAAAGCATTTGAGGTGTGAGAATGTGTGTGTGTGTGTTACTTTGCTATAGTTTTTGGAATCAGACAACACCTCCCTTTGGAAATGTCTTCAAAGATAAATGGATTCATAAATAAGTTTGATAATTGCTTAGTGAGGGAGCAACAGTCTTATCTTATCTTTCATGAGCTTATTCATTTTTATATTATTACACTGATTTATGTAACAATATCAAACATTTTAAAGCGGCAAAAACCACCAACAAACACACACACACACACACACACACACAC
The DNA here is from genome assembly GCA_033026305.1 of Cirrhinus molitorella. Classification (NCBI taxonomy): domain Eukaryota; kingdom Metazoa; phylum Chordata; class Actinopteri; order Cypriniformes; family Cyprinidae; genus Cirrhinus; species Cirrhinus molitorella. The sequence continues at coordinate 37,672,022 of CM065126.1, forward strand.
ACAAAAAAATCACAGTATTCATCAAATCATTGCTAATACTCACCGATGTTTGTGCTGTTGATGCCCCTTAGTATGATGATGTCTGTGAGTGAACAGGCTTTTTGTTATTTAAAGGGATATTACAAAACCTCCCACATTCTCAGGAAAAATAAGGTGCAAAAGCTGTCACTGGGGCAGTACCTGTTCAAAAGGCACATTTTGTACCTTATTTACCTCTACCTTTTGAAAGGGTACCACCCCAGTGACAGCTTTTGTCCCTTTTTTCTAAAAGTGCAGGATAGAATTAAGCGTTATTTTAAGTGTTGACGTAATTTCAACCGAAACAGGAAGACAGGGCGGGGTATATGAAGAAGTCTCACCCCCTTTTTTTAAATAACCAATAGCGTTTTGTTTATATCACAGCTTGGACAAGAGAAAATGAGCTAGGTAAAGCCGAATTTGACAGCCACAGTCTCATCCATATCACTATAAAATATACCATTTAGTGTAGAATTCAAATGGGTCCCGATATGTTCTTCATTTGCCCCAACAGAAAGCATATTTACACTGTCTGAATCGTTCCCTATCCTCTATACAGCCCACTACATGCCATTCACTTTTCAACTGCAGCTTCGGCATCTATTTATAGTGTGGGGGGCGGGACTCCTCGGATTCTAGAGAGCATTTAATTGGACAGAAAGACTGATGAGAAGCTATAGACCAATTATCAGTTTGTAAACATTTGAAATGCGTGTGCAGCATGGTTGCAGAAAACCCCGGAGAGATAGCCTTTACGGGTAGAGAATTACACAGTTACGGCACAAAATACTTAGATTTAAAAAGATATATTGATTAGATGTCATTTTCAAAATGTTCTCTGCATATTACAAGAACATGTCACCCAGTGATAAGCACTGTTATTCAGCGAAATAGTCTTACAGATCTGAAACAGGGATGACGTTTTTTTTGTGGGCGTTTCAATGACAGTCTATGGAGCCATGGATTAAAAGGTAAATTTGATTTTATATTTCAAAATTCTGACTTTATTTTCGCAATTCCGAGATTATATCTCACAACTCTAATAAGGAAAAACAACTCGTCATTCTCTCATTCCCTCTTGGTTCAGAGTTTATATCTTTCTTGCTTTTATTTCCTCAGAATTAACACACTCACTAGTTTTGTTAAATCGAGTTATAAAGTCCGAATTAGGATATACAGACTTGCATTTGTGAGAAAAAATCTGAACTTTGTGATTAAATAAATGAATGTTATGTAAAAATGTTAATAGTAATAGATTTAAATAATATTTCATGCTGTAACTGTAAGGCTAATACAATACGTCCCCTATGAACAGCATATGTGAATATTATGAAGACCTATTGTTTAAATCAAATTTATACTTTAAAAGTAGAGTAATCATAGCATTTTTCATCCATAGTATGTCCGTTTAAACGTCTGCGTTTAGCTTCAAATGGCGTCTCTGACTATAGTATTCTATTCAAATAATTTGCATTCTGATTTTTGACATCAAAAGGCACAAAAATATTTTTTTTTTCTCTTATGCCATGGACTTTACCCTTTTACCTCCACTTGTTACCAGCGTTTTTCTGCAACCACTATGTGCACGCAGCTGCAAGTGACGTCTACTGATAACTGGTCTATTAAGACAGAGCGCATTTAGGCCACGCCTACACCATTGACTTTGTATTGCGGAAAGCTGCCTCCTTGTCATTTCTGACATATAACAAAAAAACAGAACAATGTCTAAAAGCTGCTATGTGCCAAGGTGTACAGTAAACAAGCTAAAAAACACAGAACTACGTTTTTATAAGCTGTCGACCCAAAAAATGAGCGTTTAAGGACACAATGTTAGGTATGCACGTATTTCACGTTGAGCCATTCAGTTGGATAATTTCTCCACATATGCTCTGACATAGACCAATAAAATTTAGTTTCTCAATATATCTCATCCTCTCAGGTTCACATGGGGTGGTGAACTAATCCTTTGACATGGTTAAAAATAATGAGTTCTCAGAGTAATATGACAGGTTGCGCTCTACTTTTGTGTCCTTAACAGTTGTTTTTTCAGTCGACAGCTTATAAATACGTAGGTCTGGGTTTTTTTAGCTTGTTTACTGTACACCTTGGCACATTGTTAGACATTGTTCCGTTGTTTGTTATAAGTCAGAAATGACATTTTTTCAAATTTTGAATGCTTAAATCTTCTAAATGTGAATTTTGTCATTATTTTGGAGCAAGCTTATAGATAACCTTAAGGCTAACATATTCATACTGAAAGCCAAAAAACTTCAATTGTTCGATTTTATGGGGACTTTAAGGACAGTAAAAAACAATTAATTAATGACATGTGAAGAAACATTACGTATTTTGTAACAAATAGCCAGTTTTTCTTAGTGGATAGTACACACTGCATGCAAAAAGTGGTGTGATTATTTAAAATCCACCCCATGTTCAATTTATTGAGAGTTTAATATTGTATCCCAAATGAATCTGTACTTTAAACATGTCTGCAACAGATTAATTGTTGGTCTTATTCTCCACTACTAGACTAGCTTTGTCACTATGCACTTTGGTAAACCATGCCGATATCTCAATATGTTAATAAATAAACCTCTGTTCCTCAGGTGTGTGTGCATGTGTGTGTGTGTGTGTGTGTGTGTGTGGATGGATGTTCAGGCTGCCAGCAGCATGTGTACAGGTGTTGTTGTGTGAGCAGCTCTCTGGTCATGGCTGGTTAATTGTGGTGTAGAAGGGGGGCTGATGGGGGCCGGCGGCTGCTGGCAGCTAAATGTCCGCAATCCACAGCCAATACCGCAAATCTCATGACTCGGTTGCAACTTGAGAGTTTTTATGTAAGTTCCACAAGCTGCAGGATTCTGGGTAACGCTGAAATGTTGCTAAAATGTAGAAACTGGAGGAGTTTACTCAGCGAATACTCACTCAGCATTTAAATTAGCTGGAGATTTCAAATGAACGTCTAAATGTTTATTGGATTTCTCATGTTCACTTAAGTAGAAACAAGGCCACAGGCAGGTAATCACAGCGTGATGATATACAGCCATATCTCACGTCTACAAGACATAAGAATACATAAGCAACAACAACGGAGTGTTTATATATATATATATATATATGTATTCTGTGCAGAACTACTTTCTTCCACCATGGATTCAAATCTCAGTTTGAGTTTAACAGCTAAGCCCAAGCCTCCATTACTTAATTTAAAAACGTCACTTTAGAACTAGTAATGAAGGAACGTTGAGCTTACTGTATTATGTTGAGTATTATGAGAGAGAAATGGACTCCTCTGTGTGATTACCTGCATCTGATACAGCATTCATTCTTTAGCTCAGTCTCATATTTATAATAAAACAATGCTTTGAATGTCCATGAGAAAAGCGTTATCTTTGTCGTAACATTATTATCCTTTCATCTGTTTAGGGTGATTTGTGATGACAGCGCTGGTCAGCACATTTGCGACCATGCACCACAAAACCAGTCTTAAGTAGCATGTGTATATTTGTAGCCAAATATACATTGTAAGGATCAAAATGATCGATTTTTCTTTAATGCCAAAAATCATTAGGATATTAAGTAGAGATCATGTTCCATGAAGATATTTTGTAAATTTACTTTAATTTTACTTAATTTTTGATTAGTAATATGCATTGCTAAGATGCATTTGGACAACTTTAAAGGCGATTTTCTCAATATTTTGATTTTACCCTTGATTTTTACTCTCAGATTTCAGATTTTTAAATAGTTGTATCTCGGCCAAATATTGTTCGATCACAGCAAACCATACATCAATGGAAAGCGTATTTATTCAGCTTTCAGATGATGTATAAATCTCAAGCTGTTGTTGAAAGTAAGAATAACTTGTTTACAACAGCGTTTATTTTTCAATATAAAAGTCTTTACTGCTGACTCTCTTGTCGCCATCTAATGGCAGAACAATGTAACTAAAATCACCAACACTAACACACACTGTTTCTCAATAATAAACACCATTATTAAATAATATTTTATAGAAATAATAGTAGTATTTATTCAATAATAATATTAAATAAACAACAGCCATCATAAAAGTTGATTCAGGCAAAAGTACAAAGGCAGCGCTCTGATATACAGCATTAAATTTACATAAATATGATGAGATTTTGCCAAAACTATTTGCTCTGGAACAAATAATAGATTAATAAGACCAAAGACTGCCCATTAGATTTACCCAAAACAAATTATATCTTATGTTTAACCACTATAGAGACCTCAGGGCCTGTGAGGCGGCTGTTGGAGTTCTGATATTGCTCTAATATTGCACTCTTATCAGCCAATCATTTCAAGATTCAAGAACCAGAAAGAACTGTTGTATAAATATAGAAATCATATCATAATACTTAATGAAAAAACAAACAAACAAAAAAACAACAACAACAAAATGACCAGATAATTGTTTTAATCAAGCCTATTGTATTTTCTTTACTCACACATGCAATGCAGCTGTAAATTCATACTAAAACGGAACCTGAAGACGCATTTAAAATTACATTTTCCGACTAATGTAAAATGCCAAGAGCAAAGAGACTTCTCAAAAGGTCAGAAATGTTTGTTATTGAGTGTCTAGACTACACTAAACCTTGTCGTTTTTATTGAAAAAGCAAGAAGAATGCCATTCTTCGTATGAACAGGTGGGACGGATATTTTATTGTGTCTGGTCTCAGTGAAGAACAGAAACGCACGCAGATCTTCAGCACGACACTCGCTCGCAAACCTGCACACATTTAAATGTAATTTCGCCTTCTTTTTTCTCTTGTGTGAGCCCGTCTGTTTACCTGATCACGCTTTCGCTCACACACACCTGTTCACGAGGACCTTGGCATGCCTTTACTTCTTACACCAGAGAATCTGTAGCCTCTGGCCCTGACTATAAACAGACCAGCATGTGAAGACACACAGAGACACATAAACACACTTTCCCCTTCTTTCTCTTGTTAAACTCCCTTGGCCAACACTAATATCTAAAGAGCAGGGTGGTCAATATACATGTGCATATATATAACACAAGCTACTAAATGAAATTGACACAAAATAGGCTTAAAAATATAATTTCTCATTTTTGTGGTAAATTATGGCTTGGACATGTTTTTGACTGGTTTGTGGGTTTCACCCAAACATCCACAGGCCGCAGTTCCCACAGACCGCAAACTTTTACTTGTGACCATAAACCCAAATGCTCTGTTTGACTGGCAGCTGTCATCTTACTCAGACAGGATAGGGGAGGATGATTTTTACGACAAGGCGGCGAAGAATCTCTGAAGCCATAACATTGTTTAACTCTCCTACTCTCCAACAACTTTAAGTGCAGTTGGCGTAAAAACGTCTGACAGCTTTACATCTTCCCAGTGTTTACTGGGCCACCTATGGCGCCGTACCTCAAATAGCCACTAGTATGTGTGCATCTACTGTAAACTGTGAAAATGTGCACTTCAGTCAGGTGCATTTTTTAAAATGCAAATACCGTTCAGACATTTGAATGTTTGGAGTTGGTCATTTATTTCTGTGATGCATTACTACAGTCTTCAGTGACACATGATTCTTCAGAAATCATTCTAATATGCTGATTTGCTGCTCAAGAAACATTTCTTATTATTATCAATATTGAAAACAGATGTGTTGCCTTTGTGCTGCTTTTAGAATTCTATGACAGCAAGCTCAAAAGAACAACAAGGTATTGATTTCTTAAATATACATATATATATGTAGTGACAAAATAACATAGTTCCGTAATTAGGACCAGAGCGGCAGTGTTACATGAGGTAATTCAGTCACAACAGCTGTTTATGAGGTTTCATAGCTGTTTATACTGACAACCTAAGGGTAAAATGTCACATGAAAAGAAGCTTTGTTCTCTTTTAATCTTTTTCTCATGGGATTTTGTTGAGCAACATCTTTATGTCACTAAAATCCAATGAGAAAAGAAAAATTAGTACAGTTTTATGTTCGAAAGTAAAGTACAATTTAAAGAAATAGTTCACTCATTTCAAGCATAAAGACCACAGCTCATTTGGTAATTTTGTGTCTTTTTTTTCAGGGTGTCCTGGAGAGAAGAAGACAGAATTCCTGACGAGTGTTTTGGATGCGTTGTCTACAGATATGGTCCATGCGGTAACTGACCCGGCCTCTGTCGGCAGGTAAACAAGAAACTGAGAATTGACAAATGTAGATGTAATGAACCGGTTCATGAAATTGACTGACCATGCCTTCAGTGTGGTGTAAAAATATTTTCTTAGTTCATTAGCTGACTGACTGGAATAACTGGCGCTGCTATTAGTTGAAGTCAAAGGTTTACATACACCATGCAGAATCTGCAAAATGTTAACTGTTTTACCAAAATAAGAGGGATCATACAAAATGCATGTTATTTTTTGATTTAGTACTGACCTGAATAAGATATTTCACATAAAAAACATTTACATAAAGTCCACTAGAGAAAATAATAGTTGAATTTATAAAAATGGCCCTGTTCAAAAGTTTACATACCCTTGATTCTTAATACTGTGTTGTTACCTGAATGATCCACAGCTGTTTTTTGTTTAGTGATAGTTGTCCATGAGTCCCTTGTTTGTTCTGAACAGTTAAACTGCCCGCTGTTTGCTTTTTCTTTTTTGTTTTTCTGAGGGACTCATATGCAACTATTACAGAAGGTTCAAATGCTCACTGATGCTTCAGAAGGAAACATGATGCATTAAAAGCCAGGGGTGTGTAAACTTTTGAACAGAACGTAGATGTGTACTTTTTTCTTATTTTGCCTAAATATCCTATTTTTTAATTTAGTACTGCCCTTCAGAAGCTACAGAAGACACTTAAATGTTTCCCATAAGACAAAATAACTTAAATTTACCCTTATTCTTAATCCATCATGTTTCCTTCTGAAGCACCAGTGAGTGTTTGAACTTTCTGTAATAGTTGCATGCGAGTCCTCAGTGTGAAAAGATGGATCTCACAATTATACAGTAATTGTTGGAAAGGGTTCAAATACAGAAAAATGCTGAAAAACCAAAGGATTTGTGGGACCCGAAGGATTTTTATGAAGAATAGCAGGCAGTTTAAGTGTTCAGGACAAACAAGGGACTCATGAACAACTATCACTAAAAAAAGCAAGCTGTGGGTCATTCAGGCAACAACACAGTATTAAGAATCAAGTGTATGTAAACTTTTAAGCAGGGTCATTTTTATAAATTCAACTATTATGTTTTCTTGTGGACTATATGTAAACACCTTTTATGTGAAATATCTTATCCAGGTCAGTACTAAATATAAAAATAACATGCATTTTGTATAATCCCTCTTATTTTTGTAATTTTGCAGATTCTACAAGGTGTATGTAAACTTTTGTCTTCGACTGTACATAAAAGGCAGCAAATATATAGAAGTTCATTTTATGTTTTTATACAGTGCATAATTCACAGGCATTGAACCAGAAAATCATGATTTTTTTTTTCCTCTATTCAGGATGGTGGAGCCAGACCCCAGCCATACTCTGGAAGAGCGAGTTGTTCACTGGTATTTCAGTCAGCTTGACAAGAATTCCAGCGGCGACATTGGAAAGAAAGAAATCAAACCGTTCAAGCGTTTACTGCGCAAGAAATCCAAACCCAAGAAGTGTGTGAAGAAGTTTGTGGAGTACTGCGACATCAGCAACGATAAGGCCCTGTCTCTACAGGAACTGATGGGCTGTCTGGGTGTTACTAAGGAAGAGGGTGAGTCTTACTGTTTCCTGACGGATGACCGAGAAATAAGGGCATCTATATACAAGACTAGAGTTTACACTGCATTAGAAAACACTGGGAAACATTTAATTGGAAATGGTAGAGCAAAAAATGCAAGTGGTTACAAAAGTGATGTTCCACTGGATGCACTTTTTAATGCAGTTTGAATGCAACATACTTAAATGGTCAAACGTTTAGGGACAGTATGGCTTTTTAGTTTTTTTGCAAAAGAGGTCAAAAGTTTACATACACCTTGTAGAATCTGTAAAATTATTTTACCAAAATAAGAGGGATCATTCAAAATACATGTTATTTTTTATTTAGTACTAAATAAGATTTCAAATAAAAGACGTTTACATATAGTTCACAAGAGAAAATAATAGCTGAATTTATATGTGTGTGTGTGTGTGTGTGTGTGTGTGTATATATATAAAGTTCAAAAGTTTACATAGATTTGATTCTTAATACTGTGTTGTTACCTGAATGACCCACAACTGTGTTTTTTTGTTTAGTGATAGTTGTTCATAAGTCCCTTATTTGTCCTAACACAGTCAAACTGTCTGCTGTTCCTCAGAAAAATTCACATTGATTGGTTTTTCAGCATTTGAGTGTATTTGAACTCTTTCCAACAATGACTGTATGATTTTGAGGACAACTGAGGGACTCATATGCAACTATTACAGAAGGTTCAAACACTTACTGATGCTCCAGAAGGAAAAAAACATGCATTAAGAGCCAGGAGGTGAAAACTTTTTATATTTGAAGATCAGGCTTAATTTAACTTAATTTGTCTTCTGGGAAGCATGTTGGTATCTTCTGTAGTTTCGAAGGGCAGTACTAAATAATAATAATAAAAAAAGATATTTAGGCAAAATAAGAAAAATATACACATTTTCATTCTGTTCAAAAGTTTACACCCCTGGATCTTGAGAATCAGGTCCAGTTGCGCTTTCAGAATTACAATAAGTTGCAATATCCAATTTGTTCAGAAGCCTACTCATAATAATGACTGCATTTTTCAAAATTGACTTAATTTCTCATAATATTATGACTTGTTTTCTTATTTCCCTCTTATAAAATTAAAAGAGCTTTATCATTTTTACTATGAATCCACTGGATTCACAGCATAAACTTAAGCGTTCCAGCTGTTTTTCTGATTGGAGCACTACATATTGTAGGTTCAGCATGTGATTGTTCGAAGACTGTGTGGTCGTTTTAATGACCATGAGCATTTGCATTTGTTTAATAACTCTCCGAAACAACCCGTATGTAATGGGGAACAGGCTTGTAAAACATTCTCATTGGTTTTTCCTCAGGGGCAAAAACAGGTGAAGGCACAACATCTAGTAAACTGGTGAGTTAATGTCGGTGGCTGTTAACATTCACAACATGCATTCCAACATTCTCTCTCATCTATTTTTACAGAGCAGTAGATCGAAACCAATTATTACTACAAGTAGACCATTACATTTTTAAATTAAAGCCATTGTTTTGACCTTTTATTTGAATTCTTTTTCAGAACCTGTCAAAGAAACAAGGCTGAAGTGGCCGCTGCGATTGTTCCCACTCCTGTCCCGCTGATCCTGCCCCCACCAAAACGACGATGGAAACCATAGTCTTTGCACTTTGTACTTTAAAACAATGTAAATTCACTTTGTAGAAAAATAAGGTATTTAAACAGACTGCTGAAATATGTGAATGATGTAGTTAGCATTTTTATGTCCTTACAACAAACAGCAAAAAGAATAATAATAATGTAACACATACAATGTATGTGTCCTTTGTGAGTCTAAAATAAGTATACTTTTCTAAGTTGTACAAGTTGTATTACATGTTGCATTTGTCAAGACCATCTTTGTTGTTACGCATTTCGTTTGTCTTTTCTTTGGCTAATTTTTGGATAGTTTGTAATGCATCTAAACTGATTTTTTTAGAAGTCTCAACTTAGTTTTTATACCAAATCCCAACTACTGCCTGAGCTTGGAATTATTACAGATTGTAGTCCTGTACCACACATGAAATGGGAGACTCACTCATTTTGTTGAAAGTGCTTCATGGTGATTAGAAATAAAGAAGTCTTTTATAATATTTTGTATTCTTGTTATGTTGTGAGATGCACAGGTAGATCCACCTCCATCAGTGACCTAAAACAGACCTCATTCTTTTACCTCTTGGTGTAAATTATGATAAGTAGACCTGGTGCTGGATCTATGAGATTAGATGCCGAATTTAAAGAAGGGGATCAGCTATTGACGCTTTAAAGATGTCAAATGCAGAATTTTACAAGAGCCCAGCTGCTACCTGAACCCCTCCTGCATTATATTATGCCTCCCTTTCAGAAAAAAGGTACAAAAGATATAGTGACATGGTATAACAGTGGTATGTCTAGTAAAACTACACTGTAAAAAAAAAAAAAAAAACCAAACCTTAAAGTAGTTTAAACTTAAAGTGTTTGTGCTACCTTAAAAATTTAAGTTTACTCAACTCAAATATCTGTGTTTTCATGTAGTACAACTTAACATTTCATGTTGACTAAACTTAAAATTTTAAGGCAACACTAAATTTTTGTTGTTTGTTTTTCAAAACATGGTTTTCTTTCTTTCTTTTCCTTTCTTTCTTTCTTTTTGTTTTTACAAGTATATTGCTTTAATGGTTTGATGTTTTTTAAATGTGATGTTTATTGTTTAATTAAAAAAAAAGAAATGACTGTGCTCTGAAGTCCCGATCTGAATCAAAAAATCGTGAACCCACTCCGAAGTGGCAATCTGAATCAAATGACAATCCGTCAACTGCACTATGTAGTCTCGATCTGAATAATGATTCACAAACCATATTTTCAGATCGGGGCTTTGGAGCACACTTGGTGAATTGTTAATTTCACAAAATGTTTGGCGAACCCGCTATGAAGTTCCGATCTGAATCAAAATATTCACAAACCTGCTCAGATCTAACTCAAATGAGTCGCGATGTGAGCTTCGAAGTCCCGATCGGAATCAAATAATTTGTGGTAAACAAAGTTCCAATCTAAATCAAATGATTCGCGAACCCGAAATCCCGATCTGAGTCAAATGATTCACGTTTCGAGTTTCAAAGTTCCGATCCGAATCAAAAGATTTGCGAACAGAATGATTTCTGAATGATTCGTATTCCCGATCTGAATGATTTGCGAACCATAATTTCATATCAGGACTTCGGAACGCAGATCACGAATGATTCAATTCATGAAATGATTCGCAAACCCGCTCCGAAGTTCCGAACTGATTAAAATGATTCACGAATTGCGACGTTCCGAACTGAATCAAATGATTCAATATCCCACTACAAAGTCCTGTTTTTTGCTAGCGTATCACTTGAACTAAAGCATGCATTCACGCCATATAGGAATTCCTGTAATTACGATTCCAACTTGTAAAAAGCATTCATGTCCTCGTAGAACTCGTAATTACAACTTGTGAACTGGGAATCTTCTGACAGCTACGACTTGTACCACATGACCGCTGTACCACCTGTCCAACGTAGGCTCTGTTTAGGTTTTGATTAGTCTTAGCATCAGATGTCATGCCCACGGAACATTGGCTAAATGTCTGATGCTTATGGCACACTTATTTGGAAACACTTCGAAGTCATCATTGGACTGGTTAGATTATACAGTGCTGCGTCCCAATTCACCTACTTATACTATGTCCTAAAAGTATGTACTCTTTTTGTGAAGAAAAAGTACATACTTTTGAGTATGTAGCAGAATAGTAGGCAAGCATTGGGACTACTTCGTCGTAGCTGTGTCTTTAACGGACGCTCTGTTGCTTAGTTACCTATATCTTGACATCATCCACATTTCATTTAATTTGTTTTCCTACCGAATTGGAAATTAAGAGGCACGTTGATCTTTCATGGCGAGAACTCTGCTCATGTGTTTGGATAATGATGCATTTAAAAGGTAATTACCAAATGTATCATTATAAAAGTTCACCAGTTTCTCTAACTGTCAGTCGGTCATGCATATCCGCCATGTTTGTAGTTTTTAACACTTTTTATACGCGTTTGTAGTTCGAATCGAATCCTCGTCCACCACGCGATGTGTTGTGGGCAATATTAGCCGTTCGAGCGTGGATCGATCTGCACTTCAAATTCTAACCGGAAGTAATAGACCATCCAGGAATCTTTGGAATACTTTTTTTAAACATACTACGATTTGGGACATACTAATTCTATTTTCAAATACTATTTAGGACGGATAGTATGCGAATTGGGACGCAGCACAGGACCAACAAAATGCTGTTTTTTTTTTATAGAATGTGAAAAATGTTTTGCAGCATAGAATCTTTAAAATATGTCCGAGAGTTTCACACACTGGTCGACATTTCAACGCACCCTAAACATGATGCGGCACAAAACGAAACGTGATTGGTTTCTTTACCTGTCAGTCATATGGCCTAATGGACGGGCCTTGGACATTCAAAGCGGCCAAAGTTCCCAGACCTTCTGCCGTCAGCAGTGTTGCCAAGTCTGCGGTTTTCCCGCGGAATTGGGCTAAATTACCTCTGTTGCTGTTGTTTTTTAATGTCTGCGGATTGAATCGACCCCAATAACGCAATATTTAGCCCCTAAAATGATATTTTTACCAGGGGAACCCCACCAAAAAACGTGTATTTTAACCCCCAGAATGTGATTTTTAATGGGGGGATCCCCCTCAAAACGTGATTGGGCTACTCCATTTTTCCACTTTTCCCGTCTTCAGCTATGTTTTCACAACACTGTCAGTACTACTACTGAAATGAGCAGAAAAAGTATGACATTTACAAATAAAATATCCATATTTCCATTCCAAAGATAACATCCAACACAAATCTACGAACATGTTCAGGTGAGGTAACTGGTTAACTAATGAAAACACTCCATTAAAATTATAAGCTGCACCTCGAAATACACTTTAGATGGAAATGTTAATAGCGTTTTATTATTTTAATATTTAATTTAATATTGTGCATTATGATCGAGTTTGTAACACTATATTTTAGATAGTTTGACCACTGCAATTCAAAAGGAAATCAGCTGAAAACATCCAGTCATCTTATACCATTTAAGTGAATATTACATTTTTCAGTATATATTGTTATAAATATATATAAAAAAGTATTATTGTATCTGATTAGTCTATTTAGTCTAATCTAAGTTATTTATGTAAAAGAAGAAGCACAAAAAAACAGCATAAAGTACAACAGGGTAACCTTTATCATTCAGCTGAACTATGCACTTATGTTTTACACTTCGGCTACCTTTTATGTTCTTACTCCTCTTGTGTATTAAATGTGTGTCCTTGAACGTGCAGTTTTCTAGCGTATTTACTTTAACTTCTCAGGTAATATCAGCAGTATGAACTATTTCAGATGCCGCCGAAATTATAACAATGGATACACATATATTTTATTGTTTGCATTAATTATTGAAAGGGACAATTTAGTAGTCGCTGGATATTGTCGCCTAGCATCCCTACTGAATTCTACATCCTTGTGTGTGTGTCTTTTCACTTGACCATGTGTTTCTCATTACTCCAGCACCTGCACTAGACTCTACATTCCCATCCTGCAGTCAATACTCAGTTAATCTTTCAAAAACAAACTAAAAAGTGTAAACAAATCCACAGCTGGCAGAGCGAGTTTACTTTCCTGTTAGAACAAAAGCTTTAGCTATAAGGACAAGAACTAGGTCTATCTATCTATCTATCTATCTATCTATCTATCATCTATCTATCATCTATCTATCGCACGATAGATAGATAGATAGATAGATAGATAGATAGAGAGGCGGAGGTTGACTCAACTCCAGTAAGGCTAGCCTAATAACCTAATGTTAGTGTAATCTGTTAACAACGCACATTATATACACTTCTTTTTTAGGCAAGTACCAGATAATGAGTGTCATGTCATGAAATGTTTTATTACTGTCTAACGTGATCACAATTAAAAACAAACAAACAAACAACAAAAAAAAAAAACACTGTAAGTTAAGCCTATAACTGTAACGATTTAATTTCAAACAACAAATAAATTATTATAGAGAAAGCAAGCAAATATCACAGTAGCCTATCAACGGAGCTTTTTGAAACTCCAATTCAGTAAACCACTGTCGCAAAATGATTCACTGTTTCGAAGCGCTCCAATCGGATCGCGTATCATTTGATTCAGAACGGGACATCAAAGCACATATCGCAAATCAATTGATTTGAAAGGGGACTTGAAAGTGCGTATGGCGAATAATTTGATTCAGAACCGGACTTTAAAGCGCGTATCGCGAATCATTTGATTCAGAACCGGACTCCCAGTTAAAGTGCGTATCGCGAATCATTTGATTCAAAACGGGACTTTAAAGCGCGTATCGCGAATCAATTAATTCAGAACCGGACTTTAAAATGTGCATCGCGAATCATTTGATTCAAAACGGGACTTTAAAGTGCGTATCGCAAATCATTTGATTCAGAACCGGATTCCCAGTTAAAGTGCGTATCGCGAATCAATTAATTCAGAACCGGACTTTAAAATGTGCATCGCGAATCATTTGATTCAAAACGGGACTTTAAAGTGCGTATCGCGAATCATTTGATTCAGAACGGGACTTTAAAGTGCGTATGGCAAATCATTTGATTCAGAACCGGACTTTAAAGTGCGTATCGCTGATCATTTGATTCAGAACCGGGCTTTAAAGCGCGTATCGCGAATCATTTGATTCAGAACCGGATTCCCAGTTAAAGTGCGTATCGCGAATCATTTGATTCAGAACGGGACTTTAAAGTGCGTATGGCAAATCATTTGATTCAGAACCGGACTTTAAAGTGCGTATCGCGGATCATTTGATTCAGAACCGGGCTTTAAAGCGCGTATCGCGAATCATTTGATTCAGAACCGGGCTTTAAAGCGCGTATCGCGAATCATTTAATTCAGAACCGGACTTTAAAGCGCGTATCGCAAATCATTTGATTCAGAACCGGACTCCCAGTTAAAGTGCGTATCGTGAATCATTTGATTTAGAACGGGATTTTAAAGTCTATCGCATTTGAAAAATAATTCAGCTGAGGCAGGGGTGCATTCCCCCCGCAAATCGCACCCTGTATCTCTCTATATCTATTTGTCTGTCTGTCTGTCTATGTGTGATGTAGGTGGGCTGTGTGTGTTGTGTGTGAACAGGTTTGAGGTCAGGTGACCTCTCGAAGCACACCTGTGGTTGTTTTTCAGGCCGTCCGTTTGTTGTGACATACTGGTGAAACTCCACAGTGTCTCTTTCAACATGACCAGCATCCCTCAGAGTCACTCGCATGACTTTCTCCAACACAGATCAGGTTGCTGTCAGGTGTGTCACCCCTCCTCTATATTTTCAACTGCATAATCTTGTCATTCTCTCCCTCTTGTACTTTGCCTTGTGTTCCAGTCAACAGATAAGTGTTGCAATGGTAAGTGATAAACGCTGCAAACCACATCTGGACAATTCCATGTTCTATCCACCTTATTCTTCAACGCGGAAGTGCGGTTATTAGCTGCTACAGGAAATAACAACATGCAGTAAATGGTCAAACTGTTTGCACTACAAAGCAGTGTGCTCATAATTAAGGTAAAACATTAAAATAATATGGTGTAAGATGCTGATTTGTAATATCAAGCAGCAAAATGAGCTGTTTTGTACAGCTAAAAATAGCTGGAAGGGAATGAGACCGGAAAC